>JAVIWB010002755.1:0-372082 GCA_031893035.1 Dermolepida albohirtum
TCGTGTACAATGAAAAATGATTTGCATCACAGCCTATTGTGGAACGAACGGTCAAACTAACGATACCTCTTAGAAAGAAATGCACACCATCGGATCGAAAGTACGAGCCACCAGCATTATCACCCAGGCATAGATTTGTGTCTGTAAAGAACAGAAGTAGTGTTAATTTTAATATTAATGTACTAATTATATATCCCAATTTTGAAAGTGTCATTAAGAAATTAGTTTTATATTGACTTTGATGTTTCTTTAGTTTTTCTTTACCAGTGTATTCCATTGATTTCCATTTGGAGATGAGGTCAGTCATAGGAATAAGATAGTGCCCAGCATCGTTTGCTAACTGTTTGTTGCATAAAAATAATTTTTTAATATAAGATTCTGATTATAATATATAATGTATTAATTGGGTTTAGTTAAAAACCAAAAAAAAAAAAAATTGAAAAGCAAAAATTTTTAAAAAGTCTTTTATATTTCCTTATATACACTACCGCACTATTAGTTTGGACAGCTACTGAAATTTAGTAACTCTTCTAAAAAATAATATAATTGCGTTTAAATATAAATAATATATTTACGTTATGTTCTTTATGAGATTTATAACCAAATGCAGGCAAATAAGTATATCCATTAGAGCACCTAAAAATTACGATTATATTTTACCACTCGCTGCGGTAATTCCTGGCTATACAGATAATTTGTTGCATAAAAATAATTTGTTTTCAAATGAACTTGATAGCGTGCGCATCACTAACGGTGATTATGAACATGGTTGCCAATATATACATGTCCAGTATAAATAATTTTGGTGCAAAGTGAGGTGTAGCGCCATCCTGTTGAAACCATATAAAACAATATTCATTAATTCAGGCCACAAAAATATATACGATATATCACCAACAGTTACAGCTTCAAAGCATTTTTAAAGAATTTTTTGCACACCAAAAAAGGTCAGGTTTTATATTTCGTGGATTTTATGTACACAATTTTGTTTATTAAGTTCAAAATGTACCTCATGGGAAAACATTATTTTTTGAGAAAAATCAGCTGGTTGTTCAATGATGAAATTGATAAATGAAACGTTTTAAATGATCTAAAAAACTTTATATATAATTGATCCTTGTGTAAAATATATGTTGTTGAATAAGTCCAAGTTGTTGCGAACGTCGTCTAATGGACATTTCAGCATCTTCAGCAACACTTTCACGAACCAAGCCAATATTTTCTTGTGAAGGACGACTACGACTGTATTTTTCACTTTCTTGATCTTCCACGGAACCGGTCTTTCAAAATTTTTTAATAATTCGACCAGTAGTGCTTTCAGATGAACGTTTATGTAAACCATAAAATTCACGTAATTTTCTAAAAACTCTTTTCACAGAACGCTGATTTTCATAAAATAATTCAACAATTTGAACGCATTGTTGTACCGTATACGAAGCTATTTTCATAATTGTCATACATCGCACTTTTTAAATGCCCACATACCCAAACAAATTCAGTGCGCCATCTATATTTTATTTATTCTTAAAAAAATCCGCGCAATTTGAAACACTCTTTAGTATAGAAATGGTCGATAATTACATGATCTCGTGAAGCAGTATATCCATCTTGGATTAGTTTCTTTTATTTGCACAAAGAAAAATTTAATTTCGCTAATCGACTCTCTTTACAACTAAGAGGTATGAGATATGAGTCATTGCATTTTATTTGAATAATTCTGTTTCTTTCTCTCCTTTTACATTGAATGTCCTTGCTTATAGTGTAACTTTGTTTGTATTTTGTGTCGATCACAGCTTACAAAATCAGAGAAGATGGTACGAATTAGGTTGAGAAACTGCCACCTTACTACTGTGAGAGGGTTGTGGTCTCTCTGGTATTGTACACCAACCCATAATTACTGAATTAGGGTAGGATCGGTTTTTTACTTATCACACCGTCTTTAAATAACTCCCAGATCGAGGCGATGCCATAGTTTTCTCGTAATCTTTCACTTGTTATACCATTGCTTAATCAGTCGATAATTAGGTACATTCCATAGTTTTACGTAATTATATACATTCAGTAGGGAAACGTAATAATTAGCTAATCAGATATTTATTTTAATTATTCAATTTGTCAGTACAGTGAATATTTTGGCGTGTGTTTATTATGTAACGCTTTAAGAATATAGCATAATAATCATGCAATCTAGCATGATGTAAACCGAGTACGTATTCAGGGGAATCTGTGATTAATTTTATTCACTAAATTCATGGTATGTTCCTGTTAATGTGAAATTCCACATTTTACCTTTTATTTATTCTTTTCTCGTTTGCATTTTTTAACCCTTATAAACAAGTTGGTTACAGTGATCGCAGACCTTTTGTTTTTTCCCTTTTTCTCTCTGAATTACCAGTAACTTTATTTCTCTCAATTATATTGTTAAATTAATTAATGATTTCAGAAAAGGAAAATGAACAAGAAAAAGCAAGCAATTCCTTTTTAAGATAGTGTCGTACCGGGAGTATTTTATGCTCCTTTTGTTTCGGCATTGGCGACTTCCAGAGAAACAGTGCTGTGGCGTCTTTTAGATCTATATATATATGTATACTACTGTGGGCAAAAAATAGTAAGACTTTGTTCATGATTTTTAAATTCTTAATGTATTCTTCCAAATCTTTTCGTCCCCCTCAAAGTAATACATTTCCCAATACACTTGTGAAATTTTTCCAATTCTCGAAACAGTTGTTAAAGTCAATTTCAGGAATAGCCTTCAATGCGCGTAGCGATTCACGTTTAATGTCTTCAATTGACTCAAAACGGTCTCCCCTGAGCGGTCGCTTGAGTTTGCTGAATAGCTAGAAGTCACACGGAGCTAAATCAGGTGTGTGTTGCGGTACGATATTTTGAAAATTTGGCGAAAAACTCACGAAATTAAAATGCGACGGTGCATTATTGTGGTGTAAAAACCAAGAGTTGTCGGCCCATAATTCTGGCCTCTTTTTACGAATAGCATTGCGCAAACGACGCATAACACTCAAATAGTATTCTTTGTTGACAGTTTGGCCAGTTGGAAGGAATTCGGAGTGCACTACGCCTTGATAATCGAAGAAAACTGTCAACATAACCTTTATTTTTGATTTGCTTTGACGTGGTTTTTTGGGCTTCGGCTCACCTTTGATACGATATTCGGCCGATTGATCGTCTATTTCCGGGTCATAAGCGTATATCCAAGTCTCATCTCCAGTTATGATGCCTTTCATTTTGTCTTGATAGTCGGAAAGCATTGTTTCACAGACGTCAACCAGACGCTGTTTTTCGAAAAAATTGAGTGATTTTGGAACAAATCGTGCTTTCACTTTTCTTAGGCCCAAATGATGGTTTTCACTGATCCTTCCGATATTCCAACGATGCCAGTAAAGTCTCTGACTGCTAATCGTCGATTCTCAAAAATTCTATTGACGTGTTGATCATCAGTTGATGTTGATGGCCGTCCTGGACGTCACACATCAACGGTTACCCTCTATGAATAATTTGTACCAATCAAAAACACTTGCTCGCCACAAACAATTATCACCTAAGGCCTTTTGCAACATTCTGATCGTTTCGGCACCAGAAATTTGATTCCGTACACAAAATTTAATGGAACGTCTTTGTTGAATAATTTCACTCATTGTAAAAATCGCCGAATGCACTTTTTGTACTTCAGAAAGACAAGCGTATACTAAACACTAATGATTATTTTGATGTGACATTTGGCACAGATGTATACAGTCATACCAACCTAAAAAAAAATATTTCGACGAATGGGTTTCGCGCGAAATTTAAATTAAAAAGTCTTACTATTTTTTGCCCACTGTAGTATATAGGGAGCCACTAACTAATTCTTTCAAGCTAGTTTTAATGTCCTGGAGTTTAGTCAAAAGATTAGAATGTTAATAGGCGCGTACTAGTACTAAATAAAGATTGTTTTAAACAAAAACGATAAGCTCTGTATTTATCAGTATTGCGCAATACTTACTGTTGTCTTTATATCCAGCGCAAATTTTGTCAGTTGCAGCAAATTGGTAACTGAAATTTTTTGGAAGGCTTTCCAAACACACGCATCTAGGTTGGAACGGCACGACGAGTTTTTTCAAAACATTACTTGGAGATCCTGCTTGTTGAGTAAGTCCCCATCCTGCAACCTTTCAAAAATATAACAGTATATGTTTAAACTTTTTCTGTATTAATAACTAATATATAATAAATAGAGCGGTCACATTTGTTAGCACGCCGGGTTCCTAATAAGTAGGCACCAAATATTTACTGTGATTCACCAAGGTTGATTGCTCTGCTCCGTTATATGTTTCTTGGTACATATATACTTACGTGTTCATTAGAACGGATCCTACCCTGACGCACACAAGAGAAACGTTAATATAATAACTCGTAATTGCATAAGAGACAATACTAGCAGAACTTCATGCTTAACTAAGATCTAACATAATAAAATTTTTTATTACTAGATTTTTGTATACGTGGATATCTTTATTTCCATTTTTTAAATTGCAATAATTGAAGATGTGAAGTTTGCACTTCACGTCATTGCCGTAGATATGGAAAACTCCCTTAACGTTCTCGATTATTAATTATAATTTGCTCGCCGACTGGAGTGAACTTGTCGGGGGCGGATGTGTAGTACTCTATGCGGACGGTTGTACGTTGTGTGTAATAATAATAATAATAAACTATTTATTGTTAAATAGTATACATATACTAATAATAGGATAATTTATAATAAACTACAAGTATCAAAATCATCAATATACAGAACAAGAAGCTTACATATAAGAAATTAATTATTAATCCCTTCAGTTAACCATTACAAAACTCAACATATGTACATACATTCATACATCTTGCGATACACTAAAAATATTTTGCAAATCCTTAGTGGGACAACTGAATATATTGCAATTATTATCAAATTTATTATACGAAGTGCACATAAATAAAATGGGCAATTGAAAAAGTACAAAGGGTACTAGGAAAGTTTTGCACTACAGCATTGTTCATTTAATTTTTTCATTAAGTAATTTCATCTATACTCAACACACCTCTCCATCCTTCGAAACTAATCTTTAAACGAGTCCTGCCAAATTTCACTCGGGAGTAAACCACACTTGTTGTCCCAAGTACGCAAAAGGTCCTCATCACTGGAAAACCGCCTCCCTTTTAACTTCATTTTCACATGCGAGAACAGTGCAAAGTCGCAGCGAGCAAGATCTGGACTGTAGGGAGGGTGCTCGAGAAGTTTCAATCCTGTCGTGGTCAAATATTCGGTGCATACTTTGGCGCGGTGAGCTGGAGCATTATCGTGATGGGGGAACCAGGTGACCATTCTTGACTTTGGCCGCAGGTTCTTTATAGATCCAATGACTTTAGGCAGGCACTGTTCAGTATACCACTTAGCTGTGACTATCTTCTGTGTGTCCAAAAATTACGGGTGTGTCCTCATCATCAAAGACCCAAATTTTGTTTTGAGCTTTGGTCGGCACATAGTACAGCCAAATCTCATCACCTGTCACAATGTTATTCACATACCGAGATTGTCTCTTATTAAACTTTTTTAGCATCTCCCGGCACCAAGTCACACGTCATGTCATCTGCTCTTCAGTCAATCGATGCAGCACCTAGAGAGAACAAAGTTTCTTCACGTGCAAATGATCATGCAGAATTGCTGGTGCATTTAGGCGAGTGACCTACCAACAGATAGAGGGTACTATCTGTTGGTAGGTCACTCGCCTGTCCTCGCCAAGCATTTTCCTCACAGTAGTAACGTTTTCCTCCGTAACTGATGTCCGTGACCTTCCCGGCCTCTCAGCATCCTCCCTTTGGAATTCTCTGTACCACCTGAATATCGTTGTGCGATGTGGACAAACATCACCTAGTGCCAGGAGTCATTTCTTCAAAGCACTGGTCAATGTTTAAACCACGCATGAAAGTATAACGCAAAACTGCCCTTATATCATTTCGTGACCACGATGTCATAGCAAGCATTTTACACTCTCACTGCTAATGAATAACTGAGCCCATCGACATGGCGCGGCGGCTACTATGCACGTATGAACATGTCTCAACATGCAGCAATAAGCAGCTTCCTACTATTCATTTTTGCGTCTTATTGCAAAACTTTAATAGTACCCTTTCTATATTAGTGGTGGAGTAAAGAAAGTCTGAACATTCCGAACAACAAGACGCGGCACATAGACGTTTAGTCCATCCGGAAGCTCCGGAAAATCTATCCGACCATAGATTAGCCCATGTAAGAAAAGCAAACCGGACATAACCCGTCTCATTTCCAATGAAGCTATGGCAAAAGTACTGAATAAAGTGTCATAGGGAAAACCTCTGTAAGTGTAGGGGTAGTGATTTCTAAACCAAAGATATTTCAAAAATCGTCTTTGCACAAATTCTATGGCTTTTTTTTGACTTCGTTATAAGGATTCTACACTATCGAACCATACTCCAATCTCGAACGGATTAGCGATATGTATAAAGTTTTCAATGTGGATATATTATTAAATTGCTTAGCATTTCGCAATATAAAGCCCATCACACTATATGAAACTACATTGGTAACATGGATATTAAAAGATAACTGAATGTGAAAATACAGTCCCAAATCTTTACCACAACACATCTAAGGAGAGGAACAGAAGCAACTTCGTATTTGTATTCTAATAAAGATTTCCTACATGTGTAAGATATAACCTTGCATTTGGAAGTAGTCAGTGTCAACTGATTTCCACCATTCATAAACACCACTCAAATTATGCTGTAACCCCTCACAATCATCTTCTGATGCTATAATCGAAGAAAATTTAAAGTCATCTGCAGATAACATCAATATTTGTCAATTAACAGACTCTGGCAGGTCGTTAATGAAAAGCAAAAATAAAAGTGGTCCTAAGTTAGACCCCTGTGGTACTCCAGATGTAATCCAACAACGACCAAAAGAAAAGTTATTGTGTGAAACAAGAAATTCACGATCCGTATGATAGGATTGACGCAAACTCACTGACGAGTCACTGAATCCCAAACACCGCAGTTTCGACAAGAGATATCCATGGTCAATGCGATCAAAGGCCTTAACCATATCAGCCTAGATGACGCAATTACATAATTCTAGAATACGTCCGTTGGTAGGCGTAGCGAATAAGTTTTTGAAAGATTCACTGGATTTAATTTAAGATGTCTCAAAAATCAAATGTGTAATTTGCGGCATATTTTTTAATTTGCTGGACAAAAAGTGACTATAAGCGATATGTAAATAGTGCGAAGCAAAATTATAAACAAATTAGCGTACCGTCGAATGAGCAGAGTCTATTCGATTTACGTTTATCATTTATTTTTGTATAATTGACCGTTTACTTTATTAAACAATGAGTCATTTTCTTATCCTGGAATTCTCAAGAATTCTCTGAAGAAATATATTTAGCTTTATAGTCCCTTTTTTATTTTATTAATCGCATAATTAGAGTTCCCATATTTTTTTGGTACACCTCTCATGCCGCTCCTTCTAATAAGGTAACTTGAGCACAGGATTTTAAAAATTTGTTCAAAGGTATCTTAAGAATTCTTTGAGGAAATGCATTTAGTTTTATAGTCCCTCTTTTATTTTAATAACAGAATTACATGCCTTCACACAGTTGGCCTTCCCAGAATTTTAAAAATGTTTCCGCAGAAATCATATTTGGTATACTTCTCAAATCACTCTACTATTGTCCCCTTTTATATTGCTTTTTCTAATGTGGTAACATAAACATAGGATTTTATTTTAACCTTTTTATAATATTCAAAAATTTTATATACCATAAACTTGTAAGTAAGAAGTCTAGGCTAGCTGCTATTGACGATCTGTACTGCGCACATAAAATGTACACCTGGCTTATACAAGGGAGCGTTTTTATATTCGCGGAATGAGCGGGTTGTAGAGGGGTGAGTAGGCACATTGGGGGCGTGGCCTGTGCAGCGACTTATGATTAGTATAAATACAAAGTTTCATTGTTATTAGACAATTAGTCTTTGAGCTATCGTCAACCAAGTAACATAATCAGGAGTGAAAAGTGAAATATGGAAAAAATCGAATATCGTGCCGTTATAAAGTTCCTTACCAGGCAAGGAAAATCAGCCGCGACCATAATGAATGAGATGTCATTGGTTTACGGCGACTCTTGTCCAGGAAAAACCATGGTGTAGAAGTGGCATAGTTTATTTAAACAAGGAAGGGAATCCCTTGAAGACGACCCGAGGCCGGGCAGGAGCATTGAGGTGAACACGCTAGCACTTATCCAAAAAGTTGAACAAATTATACTCGAAGATGCTCGACTAAAGAAGAAACAACTCGCAGAAATGGTTAGAGTATCCGATACAACAATCTTTAAAATCCTACACGATCATCTCGGCATGTCTAAGGTCAGCGCAAGATGGCTGCCGAGAATGCTCACGCCGCCGCAAAAACAACAGCGCGTAGAGTGTTCGCGTGCATTTTTGGACCTCTGTAATGAAGACAAGGATGGTGTATTGAATGGAATTGTTACTGGAGACGAAACTTGGGTTCATCATTATGAACCTGAGTCCAAAGAAGACTCCATGCAGTGGCATAAAAAGAGCACAGCACCTCCCAAGAAATTTAAAGTGTCACAATCAGCTGGGAAACTTATGGCAACGGTATTTTGGGACTCAGAAGGAATATTGTTGATTGATTATAAAGATAAAGGTGTTTCTATAACCGGAGAATATTACGCTTCAATATTAGAGCGACTAAAAGAAGCCATTAAAGAGAAAAGACGGGGAAAATTGACAAAAGGTGTTCTGCTTTTGCACGACAACGCGCCCGTCCACAAGAGCCGCGTTGCGTTAGCTGCCCTGCATAAGGTGGGTTTCGAAATTGTGAATCACCCACCCTACAGCCCAGATCTGGCCCCGAGTGATTATTACGTTTCCGAAAATGGAAAATGAGCTGCGGGGTAAAAAATTTACTGCCGATGATGAAGTCAAGGAGGTAGTTTCGGCGTATTTTGCAGATAAAGAGAAATCATTTTTTTATGAGGGTATAAATAAATTAATTGAAAGATGTGAAAAATGTATCCGTCTTGCAGGAGAATATATTGAAAAAGAAAAATAATTTGGTTTTTTTATTTCCACCCCTTGTCCCCCATTCCGCGAATATAAAAACGCTCCCTCGTAAATAACAACTTACAGGGTGTTTCAACAAGAATATACGTATTTCGAATGCATATATTTATTAAACTTTAAGACATACGAATATGAAACTTTACACACATATTTACGAACTACTCAACTTTAGATTACAGATGTTCAATATGTCCTCCAACAGCGACATGAATATCACATCTATACTCAAATTCCTGTCATACTCGCTCAAGCATGTCCTTCGTCACTGATTTTATGGCACTACGGGTTCTTCAAGTCTTCCAGGTTCTGTGGGAGTGGTGATACATAAACGTGTAATCATGTAAACCATAAAATTCACGTAATTTTCTAAAAACTTTTCACAGAGCCCTGATTTTCGTAAAATAATTCAACAATTTGAACGCATTGTTGTACCGTGTACGAAGCCATTTTTATAAATGTTATACATCACACTTTTTAAATGCCCACATATTCAGACGAATTCAATGCGCCATCTATATTTAATTTATACTTAAAGAAACCGCGCAATTTGAAAAACCCTGCGAATCCATGTAGTAGCTTATACTTTCCAATACTTGTGTCGTACTTTTTTTTGCCTCCAATACCTGTTAACCGCTACGTAATGACTATTAATGTTCCTCAATGTTACTAGTTTACAAACTACAGTAATTTGTTTTTGATGGATCATAGCCTCATTAGCTCACAAAAAACGGAAATTATTTGCAGCTCAACCGAAAAAAAATCTCACTAGAAACAAGAAATGGAAAACGCGTTTTCCGTTTGCTTAATTTATCTTCTAAATCTATATATTTACAGCACAATTTACTTACTACGCCCATTTTGCCTATATTAAAATCGTATTCTTCATAATCATTTTCCCAATCTACACAGACGGGCTGCACTTGCTGAGATGCGCTAAATTTCCGGTCCAACTGCACTATGGCAATATCATCACGGTATCTTTGCACTGACCCCTTGTAGTCTTCATGAATATAAAGAGCTACTATCTAAAACAAAAAACATAGAAGTTATTATATCAATCTCTTCCTTGTCTAAGAGACTTTACCTTTCTCGTCTGAGATCCTTCATCCTGCATGTTTATGTCTCTGTAAAATTTGCCGGCGATTAAGGTAAAGTCATCTTTGGGTTTGGGAACTCCTTCGACAGACGTGAAACAGTGTGCAGCTGCGAGAACAAGAAAAAAGTATTACTAATTTGTAAAGGGTTTTCCAATAAGGACTTGACAAAGTTTCTTCAAAATAAAATGCAGACCATTTGAGATATTTCAAAAACTTTATTATCGGGTTGAAGTACAATCAAAACATTTATGAATGGAACTCGACTTCGTTCATATGGCCACTGCGGGCACGATTGCAGCGGTCGATTCGTTGGACCCAATTTTCGATTATTTGGCCACGCAATTCGGTCGAAACGGCTGCTATTTCGCGTTCAATGTTGGCTCTGAGCTCTTCCAATGTTGTCGGCTTGTTCGCATAGACCAATGACTTGACGTAGACCCAAAGAAAAAAGTCTAGAGGCGTTAAATCGCACGAACGAGGCGGCCAATCGACTGGTCCATTTCTTGAGATAACACGCTCATCAAACTTACTCTTTATTAAATCGATTGTAACGTGTGCTGTGTGGCTTATGGCACCGTCCTGCTGAAACCACATGTGGTCCAAGTCCATATCTTCCAATTCGGGCCAAAAATAATCGGTAATCATGGCGCGATAACGATCACCATTCACAGTAACGTGACGATCATTATCGTCGACGAAAAAATATGGCCCTATGACGCCGCCGGCATGCAAACCGCACCAAACAGTTATTTTTTGTGGATGAAGTGGTGTTTCATGAAGCACATGTGGATTTTCACCCGACCAATAACGCATATTTTGCTTATTGACGAACCCATTGAGCCAAAAATGAGCTTCGTCACTGAAAATTATTTTGCGATGAAATTGATCATCTTGGCGCATCTTTTCCAGAGCCCAATCGGAGAACGTACGTCGCTTCAAATGGTCCATTGGCTTCAATTCTTGAGTCAGCTTGATCTTGTATGGGTGTAAACCAAGATCCTTACGCAAAATTCGCCATAAAGCGGTCTGGGCGATGCCTAACTCTTGAGAACGCCGTGGAATTGACTGATTTGGATCATTTGCTACGAACGTTTCAACGGCAGCGATATTTTCGACACTTCTACCAACCCGTTGTCTCACTGGCACGGCAACATCACACAACGAATATGTAGACTCAAATTTTTGCACTAAACTTGTTACTGCCTGTCTACTAGGGCGAGAATTACGACCGAAAATCAGAGTTAACGCTCTTAAAGAAGCGGTCACCGACTCCGAATTTCTGTAGTAAATTTTTATAATTTGCAGACGTTGTTCGTTCGTGTACTTTACCATGATGAAAATGTTAAGTTTACTGAATAAATTGACAGTGACAGTTCGATGATTAGTGAAAGGGTGCGTTCACAAATTGAATTAAAGGTTGTCAAGTCCCTATTGGAAAACCCTTTATTACTGAATGTATAAATGGGTTTGCCTAGCGGGTATATGACGATTGGGAAGTCATTCACTGTAAAATTGTCCCGCCTGTAGCAGATTCCTACTAGCTAGTTTTAGCCTACTGTGTATCTAATGTTTGCTTCTTCAATAAATATTTACATTATCATACAGTCAATGTTCTACATTGTGAAAGTTAGACATAATGTAGAAAATAACTGTTCGGTGTAGATAAAGGTACTTATTTATTCATTTACCGTACGGCTTATATCACAGTGTAATACAATATAACAAGTCAATAATTGTAAATATATAAAACTAATATCATAAACAAACATTTGAGTTGCAAATACATTCGAAGACTTCTTCTGTTGTGTCCACGAAATAGTTTTGGGACTCGGAATAGAAACTCTTTCTATACAAGGGGTACTAGGAAAGCTTAGGAATACAGCTTTATTTATTGAATTTTTTCTACATAGTTTCCTCCACACTCAATACAGCTTTCCGTCGTCCGAAACCAATCTTTAAACCAGTTCTGCCAGGTTTCACTACAAAGTAAAGCACAGTGGTTGTCCCAAGCCCCCCTTTTAGCTACATTTTCACATGCGAGAACAATGCAAAGTCGCATGGCGCTCGAGAAGTTTCAATTTTGTCGTGGCCAAATATTCGATGCAGGCTTTGGCACGCTCAGCTGGAACATTATCGTGACGGAGGAGCCAGGTGTCCATTCTTGAATTTGGTCGTAGGTTCTTCATAGATCCAATGACTTTAGGCAGGCACTCTTCAGTGTACCACTTAGCTATGACTGTCTTCTCTGTGTCCACAACAACGCGTTCCACAATTCCACTCGATTTTAAAAATACAGCTATCATTTTCTTCTTTACAGATGGGAATTTTCTGATAACTACGAGTGTGTCCTCATCATCAAAGATCCAAACTTTGTTTTGAGCTTTGGTCGCCACATCGTAACATGTGTCATTAATGATCGTCTGCGCAGCTATATTCGGGAAAAAATGCAGTCTGCGCCACTGGTACGAATTCTAGGATTTTTGCACTATCTGTTAAAAATAAGCTTCTCAGTAATTTATATATTGAGCTTAGAAGAACAGATGGACAGTAGCTTTGTAGCAAGTTATGAGGCTTCCCAGGTTTCAATACTACAATGATTTTGGTCATTTCGAAAGACCGAGTGATGCTGCTGTTTGCGTTGGGTTGGATAAATGCAGGTCTTGGGAGACATTCTTGTGAATTAGGATTTCTTTAACAATTCTTCTGTAGAATCTCAGGAGTCCATTTTAAGTATTTACCACTATTTAAGTTCTTTGTAAAATTGACTCAATCTCTTCAGCGCATTTTGTCGATACACTGCAGCCCTTACTCACTGATCACCGAAATACCGCCAACATATGTGTTAAAACTCTAGCTGTGTTTTGTCGCAACAGTAATTAAAAGCTGCACAAATATTAGACAAATTAAAATTATTTGGCAACATACCTGATATTACGTAGTATCTGGAAATTAGCGTGCCTCCACAAATATGATTGCTATTCCGATAAATAGCGACAACCCATGGATATTCATTCGGAAGAGCATCTGAGCCTCCAATTGCTAATGTAGTTACACCTACTCTTTTTCTACCGCATTCTGAAACAGCAGAACATATTTGAATATTGCCAGTATTGGTAATATTTTGGCCAGTGGTACTATGAGGCTTTAGTAAAGACTATAAATCCTGTCAAAAGCTTCCATTGTTTAACGTGAGACAAGCGGACTTATTTTTATATTACACGCTCATAGTTTATATGCCCATGCTATAAATGTCGTCAACGCAGCTTTTCGTTATAACCCGCGATTCTACTAAACAGTGCCTTACTTTGATACCACCAAATTTAGTAAAACTACGTTTATAGTTAATTAAATTCCCACCCAGTTCAAGACTTAAATATGAGCCCAACATTTTTTTGGTCACTGTAATCATTTTGTTGTAGAACCTTTTGAATTTGAAAGATTTTTAAGAAGCGTCAACGTGATAAGAAAATAGATAAAATTCATTGAAGTGCTAATAACACACATTTGGAGTAGTTACATAATCATGACTCGTTTTTTAAATACGGATTCCGCGGCTAGTCAAAAATATAAAGGCTGTTTCAAATTTCGCGGTTCTTTTTAAGAATAAATAAAATATAGATGGCGCACTGAATTTGTCTGAATATGTGGGCATTTAAAAAGTGCGATGTATGACATTTATAAAAATGGCTTCGTACACGGTACAACAACGCGTTCAAGTTGTTGAATTATTTTATGAAAATCAGCGTTCTCTGAAAAAAGTTTTTAGAAAATTACGTGAATTTTGTGGTTTACATGATCGTCCATCTGAAAGCACTATTGGTCGAATTATTAAAACATTTCAAGAGACCGGCTCCGTGGAAGACCGAAAGAGTGCAAAATACAGTCGTAGTGGTCGTTCACAAGAAAATATTGAAATGTCCATTAGACGACGTTCACAACAACTTGGACTTAGTAGATCAACAACATGGCAGATTTTACACAAGGATTTAGCTCTGAAGGCATATAAGATTCAAATAACACAGGAACTGAAACCATTACATCATTTAAAACGTCGTTCGTTTTTTAATTTCATCAATGAACAACCAGCTGATTTTTCTCAAAGAATAATGTTTTCCGATGAGGTACATTTTGAACTTGGTGGCTACGTTAATAAACAAAATTGCCATACATGGAGTGAGCAAATTCACGAATTATTCATGAGAAACCTATGCATCCTAAACGAGTTACTGTTTGGTGTGCATTATGGTCAGGTGGTGTAATTCGACCTTACTTCTTTGAAAATGCTGCTGGTGAAGCTGTAATTATCAATGGTGATTGATATCGTCGGATGGTAACCGAATTTTTGTGGACTGAATTAATGAATATTGATCTAGAGGATACATGGTTTGAACAGGATGGCACTACACCTCACTTTGCACACGAATCAATTGATTTATTGAGAGAAATAATTCCTGGACGTGCAATCTCAAGAATCGGTGATGTTAATTGGTCACCAAGATCATGTGATTTGACACCGTTAGGCTATTTTCTTTGGGGTTATGTGAAAAGTCAGGTTTATAAAAACAATCCACAATCAATTCCTGTTTTGAAAGCTGAAATTATTTGTGTCATTGGTGAGATAGAGCCTCAATTATGTCAAAATGTCATTGAAAATTTTAAGAAAGGAGTGGACGTCTGTGGAGCTGCAAGAGGAGGCCATTTGGCAGATATTATTTTTCGCATATAAATCTCATAACTGATACTTCAATTACCAATAAATATTTTTTGAAAGTGAATGCAAATTATGTATTTTATTTATTTTATTTATTTTATTTATTTTATTTATTTTATTTATTTTATTTATTTTATTTATTTTATTTATTTTATTTATTTTATTTATTTTATTTATTTTATTTATTTTATTTATTTTATTTATTTTATTTATTTTATTTATTTTATTTATTTTATTTATTTTATTTATTTTATTTATTTTATTTATTTTATTTATTTTATTTATTTTATTTATTTTATTTATTTTATTTATTTTATTTATTTGAAACATCCTTTAGAATAAAAGCTGTCTGGGATAGATTTGTTTACTCAAGGTTGTGAACTAAGAATGTATCTTACCAACCGTTCAGTTGAAGATAATTGTGGCAAATTATATACTCTGAATATCTGTACGTAGAGTTGAGGAACAAGAAATCTCGTACCCTTTCAAAGTATAAACGATACATTGAAAACAAAATTAAAGGAACACAAATATCACAATATAATTCGGCTTTAATTAATAAAAAGAATTAAATTTGAGGAAATGTATCAATTAATGTTATGTTACTAGTAAAATAACTAGTATCGAATAAGAAAATTAATAAATTAAAGTCATTTGTTTGAAATCTCGATTTTAAAACGCAATTCTAAACAATACAAAAAAAAATACATATTTGTAATCTACATAATTAAGTTCAGTTTAATTAAAAAAGCATCTATTCGCAAGTACCTGGAATACACTTACAATTAGTAAGAATATTATCAAGATATTAAGAACGCAGTAATACCCAAGAGACTAATATACAGGCTGTTTCAAAAAGAATATACGTATTTCGAATGCATACATTTATTAAAGTTTAAGACATACGAATATGAGACTTTACACACATATTTACGAACCTCTCAAGTTCAGATTACAGATGTTCAATATGTCCTCCCACCAGCGACACGAACAATATCACATCGATACTCAAATTACTCCCATACTCGGGCAAGCTTGTGCTTCGTCACCGATGTTAGGGCGGTACGAATCCGATTCTTCAACTTTTCCAGGTTCTGTGGGAGTGGTGGTACGTAAACGTTGTTTTTAACGAAACCCTACAGGAAGAAGTCGCAGGGTGTCAAATCCGGTGACCGTGAGGCCTAGCTGAGACATGCTAAGTCTCTAGCTCCTTGTCGACCAATCCAACGGTTCGGTAGAGTTTCATTCAGATATTCACGCATTCGGCGATTCCAGTGAGGGGTGGCCCGTCTTGCCTTCGTGCAGCCTCGGAAACAACCAGTTTTGTAACATAGCGAGATACTGCTGACCGTTAACCGTGTTTCCATCAAAGAAGAATCAGCCCTAAACAGATGATCGAGATATCGTACAAAACACATTGATTTTAAGCGAATCTCGTACATATTCAATGACTGCATGTGGGTTCTCTAGACCCCAAATTCGAACATTGTGTTTGTTTATCAGACCACTAACATTGAAAGTCGCTTCACCACAGAACACGATGCGTTGTGTGAAAGTGTTGTCACTGTCAATAGCATCATGAATCTCGTTACAAAATGCCACACGTTTCTGTTTGTCATCAGAACGCAGGGCTTGTAATAACTGCAACTTGCACGGCTTCATAACCAACCGACATCTCAAAACACGCCAAATTGTTGTTGTAGGCAGACTCCCGACTGGCACGACGAGTTGATGTTGTAGGATTACGTTGGAAAGAAGTTTAAATTCGTGTAACATTTTCTTCAGAAACACGAGGGCGGCCAGGACTCTTTCCTTTACATACACATCCTGTATCTACAAACAGTCGATACCATCTGCGAATGTTCCACCCACTCGGAGGATCAATTTGGTAGCTCAACCTGAAACGTCTTTGCACTGTAATCACGGAATTGCACTTCGCAAACTCTAGAACACAAAATGATTTCTGCTGCGGAGTAGCCATTTTGAATATATGGCGGTTGCCAAGAAAAACAGAAGACAAGTGACATCTAGCGGCTATTAAATAAACTAGACTATGTATTCGTTCCTCCAATAGTCGAGCCGAGGCGCAGCGATCGATAGTTTGGACAAAATAATACATTGTAATGCGTATATTCTTTTTGAAACACGCTGTACTTTTTCAAACTTACCCAAATAACATGGCGTAAAAGGCGGATCCCATTTACCATTTTGACATTTGTAGATTGGTCTATGTCCAAGGAAGGCGTAGTTGGGCTCACAGATTGCGACAGCAGTAGTGTTGCTGGGTGGTTCCACGCAATCAATCGGACTGCCGTTCAGTTTACAAAATACCTCTTCGGATTCAGAAGATATTAGAGAAGGACAAGTACCTAAGGCCAACATTAGGGTTAAATTTAGTCAGATTAGTTAGAGGATAACCGTTGCTTACAAGGATTGTCTCAGTTTAAAGGGCTTTCTCTTTTCCATTCATTAAATTCCTGAATATTTGAAGTGCATACCAGACTGTGTTTTAAACGGGAAATAAATTCCTGCTCGGCTTCTGGACTAAAATTACTATCTAACACCGTTGAATTGAAACTCATTTCGATCCAAAAACATTAAGAGGAACAACATCCTCGAGGGATCCTGTCCCTTATCAGAATAAACGAAAAGTCGATGAGCTAAGCAGAAATGCTAGAGTTTGGTTCCAATCCAAACGCCGAGGCGAAGCTCTGAGCAAAAACTGTGAGAGCTTATGTGCCAGATAAATAACATGATTCATTATATAAATGCATAGGAGTCTAGAATCTAATCTTCAACACGAGTATAAAATTCGATTGCAGCTAGTTTCATAAGCTTTTTGACAAGATTTAAAATTTTTTGTCATTAATAAGGACTAAAAAATTTTTTGGTATAAAAACTTTCATTAGTAAGTAGAATTCTTTGGGTAACTAATTTAGCAGTAATTAAAAAAGAGAAAAATTATAGAAACTGTCACATGCGGAAGCTGTAGTTACTTCGAAAATAAAAAATTTTAGAGATAACTTCTCGTTTTCGCGAACAGTTGATGCGCTACATGTTCAGTTATACCGAAGATGAAGAGCATCAGCTGTTCGCGAAATTTTGTGACAAATTACTTTCAATTCATAAATCGCCTGCGTTCGCATTTGTGATCGGATGTTACAAGTAGAACCATTTTTATGCAAGCCAATACAACCCAGCCCAATATCCCTTGCATTACTTCAAATATTAAATAATTTTTTAATTGAGGCAAATATACAGTGGAAGAATTTCATCAATATATGTACTGATGGCGCTTGTACAATATCTGGAAGACTGTACAGTTTGGAAGCACTTGTGAAAAAACTCCAGACTATATCTGAACACATACGATGAACTACGCAGAAACTTTGATTTTCAAAGAAATAAGTCCTGGCCTGAATGTTGTCCTTACAGAAGTTGTAATCATAGCAAATTATATCAAAATGAAACCTGCTAAATGAAGAATCTTCACTGTACTATGTAAAGACATGGGTACAGTACATTCAGCGTTACTAAAGGGTGTTTTAAATTTCGCGTTTTTTTAAAGAATAAATAAAACCCATAATTTGCATTCACTTTCAAAAACCTTTCATTGGTAATTGAAGCATCAATTATGACATTTATATGCGAAAAATAATATCTGCCCAATGGCCTCCTCTTGTCTACAGACATTCATTCTTTCGTTTAAATTTTCAATGACATTTTGACATAATTGAGGCTCTATCCCACCAATGACACAAATAATTTCATCTTTCAAAGCAGAAATTGATTGTGGATTGTTTTTGTAAATCTGACTTTTCACATAACCCCAAAGAAAATAGTCTAGCAGTGTCAAATCACAAGATCTTGGTGATCAATTAACATCACCGTTTCTTGAGATTACACGTCCAGGAAATTTTTCTCTCAATAAATCAATTGATTCGTGTGCAAAGTGAGGTGTAGCGCCATCCTGTTGAAACCACATATCCTCTAGATCAATATACATTAATTCAGTCCACAAAAATTCGGTTACCATCCGACGATATCAATCACCATTGACAGTTACAGCTTCAACAGCAGCATTTTCAAAGAAGTAAGGTCGAAGTACACCACCTGACCATAATGCACACCAAACAGTAACTCGTTTAGGATGCATAGGTTTCTCATGAATAATTCGTGAATTTCCTCACCTCAGACACGGCAATTTTGTTTATTAACATAGCCACCAATTTCAAAATGTGCCTCATTGGAAAACATTATTTTTTGAGAAAAATCATCTGGTTGTTCTTTGAAGAAATTGACAAATGAACCTTATATGCCTTCAGAGCTAAATCCTTGGGTAAAATACGCCATGTTGTTGATCCACTAAGTCCAAGTTGTGAATGTTGTCTAATGGACATGTCAGGATCTTCAGCAACACTTTCACGAAGCAAACCAATATTTTCTTGTGAACGATCACTACGGCTGTAATTTTCATTTTTTTTGATCTTTCACGGAACTGGTCTCTTGAAATTTTTTAATAATTCGACCAATAGTGCTTTCAGATGGACGATTATGTAAACCATAAAATTCACGTAATTTTCTAAAAACTCTTTTCACAGAACGCTCATCTTCATAAAATAATTCAACAACTTGAACGCGTTGTTGTATCGTGTACGAAGCCATTTTTATAAATGTCATACATCACACTTTTTAAATGCCCACATGCCCAGACAAATTCAGTGCGAAATCAATATTTTATTTATTCTTAAAAAAAGCCGCGCAATTTGAAACACGATTTATTTAAAGCGAGTCAAGATGCTTATCACCTGGGAAAGTTTTACAAGGTGTTTATGAATTAGAAGAAAAAATCTCCATTTTGCTAGAAGAAAACAGACTGGAAGCTAAGAAGTTTCAAGAAGGGTCATTTGTTGTAAAATTAAACTACTTAATCAATATATTCGAGAAATTGTATACTTTGAATCTTCAACTCCAAGGACAAACTCACATATCTTGGATACGAGTGATAAAGTTAATGCTTTTTGTAGAAAATTGGAATTGTGAAACAGAAATATAAAGGAAGAGAACCCAGACGTATTTGCAAATGTGAATGAATTTGTTAATTTATAAGGCCGAAGGTTACAGTTGTTTTTGCAACTATTGAAAATAATTTATCTATGCTGGCAAGGAGTAATGAAAACTATTCTTTTACTGACGCTAAGTTGATAGAAAGTTTCGAGTGGATTATGGCCCATTTTAAAATACTAACGAAGATCTCACAACTGCCGAAAATGAAATCTTCATGGATACGATCAGTGTCGAAATCAGAAGACAATTTAGTAATAAATCACTGTTTAAATTTTGGATAGGGGTGGGTGATGAATTTTTTGCATTGAAAACAAGAGTGTCTCGTATACTGTTACCATTTTCAACATTGTACCGAAATCGGATTCTCTACGGTGGATCCTTTTAAGACGAATTATAGATTTTAGCTAAATATAGAAAAAGCCGTCAGGTATCCATTTCAAATATTAAACTTTCTTTCAAAAAGCTTCGCTCTGCAAGGCAGGCTCAGGAGTCACCGACAATTATTAAACTTGTTTGCAATATATTTCAGAATGTACTTTATTGCTTTCTCTTTCAATAAATTGACCAATTTTCAAAACAATATAACATTTTTTCTTTTTTTTTCTCTATGATCGTGACCTCCTAGAGGGACACGCCCAACATGCTGAGAATTACTGATAAAATTAACGTACCAGGTTTCTTGCAAGCGGCCTCGTCGATGACGGGAGTCCATTCTTTTTGTAAGCAGCGGAAGGATGCGATCGTTCTACCATCATCACATAGTAATAGGATGAGAGTTAATGCGGGAACCTTAATGCCTTCTGGATATGTTGTCCCCAGAACTAAAGTAAATTTGCCATATCTTTCATGTTTGGGTAAAACACAACCCTCAGTACTATCATATATGTCTTTTTCAATTGTTTCAAAGCCGAATTGCACTTTACCACTGTTCCTTATTTGAAGCCTTAGCCATTCAGCGTAAGTTGAAATTTTCGTGTATACGACGTAACTTCTCGTTCCTGGACTAACATTACTGACAAGACCAGTCAAAAAGTATCTTTGCTTATTCGATTGAAAGAATAGTCCCGTACCTTTACATCTGGTATTGTCGACATTATCTGTAGAAAGTTTGGTTGTCAGAAGCTCATATTCTCTTCTAATTAAATTAATATAAACCTATTCATGATACTAAAAGCTTAAATATTGATTGTAAGGTATTTATGGCCTTTAGTTCCATACTAAATTTGGATCACGCGGTCAATTAATTTCTCAAAACTCCAAGATTGAAGATCATATTAATTTATTTTTTATTTATTTATACCAAAAGAAATTAGAATCTTACTGTAGAAATGTTCTACAAAGAATTTTCGAAGGCAAGAATGTTGAGGAAAGATGTAATGGGTGTTTTTTAAGCTGCATGAGAACTATCGATATCGATTGTTAAGCGCGTATGACAAGTTGCGCCATCTTGTTGGAACCAAATGTCGTAGTCGATGTTTAGCTGATTAATTTTTGAAAACAAAAATTCAGTCAGCACTGTTCGATAGCGCTCGCCATTTACCGCAACGGCAGCTCCTACCTCATTTCGAAAGAAATAAAGACCGATGATGCCGCCAGCTTGAAACCGCACCAAACAGTCAATTTTAACGAATGTAATGGTGATTCGTTAACGGCTTGAGGATCGTCTTCGCTCCAAATGCGGCAAATTTGCTTATCGACGTAGCTATTTAACCAGAAATGAGCTTCATCACCAAACACAATACTTTGATGAAAATGCTCACCTTCGGCCAGTTTCAAGTGAGCCCAATAGTTTGGATTCAATTCTTGCACGAGCTGTATTTTATAGGAACGTCAGCCAAGATCTTTAAGTAAAATTTTCCACCTAGTCGAAGAGCAAAGGCTAACAAGTTGAGAACGATGACGAATCGACATTTCGGCGTCTTCTTCAATACTTCGCGCTACAGCAGCAATATTCTCTTCGGTACGCACATTTCTTTGTCTCATTGATGGTTTTGAATCGAGAAGAGTAAAATTAGTGCGAAAACGATCAATAACTGCATGAATTGCTTGCCCACCCGATTATGTTGACCGTAAAATGGACGAAGTGCTCTATAAACTTCCCAAACAGATTCATTCTTCTCAAAGTAAATTTCCATAATTTGGAAGCGTTGTTCTGGCGTTGAACGATTCATGATGACTTGCTAAACCTTACTGAACGAAAATGTCAACACAGTTTGTCATTATCGATATCGATAGTTCTCATGCAGCTCAAAAAACACTCATTACTTACAGTAATCCGATAGGGGTTTATTTTCTGAGTATGATCGAATTCCTTGATTTATCTTAATTAACTAACAATCCAATAAAAGGAGATAGCTTGTGAGATGTTACTTCAACTCCTTGTTTGGATGGTATTACGGATTCAAGTTTGGATGGTATTGCGGATTCAAGTTTGGTAGAGGAAACAGATTATTAGGAATGAAATATGCTTTCGGGAAAAATTTAAAATGTGAGGTGGATTGCGAAAAACTCGCGCAAAATTCCGCTAGTCGCCATATCCCCCCTAATCCGTCTAATGCCCTAAGCCCTTCAATGAATTCGAACACTAATATAGTGCCATAGAGGCTAGAGTTGAGTACAAAGAGAGGAAATAAGCTATTATTATTTTATGTTTAATTAATTTGATATCAAAAAATACCGAAACAAAAAACGCTTTCGAAAAAACGTATAATTTGCATCAATTGAATACTGATACCATACACTTGCGAATATCGAAATACATAACGAAGAAGATGACAAAAAGTTTTGGGAGTAGATTCTTGAGAAGGCCAAGTTATAATACGTTATTATAAAGAAAATCAAGAAATATGATTCCAAATAGTTTACCATGGAATTTTTTTTATATTCTGTAAGATGGTATACGAGGGTAGTTTGACAAGTAGTGAGAATGGAAAAGAAGAACGAATTTTTTATATACAAAATAATTTTTATTTTTCAATATATTCTCCTAAAAGAGCAATATATTTATTCCAACGGTGCTCCGATGCCTTTATGCCATCTCCAAAATGCGATCCCGGAAGGCCTACAAAATACTCATTTACTAAGATGATAAGCTCGTCGTTAGGCGAAAATTTCTTTCCACCTAGTGCCGTTTTCAATTTTGGAAAAAGGTGGAAGTCGGAAGGGGCTAGATCCGGCGAATAAGGCGTATGCGGTACTAATTGGAAATGCAACTCGTGGATTTTGGACACCGCGACTGCGCTGGTATGCGAGGGTGCGTTGTCTTGGTGAAACAGAATCTTTTTCTTTGCCATTCCTGACCGTTTAGCACGAATGTCAACATTTAATTCTTGTAGAAGTTCTGCATAATATTGTCCGTTTATTGTGGTACCTTTCTGAAGGTAATCAATGAGCAAAATACCCTTTGAATCCCAAAAAATCGATGCCATCACCTTGCTTGCCGATAAAGTGGTTTCCGCTTTCTTTGGAGGTGCAGAACCATGTTCTAACCATTGTTTCGACTGTTGTTTAGTTTCGGGTGTACTCTAATGTATCCAAGTTTCATCGCAAGTAACAAACCGCCAAACTTTTGATCAGTCGTAAGCAATCGCGGCATCCATCTTGCCGAAAGCTTGGAAAGGTCCAATTCTTTCGTTAAAATGTGGTGTACGCATTCTGTTGAAATGTTTACCATGTCTGCTATTTCTCTCACTTTGAATCGTCGACCTTGCGTAATAGTATTATGGATTTTTATAATCATTTCCTTAGAAGTCACGATTTTGGGTGCTCCAGAGCGCGCTTCATCAACACAGCTTGTTCTACCACGTTTAAATTCATCTACCCATCTACTTATTGTGACGGATGATGGAGCAGATTGACCTAATGTTTCCCGTAACTCATCTTTTATTTCGATAGCTTTCATACCTTTAATTACGAAGTATTTAATCAACGCACGATACTCAGCTTTTTCCATTTTAACAAAACGACGTGTTGCTTCTTTTTCAATCAGCTGTCAAAAATAAACTAATCAACCAATTTATCTAAATATCGGAATGCAAACATATAAATAGGCAACCTAAATCACAGTGCATTTGTTTTACCAATTAGAGCGCTACCTATGTGTCATTCTCACTACTTGTCAAACTATCCTCGTATATTATATCAATACTTACCGCTAGTATATTGAGCACAAAATTTATCGTTGTCAAAATAAAGTCTCTGGAACTGTGGTGGTAAATTTAACCAGCATATATTTTTCGGCCAGTACCGTACTTCCGATGCGTTGCAAGATACAACTTCATCTTGATCATATTCTAATCCAACAAGCTTAAAATATTACAAAGGAAAGATTAAAAGTTATAATGTAACAAATGTATGAAACCACTTAGATTGGAATACATCCTTTATACATATTTTTGGCTATCCAAGAATTTGTAGCGTTTTCATTTACACCTTCCCTTTGATTTATTATAACTTTGTGTATCTATAGTAACGCCTTATTATATGGTTACCTACATTATATGAAACTGCTATTATCATATAAAAGATAGATAAGCATCTTTCGCATTCAACTTTTTCAAGGCAAACCAATTGCATCTTATAGTGCTTGAGAATTTAAAATGATAATACAAGACAGAAATATTGTTGCAAAAAAATTTTGGTGGTACCAAAATTAATTTTTTAATTTCTGAATTTATAACAACGAAAAACGTGAGAAATCTAAACATGTAAACATTGCTATTTCGACTTGGCAAATCCGCCTTCGAAGGTAGTATAGATATTCGTGAAGCTACCAACGTAAAACACCACTTTTTCACAAATTGTACATACATCCTTTCTTTCGTAACAGAATGTAAAAGTCATTGTAATTAATTAATTAAATGTTAATTTTATGAACGGCGTGACGTTATTGTACCTAGTCAAGTCATAAATACTGGTACACAGAAAAATCGACACCAAATGAAAACGAATTAATATTAAAAAATTTTTTTGTTTTTATTGTGCTATTCAATGGCTAAAAATCTTATTCGAAATGACTTCCATTTGCCTTCCAGCACGACTTGCGACGATGTGGCCATATTATCTTGGTGTTATAAAGCGTCTTTTGGCTCGTATTCGTCATGTGCGCCCTCAATATCGTGAAAATGGTTGTTGGAGTTGGTTACGTGATAATACACCACAACTTGTAATTCAACGGGTTGAATGTCTGGATCACTAGCCATTCATTCGTAACTATAAATGTCCATTTTAACTATCAACCACAGTTGTGTCGTTTCTGCTTTGTGAGCTGGAGCAGATTCTTGCTGGAATATCCACAGTTTATTGGTGAATATTGATTGGTTGAGAGGCTTCACAATGCGTTCCAGACGACCTTGATGAACATCTCTAAAGATGAGCTTAAAACGCCATCGTATGCTTATCCCTTCCAGAAAAATTACATTGAAGCCGAATGTGACTCTTTGAAGGATGAAATAAATGACTTTTACCAGCATACACAGTAAGGTTATATTTTATTGAACGATTCTTCTCTGTGAAGATTTTATGTCAGTAAAAAACAGAATTTATAACATTCTTCGCGAAATATGGCTGAGTAATGTTAAAAATTTTTACTTGCGTTTTCCCTTCAATGCGGCCGTGAGTAGGTGTCCAGTTTGTCGCTTCTACGCCCCAAATCTTCTTTAATAATGCGAGACATGGATTTTTGCGAAATTTACATTTCCCGCGACAAGATATTCTGTTTTCGCAGCGGTTTTCGCCTAGAAGCCAAGTTTCTTCAACATTTGATCACTTTGAAGTTAAAAGTGCGCGAAAAAGCTCAAAATTACTTTTGATATAATTTTTTCCACCAATATCCTCAAACAACTTCACAGCACAATACAAAAAATTGCGAGTGATTCCAAGCGGTCGCAACGTCCTAAAGATCTCGCCTTTTTCCATGTTGCATTTTAGTAGGCCAACTACAACAATACGATTTTCGATGTCGCCCCTTTCCATGATTGTAAACAATTAATGTCAAAAATTTTTTACGTCACAATGAAGCATAAATGTCAACTGTTAAATCACTCATTACGAATGCAACACTGGGCGCATCCATTTCGTATTGATTGCGTTCAGTTGTGTACCAGTATTTATGACTTGACTAAGTAGAAACATAAAAATAAAAGCAACTCACTTTTCCTTCATTTTTTTGTTCGACGTCCCATTGTTCAAAGAGTAATTGCCAGTCAATGCAAGCTGGTCTCACGTCTTCAGTGTATTTAAACTCCTCATCGACTTCCAAAAGTACTATATTTCCTGTTCCATAGAAATATATCGAAGAAACACTATAAGCATACGTAGATACGTTACTAACCTAAAATGTAATTTAGGGTTAATTTTATTTGCATAAATGTTATTACCGCCGAATTACGCATACCTTCCTATTTTGCTGCGAAATGCGTTTTTTGTGTAAGTTGATGTAATGCCTGCCGGCGATAATATCGAATCGTTCCAAATTTTCAAAACTATTAGTGTGTGTACTGCTTGGAAATAAGCAACTTGCAGCTAGAATTTTAATTAAAATAAAGTGTACATTCGAGCAAATTGGTTTCAGTACATCGTTATCGAAGAAGTGATAGACAAAAATTATTTTATTTAGTTGTTATGAAATGAGGCTGCAAAGGTTCTTATTAAGGAATTTAGGTACATAATCCTCACAATTTATATTTGATGTATTAATTCTACGTATGTGTATTTTCTAATATCTATTTAGTTAATTTATTATACGTCTACATATATAAAATGTCACTATACGAGGGTAGCCGCTTATATTTCGGAAATACGAACAGAAAAAATTTTTATTATCGAAAATAGTTTTATGGCTTTTGAAAATATTCTCCTTGAAAATCGGTGCACTTTTGCATTTGTTTAAACCAATCCGAAAAGCATCGCTGCCACTGCGAAGGCGGCATCTCCAAAATATGAGTTTTGAATCCCTTAACTTCTTTTTCCGACGTAGAAAACTGTTGACCACGAAGTTTATTCTTCACGCGTGGGAACAAAAAGAAATCACAGGGTGCTGGATCAGAGCTGTACGGTGGATCGCTTATCAATGCAATGTTTTGCCCGATCATGTATTCAATTGTTTGAATCGACCTACGAGAGTTCGCATTGTCATGGTGGAGAATGATCTGTTGTTTTCGGTTTGTTTTCTGTATTTCTTCAAAAACTTTTGTCAAACAAATAGTTGTGTACCATTTGGAATTGACCGTTGTACAACCCTTAAAGGGACGGTTACAACGTGACCGGTTTTTCCGGAAATACAGGCGGAATATCCACACAGTCGACTGCTGTTTACTATCGGGCTCATACGTATAGATCCAAGATTCATCCCCTGTCACGACCTTATGTAAATGTTCTTTGAAGCACCGCCATTGCATTTTTTGTGCATTTCTTGGCACCAATCGACGCGAATCCTTTTTTGAGTGGTTGTCAAATTATGTGGTACCCAATGTGAACATAGCTTCTTATCGGGTAAATGTTCATGCCGGATCTTATACACGCTACTATTACTAATACCTAGAGATGCCTCGATCTCACGGTATGTCACACGATGGTCTTGCATTATCATTTCAGACACTGCTTTAAGGTTTTCTTCACAACAACATTTGTGGGACGGCCTTCACGAAATTCATCGTCCAAAGACTGCCGTCCAAGTTCGAATTCACTATACCAACGGTATACTGTAGTGGTGCTACATCACCATATAAAAAATTCAGCTCGTCGATGCATACTTGTTGAGATAATTCGCGCCGAAGGTAATGAAAAATAATTGCGCGAAAATGTTCGCTAGTTAATTCAATTTTTTCGTTGACATAAAATTTTCAAGGTACTGTCAACAATAGAAATAGCGACCGGATAATAAAACTGTCAAGGTAAATATATAGCCAAAAGTAACAAACTTCAAGATACAATCATCAAATTAGAGGCAACACTAACAGTGTTGCCAGTTCCCGAAATATAAACGGGTACTCTCGTATTGCTGTGATATTTACTACAAATTATTGAATTAATTTTAAATACTGACATCAATATTTTCTTACAGCACAAAATTTAATTCTAATTTAGACTTTTTTGGGTGAATTTATTTGTATAATGTTAATAGGGGTGAGCTGGAGTTCTTCTGAATTAACCAGGCCTAGCATCCATTCACTATAAAAGTCAGTAGATAAAACAAGGGATTATTGTTACAAACTGTACTTTTCTAAATTAATTAAGATTGAATATATATGTGTGTACATACATAAATAAAATATAGGGATAGTCTTAAAAATGTCAGCTAAATAGCATATTAAAGATGATACTAATTAAAATAATGTACAGGACAATCTATCAGCAAAGGTGATCACAATTTTGATAAGATCTTCACTGGCAAAAGCTGAAGACTTCAGAGACAAAAGCTGAGAAATATGACTGGATATCATATTATCAGAAGCCGGGCTATAAGTGTGATTAAAAGTATTAGAGATATACTGCGCAAGCGCATTACCATTACCCTGCGATGATTCAAATGTAGTGCTGTTGTGATCTAATTTTCCAGAATCTTGGTAACACACTTTCCGACACGTAGGAATTTAAAGATTTGAAAATTATTTTGAATAAAAGTTTCAGCGATAGATAAATTGAACTGTGAGCAAACAAATTTACTGTTGCAAAATCAGTTTGCCATTAAATTCAACTAGAAACGAAGGATTGCGTGATTTTTTCCGTTCATTCCTACAAAAGTACGTTAAAACTTCAGAGTATCGGATATAGATAAGATTTGCGAGATGAATATTGTGAAAGTGACCTATGTAAAGTCTGATACAGTAATCTGTAGAAGTCGGCTGGTGTTCAAATTAGATCAGTATAATTATCTAATGTGTCTAGTCCAGATTTTGATCATTCTAGAGACATAAATAGTTAGTTTTGTAAATATTATAGCGTAAATTACCAATAGAAGGAAAAGGCTTATTTATAGATTTTGATGTAACCTGAATTAACAAACTAGAATGATAAACATCTTCAGGAATCAGGGACTACTTCTCATAATAAGCTGCTATAAAATAAGATAGATTAGATAAGGGTAAGCCAAAAAACTTGCTGTCATAATTGTAATCTTTAGATTGTTTTAAATCAACCAAGTTACAAAGTTTTATAATAAGAATAACTTTACAATATATAGTAGAAGTAACTACGATGTAACGTTCTACTTCCTCCGAGACGGTTTCTATGAGATTATTTAAAAACTAGGGTGCTTATACGAGGGTGGTCCCATAAGTACCCGGCCAGACCTCGAGATGACAGTAGTTGTTTGAAAAATATAACTGTATTAGAAAGCACAAAATCTATAAAGTATTATATATGTTTCAAGTTTGAAGACGTCAAGTTGTTTAGTATTTGTTTGACAGCCATCGATACTGAACGTTTTCAGTGAATTTGTAGAAATGGAGAAAACTGGTCATCGTCATGTAATATAATACTTTTATTTAAAAATCCTTAGTCCAACCGATATAAAAGCTGAACTGGATTGTGCTCTGGGTAAATCTGTCTCTTCGTTTACAATAGTGAAATATTAGGTAGCAGAGTTTAAACGAGGCCGTACGAGCTGCCAAGACTAGCATCGCAGAGGTCGACCAAATGAGGGGACAACTCCAGAAATGGTGAAGAAGATTCACAAAGCGGTACTGGATGATCGTCGACTAAAAGTGGGCGAGCTAGCAGACATAGTTGGCATTTCAAAAGGTGTAGTATATCGAATATTATCTGAAAATTTGGAC
Organism: Dermolepida albohirtum; assembly: GCA_031893035.1. NCBI lineage: Eukaryota > Metazoa > Arthropoda > Insecta > Coleoptera > Scarabaeidae > Dermolepida > Dermolepida albohirtum. Next base: position 29,814 of record JAVIWB010002755.1, read on the forward strand.
ATGAGAAAGCTGTGTGCAAGATGGGTGCTGCGTTTGCTCACACACTAGCAGAATTTTTGCGCCGTTTCATAGCCATGGATGAAACATTGGTCAATCACTTTACACCTGAGACAAAAGAACAATCAAGGCAATGGACTCAAAAGGGAGAACCGGCTCCAAAGAAGGCGAAGACCGTGTCATTTGCAGGAAAGATCATGGCATCGGTTTTTTGTGATGCGCGTGGAATAATTTTCATGGACTATTTTGAAAAACGAAAAACTATCAACGGCGAGTATTGTGCGAAATTATTGCAATGTTTGAGGGAAGCAATCAAGCAAAAACGGCCCAATTTAGCTTTAGAAGAAAGTGTTGTTTCATCAAGACAATAATCCAGCTCACAAATCCGTCATTGCAACGGTCAAAATTATTGAATTAAGATTTGAAATGCTACCTCATGCAGCCTATTCGCCAGACTTAGCCCCGTCGGATTATTTTCTGTCCCCAAACTGGCTCAATGATCAAACATTTTCCAACGATGAAGAAGTGATGTCAGCAGTTAATGGTTATTTTGAGGAGCAAGACAGTTCTTGTTATAAAAAGGTGTCGAACTTATTGAACATCGCTGGGAAAAATGTATAGAGCTGAAAGGAGATTATGTTGAAAAATAAATATATTTCTTTCCAAAATTTTTGTGTTTTCTTTATTGGGTCGTGTACTACTCGGACCACCCTCGTCAATAAACCTAGACATTTGGAAATGCATCAACAACAAAATGAGGGCTATTTCACAACTTTTTCAATCTGTTAGGCAGAATTTCATCACACATTTTAAGAGTGTAAGGATGGCGGCAATTTACAACACATTATTATCAAGTTATAAAATTTTCATCCTTAATACTTTTAAATGCAAATTTACTTACTCTGTAGCTTATGTCAATAAATTATTAAAGAATATTTACAATGATCAGTATATTCTGCCGGACCCTACATAAAGTTAACAAACCTGTTACGACATGATAGGGAGATATTATTATGCCATCGCAGAGAAATTTGTCGTTTAAAAGATAAATACCCACAACCCATGGATATTTATTTGTCGATGTCGCTATCCCACAATCTGAAATAAAATATTTATTATGTATAAGTTCTTGGTAGAAATAAATACTGGGTTGCCGAAAAAGCCATGACGTATTTTTTCTGTTTCTCATAGACCATTTATTAATAAAAGAAAAGATCAGTAAATTATATTTTGCGTTTTCTTCAATATGTTAATATTCTTACATCTTTCGGTTCTTCATAATTCAAAAAATGTAGAAAGCAAGGTAGGTGGAAACTAAAGGTCCAACGAGTATATGGTGGGTATTGCAGCACGTCTCGTCCAATATCGAATAATCTTTCATAGGCAATCAAATTTGTGTGTGGCCGCGTTGTCTTGTTGACAAAGGAATATTTTACGATTAAGAGTCTCTGGAAGCTTTTGGCTAGTGGAACCGTTAAAATAGTCTAATTACTGATAATAGACACTCGAATTAACTGTTTGTTACTTTGGCAGGCGTTTCAAAACATAATGCCTTCAAAACCCCTCAACGTAAACTTGCCCCGATGAATGTCTGCTTTCGATAATTTTTGACGTTGCACGTTGCATCAGAAGCAATTTCGAACCACATCTTTATAAAGCTTACCTCTTTTTCTCCTCCTTATAAAGGATGAGAAAAAGAAGTAAGTGTTGAAGAAAACATACAAATTATAACTGAAGAAGAGATTGAGGAGACAACAGAAATGTTAAAATTTAGTAAAGCACTCTATTAACACATCACCCCGGACATAATAAAGTATCATACATTGACAGTAATAAACGAGGTGTTAAGGAAGGAAAAATACCGAATGACTGTAAAACCGACATTTTACCAATATAAAAGCAGGACAATGAAAGTAACTGCTGGAATTACAGAGAAATATCGCTCTCTAGTGTATTGGGATAAGTATTTACAAAAATCTTGGTGAAAATGGTAAGAAATATAGTAGAGCCAACCTTAGAAGATTCGCTGTGGTTTTAGAAAAAACAGAAGTGCAGAAGACCTTATATTCACAATCCGATAAGTTAGTGAAAAACTGGTTAATGAAAACAAGGAAATACATGCATGCTTTATAGATATTGAAAAGGCATTTAATAGAATTCGAATAAAAGATATATGATAGGTCGTGCGGAAAAGGAGGATTAACCAAAAGCATAGTGGAAGTAATAAAAGACATAAATAAAGGAAATATAGTAAGGATAAATAATCTTGACATAAAACAAGGCGTCACACAGATATGCGCAAAGAATCCTCTAATATTCTTAGCAATACTGGACGAGGTAATAAAGAAAGCCAAGAACAAGATAAAGAAATTAACGTTAGAACATCGGCGATTAAGGCAAACACAGCTGACGGAACCGATGTTCGCATATACATGTTTAACAGAAAGACAAAAATAAGACAAAAAAGAATAGAAAACAGAAACAAGAGGGAGAAAAGAAGAAATGAAATATACAGAAGAAACCTAGAAATCGAACTTATCAACGAAAAAGTCATAGAAGGATAACTTAAATGGTTTGGGCATGTGCGTCTAATGACGGATAGAATTGTCAGAACGGTGTTTGAAACGCGAGTGCCGGAGAGAAATAAGAGCGGGTGACCAAGAACAAGATGGATTGATAAACTTAGAGAAGGAGCAGAGAAAAGGAATAAGATGGGATAGAATACGAAAGCTAATGGATAGATAGAAAACAATGGAGACAGAAATGCTAGGTTTCATCGTCCTTACACGTAAAAGGTGGAAAAGGTTTATGTCCAGAAAGAAGATTCTTGAAAACAATTCACATGTCATTATCAGTTATCGCTCACTTCAAAACAGGATAGTTCTTTTCACGTTTAAGCAGTGTTTCGTAGACGAGGAATGTAAATATTCAGCTTACTAATGTATCCTATTTTTTTCCGCGTGTTCGTGGACGCTTGAATGACAGACGCTTAACATGTTTGCAATCGCTCGTGTCATGTGTTTTGAATTTGACTCGATCGATGTACTTTTCTGCACCGTAGACTACTTGCATTATTTTTCCCGTCAAAAAACCTAAAGATTGTACAAAAGTGAGTAGTTTTGTACAATCTATAGGGTTTTTGATGAGTGGACAATTGTAATGTACAATTTGTATTCAGAACATTGTTGAGAAGATACAAAACGCACGTGAATATTTTGGTTTTTGACTCTAAGAATCAGAACCTAGTAATATTCTAGTAATTGAACAAGTTTAAAATATACATATGTAATAAGCAAACAATACTTTCATTGGGAGAGATGAACTGGATGCTTTGACAATTGCTTAATTGTGTTCAAAATCTTCAATTTAGTGAACTCAAGAACTTTCAGCCAATAAGACTTGCAACGGTATGGATCAATGATCTAGTAGGGATATTGAAAATGCCACACTATTGATGCACATTGCAAGATGAAAAACAGGTTCCTGAAATCGAAATTACAGATACCCTATTCTAAATTGCACCTCGAGTTATTCGTTAGTGCTTATTCCAATTAATCGTTCTTGTAATGTGATATCCGATTCTTCAGTATCGTAATATGAATATTAAATCCAGTGTGGTTTTAGAAATGAAGCTCATAGTATAGAAATAAAGCTCATAGTATAGAAATAAAGCTCATAGTATAATAATATTTCCGTTATTATGTCTATATCAATTTGACTAGGCTTCCATAATCTTGAAGCGTCGTTTCACTAGCTAAACTAAAATATATTTTCGTATACTATTTTCAAGTTTTTATAAAATTTTAAACTTCCAATCGAATGGCTTATTTTTCCAAAACGATGTTCGAACTATCAGCTATGAGATGTATACCATAGCGTAAAGATAAATGTGAATAATCCTAGCTTTTATAAGTATGAATTAATGTGATACCTTGCAAAAATGCGTCATGAAGTTTCCAACAACCCGTAGGTCATACAATTATGATTAAGTATGCATATACTTGATAAAACTACCTATTTTTGTGTGTCACACACATTGTGAAAATAAGTGTTGAAGCAAGTTCAAATAATATATTTCATATGCATTTTGATAAAAGAATATAACTTTATAAATGACAATTAGAAAATTACAGAAATGTATTATCTACTGTTACGGTTTATTTTTCATTTAGAACATATATCTGCGTATTCCATATTTATTTATTTATTAAAATAACCCTCCCGTATTTGATAGAAGGGACGCCCATAGACATCGATGAAGGTTAGGTGGAAACACATATTTGGGATATCATATTCATTTTAAAGTTTTAAAATCGTTTTAAAGAAATACATTTCAGCGTACGTTTACATCGTCCTTGATTTTGTTTATATCTAAGAATCGCTTTTTGTGGCGATCAGGTGTACATATAGCGAGTGCAAAACATCCCTCCGTTCGTCTTACTCGCCCTGGTCCGATACAATATATCTATATGGATAGCATTTGAAAGTTAACTTCGTAGAAGGTTGGACGTTGAAATTGACTTCGATTTTTTTTTGATCACATGTGGGTCTCATTAGTGAGATAATTCACCTTTAATTTTTAAATCTTCTTAAGAGCCCGTTTCCATCCACAGGTATGTGTCTGCCAATTAACTAAAACTATATGTACAGACCCTTATTCGTAATGGTTGTTTTAGGGCTTCTCGTATACCGGGTTTCTAATAACGACATGCACGTCTAAGTATCGGTGATAGATACGTCCATTCCTTCAAATTTGTCCCGGATTCCTGTTGTGGATTTTGTACTCCTCCAGGAATTCGTACCACGAGCATAGGAGCGTTAAGTAGCCTCTTAAATATCTCTGTCTTTTTTTTTGTTTTACCACGACACGAGCAAAAGAAATTAAGGGATATGTTAATTAACATTCTAGTGTAATGTGATTTATTTAAAATTAAGGGAATTTGATATTCGTGGGATATGTTGGTTAACATTCTAGTGTAATGTGATTTATTTAAAATTAAGGGAATTTGATATTGGCGGGATATGTTAATTTAATATTCTAAATTTAAGTAAATTTATGCAAATAAGCGAAATTGTTATTGGAGGTATACATATAAGCGCCGTTTGTAACCTCAATATATATATATATATATCGGGGAGGCTCAAATAGTCATAGTGTATTACTCAATATTTTTAAATACCTGATAACCTCTGAGTTATTTTTTTTTGTTTTGTTTCGTTGACTGTATCTACAACTCGTTCAAAATAAATTTTGAAGTTGATAATTACACACTGGGTTTGAATCAACATACCCGACGTTACGGTGGGAAAACAGGGCAACTCAAGGACCAATAGAGCTACGGCCTTGAGAAAATAAAAATAACACCAGCCATAATTTTGCTCTTGGCGCCCTTTCCTTTTTTTTACATCTTAGCTCAATCCTGAGCTTGCGAACCCCGACCTACGCAACAGTAGCCGGCATCTTTCTGTTGTTGCCCAGATCTACCCAAGCTCCTCCGAGCGGTCGTTCGCGACCCGCAACAATTTGCTTGTGTGCATTCAGCACGTAGCACTACTTTTGTTTTTATAAATCTAAAATTTTATTACTGTATACCAAGAAATTTAGTTTTATAGCTATTATATCTTTTTTTGATCACTGAAGGTTGATATATAGTGTAACCCCTTGCCACATTAATTTTCGTATTCTGTATACGTATTTCGACAACTAAGTTGTCATCATCAGCAGATAATTAAACGGTGTTGCACCTGGAAAACTACGGCGAAAAATACCCGTAGGAAAACAAACTCCGTACGCGATCCGTACCGTTGAGAACACTGTACACAGTGTACATTTTGGTGTTGGTGATCTAGAGTTTTTTGATTCTCAACGGTACAGATCGCGTACGAAGTTTGTTTTCGTATGAGTATTTTTCGCCATAGTTTTCCAGGTTTTACTTTAATAATTAGAATTTACACTAAAACAATATTATCAGAGCACTTATACATTTATTGTTTTGAATTCAGTCTGTGAAATAATTTTGTTAAAATATTATAAGACAGTTTGAAATAACTGATGTCGAAACGTCATAACTAAAATATCCAATTAAAGATAAAGTTACTTATTAATAAGGAAAGTTTATATCATATACGAGTACACCATGCTGAAATGGAACGGTTTTCAAAATATTCCTCTTTCAAGGAAAACAATTATTTTACATAGTTCTCTTTGAAAGTTAATGTCGTCTTTTTTAATTACTAGTTTAGAACAATTTTTCGGCATACACTCTTCGTGACATAGTTTCAAGAAGAACAATCTAAACTAAATTGTTTTCAAATTGAACAGGAATTTTACCATCCCTAAAAGGTCAAAATTCGTCTTCTTCAAGCGGAATACCCTGTACTTTTTATGCCGTTTGATATAGTTTTAAGTTTTATTTCAATCTCGTACAATATTCCCTATATCCTAAGTTAACTCTACAAAGTTACAGGTAATTTAATATAATTAAGAAGCGTATATTAGACGAAATAAGATAATATAATCGTAAAATCTTCTCAGATAAATTTATTTAGTAAGTAGCTAATTAATAAGTTACTTTTATCTGAACTTTATATTAAAATATTAACTTTTTTAATACATATTTTTAACCATAAGAAGCTGTAGCTAGAGTATTTGAAGGAAGTAGTAGCTATGCTTGCGGTAACAAATAAAGCAAAGGCATTAAATGTCAATGTTAGCAAATATTGAAACCGAGGTTTCTAAAAGGGATTGCTTGAGCGTTTGAAAGCCCAGTTTATAGGTAATGAATCTGTCAAATAAAAATCACATTTACATGCAAAGACCATCACTAATTATGAGAATGAAATAAGTTCACGTGTAAAAACTGTCACTAATTATGAGAATGAACTAAGTTTTGCAAAGAATAGTAGAAAATCCCAATACTGTGGACAATGGGCAATACTTTGAATATTAGTGCGAAATCAATAGGATATGTGGCTTGCCTTTTAAGTTTTGCATATAAAACTGGAATAAAACAGAAGATTTCTTTTAAAGACTTCATTGTTTTTCAATGTATTCTCCACAAAGATTAATGCACCTTTGCATGTGCTCGAATCAACTTTGGAAACAGTTGTTTCTCTCGTTTTTCAGCAGTCAAAATTGCGTTTTTGAAGGCATCGACTGTTCCTTCTGACGAGTGGAACTTTTTATCAAGCAGTCCGTTCTTGATTTTCGAAAATATAAAGAAATCAATTGTTTTGCGTGCTGTGTACGAAATTGCATTGCCTTGGTGGAGGATGATTCGTTGTTGGAGGTTGGTTTTATGAAAATCAGCGATGACTTGCGGCAAACAAATTGTTGTATACCAATCGGCAATAACAGTTTTTTGATCTTACAAAAGAATTGTTGCTACTTAACCGGTTTCCGAGACAAATGTCGCTACCATCTCTTTGGAGACACTACCAGAACGCATGACTTGTCGGCTTTTCTTCACCTTGGAACATCCAAACAGACGTTTATTTTCTGGCTCATATGATTAAATCCAAGATTCATTACAACCGACAATGTTGTACACATTTTTAGAGTTTCCGGCGATGAGGCGATCTAGAGTTTTTTGACACCAATTTGTCCTAGTTGCTTTCTGTTCTTCGGTCAAAAGATGCGGTATCCAACGGGAAACGCATTTTTTTAAACACAATTCTTTATGCAAATTTTTTTGAATTGAAGTCCTTGAAATCCTCAATAATGCTTCAATTTAGAAATATACCACAGGTCGATCTTCCTTGATGATCTTGCACACAGCATCGACGTTTACCAAAGTGGTTACTGTTTTTGGTGAACCTGCTCTTGGATTGTGGCTATGACCTCCGTCCAAGTTTGAATTCTCCAAACCAACGAGAAATTTTTAACTGATGCTTCATTGCCGAAAACACAAATCAACTCGGCGAAGTATTCTTGTTGAGATAATTCTCTTCGAGAATTATGAAAAGTTATTCTGCGAAAAAGTTCTCGGTTTAACTCCATTTTCAACTAACTTGTCAGTTTTGACACAGCTACAACGCTACACGTATCGCACTTAAACTTTGGATTTAGGTTAGCTAAAGATGGAGGTTAATTTTTGGCATTGACATTTGATTAGTGGCGTCCTCTATGCAAAACTTAAAAGACATCCCACGCATTGGCAAAGAACAAATTATGTCCACATAGAATTTGTATTAGGAACTGATGCCATTAGTTTAGACAAATTAGACTTATTTAGTTATGAAGGCCGCGCCCTACGAAGACAACGTGGAATACTAAATGTGGGGCAACAAGTTTTGGATATTGTACATGAAAATTCAAAATGAGTATTACAATTTTACAATAAAAATTCATACTGCGATCTCTCAATTTGTACACCGTTTTTAAGATTAAATTAGATGAAGTACATCTTCGGATGGAAAGCCGCCCTTTATAAATACGTCTAATAACTCAACATCAGATACAGTTTCAAATTTTATTTTATATTTTAAAACGTAGCTTACCCAATTCAAAATTAGCTGCTTGCGACAATGGTAAAACGGTGCCTGAAAAAAAATGTATATGTACAACACATTATAATATTTGTATTTATTTTAAAAGACAAATTAACGGTTTTAACTTTGCTTATAGAATTGTGGTAGAATTGTAAATGCTTTAGCGAATTGTAAACGCTTTAGAAAAAGTTTTCAAAAAGAACAGAGATTCTGAACAAGAAAGTAACACAAAAATTTAATAAGCAAGCGGATTGTTATATTGGGTTGGCAACTAAGTACTTTCGGTTTTTACTGATAGAGAGCGTTGCTTTATTTTTTGTATAACGTATGTTAGTGCTATACTTTATCGTTTGTCGCGTGATACTAGTCACATTTTCGACATATTTTACTATTTTATTTCCGTAAAGGAAAGAAAGCTGCTGCGGCTCACAAAAGGATATGTGAAGTTTAGGGTGCTAATTGCTTAACAGAGCGCACCTGTCAGAATTGGTATAAAAAATTCAGTTCTAGAGATTTTTCCCTTAAAGATGAGCAATGTTCTGGTCGGCCTACTGAAGTTGATGATGACCAAATCAAAGTCATAATTGAATAGGATCGTCATATAACTGCTCGAGAGGTTGCGGAGAGGCTACATGTATCGCACACAACAATTGAAAAACACTTAAAATGTCTTGGGCTAGTTAAGAAGGTTGATATTTGGGTACCTTCCGAATTGAAAGAAATTCATTTAACAAAAAGAATCAACTTTTGCGATATGCACCTTAGACGGAATGAAACCGACCCTTTCTTAAAAAGAATTATCACTGGTGATGAAAAATGGGCCCTCTACAGTAACATAGTTCGAAAACGATCATGGAGCAAACACGATAAAACAGCTCAAACCACATCGAAAACTGAATTGCATCCAAACAAGATCATGCTGTGTTGTGTTTTTTGAGCTGCTTCCAAGGAACCAAACGATCAATTCTGATGTTTACTGTCAACAATTAATAAAACTGGATGAAGCAATCAAAGAAAAACGGCCAGAATTGTCAAATCGGAAAGGTGTAGTTTTCCACCAAGATAATGCAAGGCCTCACACATCTTTGGCAACCCGTGGGAAACTATTGGAGCTTGGCTGGGAAGTGATGCCACATCCCCCATACAGCCCTGATCTAGCACCATCTGATTACCATTTACTTCGAAGTTTGCAGAATTCTTTGAATGGTAAAACACAAATGACGATGACCTTCACTCCCACCTGGTTCAGTTTTTTTGCTGATAAGGACCAGAAATTTTATGAGCGCGGAATCATGCAGCTGAAAGAAAGATGGCAAAAGGTCATTCAGCAAAATGGAAAATATATAATTGATTAAAAACTATTATTTGTTTAAAAAAAGTGTTTTATTTTATACTACAAACCGAAAGTACTTAGTTGCCAGCCCAATAGAACAGTCAGTAGAATATCAATCGCCAATGCACTTATTGTTCTTCGACTATGAAAAAGTCTTCGATTCTATTGATAGAAGCATATGTCTTTTCAAAGAAAAGACATTCCAGAGAAATTGTTCATAGTGGGTACGAATACTAAATTCTACACTATTGTTTATGTCCTAAATACGTACTCCGACAACTAAGTTTCCGTCTTCAGTAGGAAGAAAACGCAGTGTTGGAACATGGATAGCCATTCTATTTTATCTAATAACAAACTTGTGTATCTAAAAATAGAATTTAAAATATTTTTTCTGAAGAATATGTCCTTAAATAACTAATACCACGGCAGTTAGAATTGCGTCTTTTGTCCTACCATCTACGAATGATAAGACCCTGTGATAACAAATGCAAAATTCGTGAAAGAGTATTTAAGGCTTAATAAAAAAATTAATTTTTATATGTGCATATAAGCATAATCATTATCCAAAATTTTTAATAGAGTATATATTGAGACATGCTCTTGAAAAGTAGTTATATTTAATTTTTAATTCATTGGGCATATATTGTTTATAGTTTTGCACATAACCAAGAAGTGTACCAATTTTAGTCAGTAGAAAGGTAGTCAAATTCTCCAAGTGAAGAAACTGTTGGTGGTAATCCGTCGTACTGCATTATAATGTAATTCAACCAAATCTAACGTCACACAATATGACTGATTCTATTCCTTTGCCATACTAGAAAGTTTCACGGTGTAGAGTACAGAGTATTATTGATAAGATGCCTTAGCATCAGCAGCTGCTCAAATTTTTATATCGTAATTCGCCAGCTTTGATTTTAAATATTTTTAAAACGAAATTATTCTATAAACGCAAAAACTATTCGATAACCATCAAATATTCTGCCTGTTCAAATAACTTTGAACAGTTGCGGATAAATAAGGAACAAGGAAAATCCATTTATTATCGTTTTTATGTTAGATAACCGCTACTAGGGTTTAAACACAGATATTGAAATATGAGAAAGCAGTAACAATTTTAGTGAAATTTGTACGCGTTAAAAAGTGCATTGAAGTTTTTAATAACACAATTTTTCCTGATGAAGAATGAATCTCTGAAACATGTAGTAAACAGGGGGATTTGGCAAGTGTCTGTCTGGAGACTTTGCTGTCGACATGCGAGATAGACGCGTTCTCGCTCTTTCGTTCAAATACATTCATGTGTTGTACAAGAGTGAGTTTCATTGTCGAAAAGATACGATAAATCCTACAAAGGAATCGTTTGTTAATAACAGAAGTTTACCTGTTGATGAGTGGATATCTGAAACATATGTAGTAAACAGGGTTATTAATATTTGAATGATTTCTTTTAACATTCATCTATTTGGCAATTCGCCGAGGTAGCAAGTGTCTCTCTACACACGCTCTGGGAACTTTGTTGCCTACATGCGAGATAGACGCGTTCTCGCTCTGTCGTTTAAATACATTCGTGTATTGTACGAGAGAGGGAGGCAATGTTTTTTTCACTACTTTTCTGTATCAAAAAGTACGATAAACCCTACAAAGGAATCGTTAATAACACAAGTTTACTTAATGAAGAGCGAATCTCTGAAACATATGTGGTAAACACAGTATTACTAACATTTGAATCATTCTTTTAGCGTTCATCAAATGGCAATGGTTCCTTTTAATATTCAAACCATCCTGATCGTAAACTTGGTTTGTTAATTCAGGATATTCAGTACTGCTTCTTATTGGTAAAATTGGTAAAATTTCATTTTATAAGCCTGGCATCACAAGAATACTTAGAAATTTTATACAATCACTGTTCATACTTTTTTTTGTGAAAAAAATCTCAGATGGCTTTGTTTTATACTGAAACTACTACTAGCTACTAAAAGATGGCGCCACCAGTATTTTCCCTAATATTCTTGTGAAATCGCAATGTGTTTAATTCTTTTTCAAACGATTTTGACTGCCACTGTATGGTTGTAAAATCGAGCATTTCGGTAAAATATGTAACGAGCCAATTATAAACCTTATTACCTTATGCGAACATGCAAGTCAATTCCTAAATTACGAAAAATACTTACAGAATATTGTCACCCACAGTTCTATTAAGGTCACTTTAAGTTTCCTAAACATATCAAAATTAGATTTTCACTAAAAAAAAATAACTACTGAATCTTTTGCTTGTTCGTTAAATAGTGGAAATACCAAAGTGAATACTAACACCAGATCGCCTTGAACCCAACAAGTTAGCGTGTAGATTTATAAATACGCAGTACAATATGTGTATTTAACGTTACTAGAAACGCATTGTTGCATAAAAAACCGCAAACATTATCTTCTTTTTCTTGAGGTGTTGATACGATTAAAGTGTTATCGACGATTTATTTAAAAGAAATTTTAATAATAAAGATTTACTTTCTTGAACGAAGCAATTATGAAGTAAAATGGAGACGGCAAGTTTATGGCGAGATATTGAAACATAAGTAACTAATTTTTCCTAAAACATTTCAGAAACTAACGTACGAATATGTGAAAAACTACAGACCTTTACGGCTACGTATATCATATAGGTATTAATGCACATTCTTGCATCACTCTTGTTTACAGGGCGATGTTATAAATCAGTTTTATTTTTATATTTGTGCTGGAAAATGGGTATCGTCAGAGTTTAAATGTTGATGTAGACTCATTTTCTATCAATCGACAAAAATTGTCCTATTAATCTAAACAAATGTTACAATTTCGGAGATTTAGTCTTATGAGCTTGTATGATGGAATGGTACACATTCGAGGGTTGTCTTCCGAAAATCGTATTATTATAAATGTTGCTGTTTCTAATTTTTACAGTGAGATATATTCTCTTATTAATAAATATGTGCTAAGAAAGTATACTTCAAGTAGTTCTCCAATGTAGTATAATCAAAGAATAATACAATTTACGGTGCTAAAAGAATATTACAATCGCAATGTTGACGTTCAGGCTGTGATATTCATCATTAGGAGTTTGAAAGGGTACGAACGTTGGTGAGGAATGAAGCTTATGATAAGTAACGGGTCTTTCAATAAGAGGCTCCATTTTGATATGTAAAGAAAACGAGTATTTTAAGCGAAATCATCGCATGTTTATTTAATTGTAAAAAGGAAGGTATACAATTAATAATGAAAAACAATATCAGCCAAATGGTCGCCGCGGCTACTCTTGAAGGACCATATTCTTTTCATGAAATTTTCCATCACCAATTCGCACATTTGCGGCTGTATGTCCTCGATAACTTCACGAATTCCAACTTTGAGGTCAATCGATTGTGGGCCATTGGCATAGACTTTATCTTTCAGGTAGCCCCAAAGAAGAAAGTCTAAATGTGCTAAATCACAAAATCTCGGTGGCCAATTGTGATCACCTCTTCGAGGAATCACACGGTCAGGAAACTTTTCACGCAAAAGAGCGATGGCATCGTGACTTGTGTGGCACGTAGCGCCGTCTTGTTGATAATAAGCGCCGTCCATATCAATATCTTCCAATTCCGGCCATACAAAATCATTAATTATCGTTCGATAGCGCAATACAGTCACCGTAAGAGTTGCTCTAGCCTCATTTGCGAAAAAGTAAGATCCAATGACCCCGCCAAACCAACAACCGCACCAAACAATTACACGTTGAAGATGGAGAGGCTTTTCAACAATAATTCTTGGGTTTTCCGATCCTCAAATGCGACAATTCTGCTTGTTAAGGTAGCATTCGAGGTGAAAATGGGCCTCATCACTTAAGATGATTTTTATATGAAATTCGGGATCAGTTTGATGTATTTCAAGACACAATCAACAAAGACACAACGTTGCTGGTGGTTGGTAAGTGTGAGTTCTTATGTTAAATGAACTGTACAAGACTTAAGACTTAAGTCTTTATTCAAAATACGGTGTAATGTCGTTTGTGGAATGCCCAATTACAAACTTGATCAATAAGGTTGATATATAACCCCTTTCCACATTAACTTTTGTAAATTCTGTATACGCATTTCGACAACCAAGTTGTCATCATCAGCAGATAATTTCAAAGTGTCGCACCTGGTAAAACACGGCGAAAAAATTGTACGAAAAACAAACTCCGTACGCGATCCACACCGTTCAAAACCAAGATGTGCACTGCTTGCACATCTTGGTTTTTTTCGCCGTGTTTTACCAGGTGCGACACTTTGAAATTATCTGCTGATGATGACAACTTGGTTGTCGAAATGCGTATACAGAATTTACAAAAGTTAATGTGGAAAGGGGTTATATATCAACCTTATTGATCAAGTCAATCAACCACAGGCTCCATCAAATTCAACCCCAATTACAAAGATCGACGAGAAATTGACAAACTTGGGTTTTACTCGACACTATGGGCTACAACAGCAATATTCTCAGTTGTTCTTGAGCGACGTGCACGAGTTCGATTCTTCACATCACTAACTTGTCCCAAGAGATCAAATTTTTCCACCAGTTTCACAATTGCTGGCCGAGAAGGTGCTTCACGACGATCCAAAAATTCTTAAGTTTTGCAACTGTTACCGCGAAATTTTCACCATTTTGTAGTGAATTTTAATAATTTTAATGCGTTGTTGAAGCGTATATCGTTCTATTTTGATTAATGGCCCAGCTTTTACTTGTCATCTCTCATGTAGTTACAGGTTGAGTCATGACAACTGTTAAAATAGCGAGCTATTGAACATGAAATGTCTTATTGGAACACCCTTCATATGTACCTTCTTATATATACAACTACTGTTGAAGAAAACATAAGAAACGTTCCATTACAATACTGGCAATATTTTAGGCAAAAAAAACGGTAAATCTAGAATCCCCGCATATTTAACTTCAGCGGTCGATTACTATATTATTAGACGTTGTTCACCCTTTTGTACCAGCTTGGTATCCAAGACATATATTGTAACTTGTTAAGATGCATTTTTCACATTTTTTACCATTTTTTTTTGTCAAGGATGTTTAAGAATAATAGATATTGAATTGAAATCCTTGAAAGCAGATTACTGACTATTAATATTATAAAAAAACAAATTCTCCAATTTGTTAAATGCGCCAAATGCACACCGTCGAGTTGTCTGCGCGTCAAAACATGTTGGAAAAGAGAAATAAGGGTTTATTTTTATTTATATCTCTTCTTACATAGTCGCGACTATTCTGTTGCTTAACTCATCCAGATTTGCAGCTTATTTTTTATACATCTCAGCACTGTCAAACGAGGTGATTTAGCAGGCCAATTTACAGTAGCACATCGCCTGATCCAGTCAAATTTTTGTCTAAATAATTTCTTACATTTACCCCATAATGAAAAGTCTAACGGAAGCGAACAGTCATCTCTTCGTCTAAATTTCATCTCTTGCTCAAGTTATATCTAATCATTTCAATACTTCTTAATGTTCTCCTGCTATTTATATTCATAGTGTTACGCTTCGCTTACATAATAATTTTTTTACATCGTTTTTAAATTAATTTATTTTAATTTAAATACAATTCTATTTTGAATTCGTAAATTATTATTTATTACTTTAACATTATTTGTGTTGTATATATATTCAGATGCAGTCTTTGTTTTGGTCACGCGCGGTCAGGTTGTAATAAAACAAACCGTCGTTTTCTAGGAAGCAAAAGCTAGAACTTTTCAAACCTTTTCTTGGAATAGTCTTGGTAACATTCCATTGATTCGCATTTAATATTCATTCCATTTTTAATGATTTCTAAATGCAATTAGAGATTCATATATTATTCCTTATATTTTTACACAGAATACATGTCTCTTGCTCTGTCTAGATGCCTATCTGCTTGGTACCTTTATTGATATTGCTATCGCATATTTAATTTATGCTAATTCTTTAGTGCGCCAATTTCTAGCGTACCAATTCTCTCGTGTTATTGACTGATTCAAACATGCATCCTACCCTTCAGCTACCGCTTCATTTCTTAAAAGCCCCCGCGCGTCAGACAAGAAAAAGACTTCCCCCATAGTCATCACCAAGGCTACAGACATTACTTCCGCGGGCTTGTGCATTTACATTTAATAGTAGTGTCCACGTATTTATTTTGCAACCGCAAAGTATACTTAATAATCTGGCCCAGGATATACACACGTATCCTCCGATACATATTTTAATCTAATCCCTTTTTTATATTTCATAAAATAACTTTACGAAGGTGGTCTGGAAAGTTTCCGACCTAACAAAGGAACAAGACATTTTTTTAAAATTTATATTTACTTTTCTACATACTCTCCTTGTAACTCTACACACTTCTACCAGCGATCGTCCCATGTCTTTAACCCGTCCGAATAGTACTTTTTCTCTGCCAAATAATTGTTCCCGAAGGTGATTGTCTCCTCATTTAAAGAAAATCTCTGTCCTCCGAGTGCAATTTTTAGATGAGGGAACAAAAAGAAGTCGCTTGGGGTCAGATCTGGTGAGTAAGGCGGATGGTCACGCAGTTCAAACCGTATTTCGTGGATTTTTGCTATGGTGTGGGACGGCGCGTTATCTTGGTGAAACAGGGTTTTCTTTTTCTGCAAATGTGGTCGTTTTCCACAATTTCTGCCTCCAGCTTGTCAAGTAATGATGTAAATGTATGCTCTTGTAGTAGTTTTTCCTTTTTGAAGACAATCGATTAAGATAATTCCATGACTATCCCAAAAAACAGTTGCCATTATTTTCCCAACCGAAAAAACAGTTTTTGATTTTCTTGGAGCCGAGTCCCCCTTCTCAGTGCACTGTTTTGACTGTATTCTTGTTTCAGGTGTATAACGGTATATCCAAGTTTTATCTACAGTAATTAATCGACGCGAAAACTCGGATTTATTGCGCTTAAACTGCGCCAACAGAGCTTTGGAAATGTTCATGTCCCAACGCACGGACAGCTTTCTCATGCCTAAATCTTGACTTAACATGTGACAAACACGTTTTTTGGATATATTCATAGCCTTTGCCGTCTCTCTCACTTTAATTCAACAGTCGTCTAGCACCAATTGATGAACTTTAGCGATGTTATTGTCCCGAATGATCATCATCTCCCAAGCTTTTACGACCACGTTTAAATTCAGCTGCCCTAAATTTCACTGTGGTAAATGATGGTGCAAAGTCCCCGTAGATAGATTCCAATCCATCTTTGATTTGCGTAGGCGTATTGCCCTTTAAAAACAAATATTTAATGACAGCTCGATACTCAACACTCATATTAACTCACTCAAATGACTGTCAAATAACAACTAAGCGTCCAAAATGACTGAAACTTTAACGAGTAGCTGATAATAGATACACAACTACATTCCATAGCTTTTATTGATCGGTGCTGCCATCTTCACGTTGAGGTCGGAAACTTTTCAGACCACCCTCGTATATTTCTAGATTTACTTTTATTACAGCTTTGCCATTACACATATCTTGCTTTATTTGTTGCTTTCGATCTTATTAATTATCTTTGATTAATATATTCAAGTTTAAAGAATTAAATTAAATTAGTGAATAAAATTTTAAGGACAATCCTACTGTTTTATTTCCACTAATATCCTTCTTTCAGCTTGGCACACGTCCTGGACTTTTGATGCTCATTGTAAACTTTACTAATTATTAACTCCTACAATTAATTTCTTTATTACGTATTTTCTATTTGTATTTATTGCAGCACCTCAGCTAGCTCTACACGCGCTAGTAATAAATTTACTGACCATCACTTGCAAATAAATAAATATTTTCCATTAAATAATATCTCTATTATTATTTAGTGGTATTAATTAAGGGGATATTTAACTCCTTAACACATATGCATTATCAATCCAAGGAGGTAATAATAAACATTTCGAAGAATGATCTTTTATCGACAAATAATTTTGTGTGTACATTTTACTTCTACCCCTTTCTTGTAAGGGGATTTAATTATCGCTTTTCATTTTCCAATATAATGGAAAC
Organism: Dermolepida albohirtum; assembly: GCA_031893035.1. Classification (NCBI taxonomy): domain Eukaryota; kingdom Metazoa; phylum Arthropoda; class Insecta; order Coleoptera; family Scarabaeidae; genus Dermolepida; species Dermolepida albohirtum. The sequence continues at coordinate 47,673 of JAVIWB010002755.1, forward strand.
TGTAACCTATATTGTACTTGCTTGATGATGTTCTAACAGACGAAACCAGTAGCAGTTAATTATAATATAATGTGAAATTTAGACAAAGTTCTAATTATGTTTAGTTTTATTTATTCCCTAGTATAAAGGTATCGATCTCAATAATCAACAGCCCTTCTTCAGGGTCAATTAGATTTTAACAATTCACCTCTTTTAAATTTATGTTAATTCTTAGTTCTCACTATTTCCATTTTAATCTTTTACTCCAAGCATTTAATATATAACAAGGGATGTTTCAAATTTCGCGGTTTTTTAAAGAATAAATAAAACACATAATTTGCATTCACTTTCAAAAATTGTTTGGTAATTGAAGTATTACTTATGACATTAATATGCGAAAAATAATATCTGCCAAATGGTCTCTTCTTGCAGCTCTACGGACGTCCACTCTTTCGTTAAAATTTTCAATGACATTTTGACATAATTGAGGCTCCATATCACGAATGACACGAATAATTTCATCTTTCAAAGCAGGAATTGATTGTGGATTGTTTTTATAAACCTGACTTTTCACATAACCCCAAAGAAAACAGTCTAACGGTGTCAAATCACATGATCTTGGTGGCCAATCAACGTCACCGTTTCTTGACATTACACGTCCAGGAAATTTTTTTCTCAGTAAATCAATAGATTCGTGTGCAAAGTGAGGTATAGCGCCATCCTGTTTAAACCACATATCCTCTAGATCAATATTCATTAATTCAGACAATAAAAATTCGGTTATTGTCCGACGATATCGATCACCATTGACAGACACAGCTTCACCAGCAGCATTTTCAATGAAGTAAAGTCCAATTACACCACCTGACCATAATGCACACCGAACACTAACTCGTTTAGGATGCATCAGTTTCTCATGAATAATTCGTGGATTTTCCTCGCCCCCAGATACGGCAATTTTGTTTATTATAGCCACCAAGTTCAAAATGTGCGTCATAGGAAAACATTACTTTTTGAGAAAAATCAGCTGTTTGTTCATTGATGAAATTGACAAACCAACGACATCTTAATGATCTAGTTGCTTTAGTTCTCGTGTTATTTGAATCTTATATGCCTTCAGAGCTAAATCCTTGAGTTGTTGATCCACTAAGTCCAAGTTGTTGTGAACGTCATCTAATGGACGTTTCAGGATCTTCAGCAACACTTTCACGAACCAAATCAACATTTTCTTGTGAACGACCACTACGACTGTATTTTTCACTTTCTTTTTTTCCAATAATTCAACTAGTAGTGCTTTCAGATGAACGATTATGTGAACCATAAAATTCACGTAATTTTCTAAAGCCTCTTCTCACAAAACGCTGATTTTCATAAAATACTTCAACAATCTGAACGCGTTGTTGTACCGTGTACAAAGCCATTTTTATAAATATCATGTCACTTTTTAAATGCCCACATACTCAGACAAATTCAGTGCGCCATTTATATTTCATTTATTCTTAAAAAAAACCGCGCAATTTGAAACACCTTTATAATGGGAAATTTAGACAATGTTTTATTGATTCTTTAGTTTCTTTTATTCCTTGGGACAATGGAATTTCACATGGTGTCGATCTCAATGATCAACAGTATATGATAAATCTGGAAAGCCAAACTGCGGTACTATGTGGTACTCCTTGCTTCAAATAACCTAGAGAATCGAAGGTAATTTTGGCGGAGCTTGTGGTTTAGTATCATTCGACGTAACGTCATTTTTTCGTTCAGTACCGATTCCAGAAACCTTAAAATATTTAGAAGAATTTCTTCACAAAAATAAAATCGAACCAGAGAAAATAAAAGAATATGTGCGATTAATAGACCTTTGCATGTCCCAAAACCCTTTTCAATTTGAAGGTAAGTTCTATGAACGAAAACAGGGAACTGTAATAGGCAATTGTCTTTCTCCATTTACAGCCGACTTATTCATGAGTAATTTTGAAATTGAATTAAAACATAAAGCTAAATATTTTCCAAGAATGTGGATTAGGTATGTAGATGATATTTTCGCGATTTTCAATACACATAAATGCAACTTGGAAGATTTCGTCAAGCTATTAAATTCAAAATATCCGACGATTAAATTTACAGTAGAAAAAGAGAACAATGACACGTTGCCTTTTTTTGGACACTCTAGTTATTAGGAATATTCTTAAAATTGAAATTGATATTTTGCGAAAAGAAACCAATGTCAATAGATTCATCAAGGGGTACTAAAATCACAGCATGGAAAAAAAGATGGCTTCCTTCAGTTTTCTTATTAATCGTTTGCTTAATTTTCCACTAACAAAAGTAAGATAAGAAAAAGAATTGAACTTTATTAAGAATATCGCGAAATACAATGATTTTGATTCGGAAATAATCAATGGATTAATTAGGAATGCTAACATAAGAAAAAAAAACCGGGATACCACATGTCTGTCACCTCAAAACAATCAGGACAAGCAGTTTGCATGTTTACTTTTCCACCGTCTGACATAAAGCTTACATAGAGTCACATTTCGGTCCACTAACTCCATCAAATCCCTTTTAGGAAATGCAAAAGACAAAGTCGACGACAATAAACAATCGGAAATTTACGCTATTAAATGTCTAGATTGCAGTAAACAATACATCGGCCAAACAAAACGATCGATAGAAACCCGGTATAAAGAATGTATTGTGCACCTAAAATTCAATCTGCCAGAAAAATCCGGTTTAGTAAAACATGTATTGGAAAGTAATCTAGTGTCAACGTGGATTGTTTGCATTTGATAAAGAACGTGTGTAATTATCGCGAATTAGATACGTACGAAAGTATGTACATTTTAAAGAATAAAGGCCATGTGTTGAACACTGACCCGGACCGAAACAATAATGCATGTCTCTTTGGTCTCTTGCATGACAGACAAGGGAGAGTGCAACAAACCGAATGTAGGTTTAGTTAGTTAGTTAGTTTAAGACGAAAAACAATCTTTTTAAAAATTATGTGAAACGAATACACAGTGTGCGTTTTGTCTTTCAACGGTACAGATCGTGTGGGGAATTTGTTTCCATAAGGGTATTTTTTGTCGTAGTTTTCCAGGTGCGACACTGTTTAATTATTTGCTGATGATGACAACTTAGTTGTCGTAATACTTATACAGAACACGAATGTGGAAAGGTTATATATCAACAAGCGATTAACCTAGAGGAACGACAATCGAAACTCCCGCACCTTGTGGTGAGATATGTTGTGTAACAAGTTGCTTCGCTAGATCTGTTAAGTATAATGTAATAAGGAATTTGTTTTAAAAGAATGACGTTTTAGATAATAATATAGAAGTTACACTGTTCGTATATTGCGCAAACGTAAAAAAATTCTAGTTAACGACTGAGATTGGACTACTTAAAGAAAAGTGTTGCGAATAAATTGCTAATAGTTTAATATTTACAATAGCATATACAATAGTTTAATATTTTTTAAAATTGTTAGAAAATAGATTTAAGTTTTTTATAAGTGTTTAGTTTCAAGGATGTTATGGATGTTAAGAAAGTCATACTTAAAATTATTTTGTTACTAAATACGTAAAACAACATAATGAAAGTTCAAAATGACCTTAAGAAATCATGTATTAATTAGAATCAACGCGCATCATTCGATTCTACCTTATACTAAGATAAGTCGTGAATCCGGTTAAAGGAAATATTATATAAATCTACGAATACATACGTCCGTTTTCTTAATCAGTTTGGTATAAAACATTATCGCGATGTTAAAGTTGATGTGCGTTATTCTACTCGTGCATTGCATTGTAATTGTGAATAATCGTATGCTTCCTAAGGCTAATAATATTGATTTCTATGACAAAAATTATAAAAAAGGTATTTATGTTTTTATTTTATTACAAACAAAAAGAAAGCAATTGTTCTTTGCAGTTTCACTACTTATCCCAATTAGTGTAGCAGAAGATATAGGTAATAACCAAAAGTTTGAGAAATAGAGTTTTGATTATATCGTTTTATTTTAGCGGTAACAGATGCAAGTGGAAAACCAATTAAAATTAAAAATAAATTCTCATGTCTGGATCCAATACCGTATTTCGCACTGAAATAACTGTTTCAGTTACATATATCTTTGTATAATATTTTTTTTTGTTTACTCCATAAAGCCATGTTAAAATTCTGACATTACTGCCAAAAAGATTTAATATCTCTTATAATATAACCTGAAATTAGTGTAAAGCCTTATAGAAATAGTGTGAAAATCATTTCATATGCTATGCATATTATTCCATTAATACGACTGGTAATGTGTGTCAGGACCTTACCTTCCTTACAGGAACAAATAAGTTTAAACATCTCTGATAATATAAACTGATATTAGTGTAACAAATTTCCGATAACGCGTTATAGAGTTTGAAATTTTTTCTATACCTTGTACATAATATTCTATTAATATAATAACTGAAAATATTTCGTAATTAATTCATTTATTATAACCTATCATGACGTTACTTTCTTTATAGAAACAAATAAACGTCTCTGACAATGTAAACTGAAATTGTTGTAACAGATTCCAATAAAGCCTTAGAGAAATAGTTTGAAATTCTTTTCATACCTTATACATAATATTCCACTAATTTAATAATGGGAAACGTTTTGTACTTAAATATGTTATTGAATTCTATCAAGAGTATTCTTTCTTTACAGAAACGAATAAGTTTAAAGATCTCTGATGTATAAACAGAAACTGATGAAACAGATTCCTAATACAGCATTATATGCATAGCTTAAAATTCTATTAGTGTCTTACACAATGTCCCCTTAGTATAACAACACTGAAAAACACAAATTTTGCTGATGCAAATTTAACAATTAATTTTGACTGATTTTTCGCATCTGAATTTGGAAATGACTCCAGTTCTTGTCTATCACGTCAACTGTTTAAGCCAGAGGATACCAGCTTTTTGTCCTAAAAGTCATCAAGAATATGCATACTAAAGAAAATGAAGGAAATAATTACCAGAGTCTTGACAGAGAATAACTTTATTTAAACAATGGTTATACGAGGCTAGCGGTTTAAATTTCGGGAATAGCAAGCAACTATTTATTATTATTATTATATTATTTATTTATTATCGGAAATAGTTTTATTGCTTTTCAAAATATTTTCCTTGGAAATCAATGCATTTTTGCATTTGTTTAAACCAATCCGAAGAACATTGGCGCCACTGTGAAGGCAGTATCTCCAAAATATGAATTTTGAATACCTCAGCTGCTTTTGCCGGCGTAGAAAACCGTTGAACATGAAGTTTATTTTTCACTTTTGGAAACAAAAAGAAATCACAGGGTGCTAGATCATGACTGTACGGCGGATGACTCATCAATTGAATATTTTGCGTGGTTAAATATTCAATTGTTTTAACTGACCTGTGAGAGCTTGTGTTGCCAGGGTGGAGAATGATCTGTCGTTTTTTGTTTGGTTTCCTTATTTCTTCAAAAACTTTTGGCAAAGAAATATTTAGTTGTGTACTATTTGGAATTGATCGTTCTACAACTCTCTAAAGGCACGGTTGCAGCGTGACCGGTTTTTCCTAAAAAACAGGCGACCATTTTTTTTGATGTGTTTCGAGCGCGAAAAACATTAGTTGATTTTGGCTCATCTTGAAATACCCACACAGTCGACTGTTGTTACTATTGGGCTCATACGTATAGATCCACGATTACTCACCTGTGATGACTTTATAAATGTTCTTTGTAGTTAATCACTAAGGTTAATATATAACCCCTTTCCATATTAACTTTCGTAATTCTGTATACGCATTTCGACAACTAAGTTGTCATCATCAGCAGATAATTGCAAAAATACGAATGTGAAAAATACCTGTACGAAAACAAACTCCGTACGCGATCTGTACCGTTGAGAACCAAAATGTACACTGTCACCCACTGACCAGTGACTTGCTCATCAAGATCATATGACTTGACACCGTCAGACTATTTGCTTTGGGGTTATGTGAAAAGCGAGGTTTATAAAAACAATCCACAATCAATTCCTGCTTTGGAAGATGAAATTGTTCATGTCATTGGCAAGATAGAGCCTCAACTATGTCAAAATGTCATTGAAAATTTTAAGAAAAGGCTGGACGTCTGTGGAGCTGCAAGAGGAGGCCATACTGATACTTCAATTACCAATAAAAAGTTTTTGAAAGTGAATGCAAATTATGTGTTTTATTTATTCTTTAAAAAAACTGCAGTACTATGGCTTTTCTGGCTTCAAACAAGGGAGAATCCACAAATGAAATTCCCACACATTGTGATGTGATATGTTAGATAACAAACTTCTTCGGTATGTTGGTTAAGTATAATGTACTAAGGTTTTAGTTTTAAAAAAATAACATTTTTGATAATAGTATAGAAATTTCTCTATTGCGCACATTGAGCAAATGTAAAAAATATTCTAGTTAACGAGATTGGATCGATTAAAAAAAAGTGTTAAAAATGGTAAAAATTTAATATTCTTAATAACACACATTCCCAGGTACTTTAATATTTCTAAAAATTGTAGGAAAATAGACAAACGTTTTTTGTTTGTTTAGTTTCGAAGATATTTGTTAAGAAAGAAACACTAAAAATTATTTGGATACGAAATGCCTCAAGCAACATAGTAAAAGTTCAAAATGTTCTTAAGAAATCACGTATTAGTTAGAATCGACACGCATCATTCGATTTTAACTTATATCAAAAAAATCGTGAATCCGGTTGACGGCAATATTATATAAATCTACGAATACGTTCGTTTTCTTAATCAGTTTGATATAAAACACTATCGCGATATTAAAGTTGATGTGCGTTATTATTCTCGTGCATTGCATTGTAGTTGTGCATAATCATAAGGCTATTAATAATGATGATATTAATTCCTCTGGCGAGCATTATATTGTATAATAGGTATTTGTTTTTTTTATTTTATTACAAACTTAGCGAACAAAAAAAAATATTTTTTGCATGTTCCCTACCAGTTCCAATTAAATTAACCGTAAGTCGAGGTAATAGCCACAACTATGAGAACTAGAGTTTCGAATATATCATTATATTTTAGGGGTTCCAGAACGAAAGCGAGCGAAATTCCGCGCAACAGATGCAAATGGTTCTCCCCCTTTATCATAAAAACGAATTAAAATTTATAATCCATACGAAAGCCTGGACTAAAATGGTAATTCGTACAAAAATAAACTGTTTCAGTTACATATATCTTATATATAATATTTTCATTTTTTACTATATGAATAAAAGATAAAATTCTAATAGATTTTCCTTTTAGACATTCATCAAGACTTTACTTTCAAATAAGCCTCAATATCTCTTATTACATAAACAGAAATTAGTGCAACAGATTTCTAATAAAGCCTTACAGGAATAGTTTGAAAATCGTTTCATTCCCTAGGCATATATACAACAATATATAATAATAATAATAATAATAATATTTATTAAGTTACCCAACAGAGATTATTACTCCAAAACGGGTAACAATCAAAGAAATACAAAAAAGAATTAAACAGTAGTTACATTGTGAAAATGAAATATATATGTATCTTAAAACAAAATATATTCATACAAATAGTGGTCATAGCAAATCGTACTGCAGATTGTTGAAATTCACCGCCGAATGAACCAAAGGGGCCAGCAAAATATTGGTCCTTGCCGTAGGGACATAAATCAGTTGATTCGCCCTAGATCCCAGGCGTGGAACAATGAAATAAACACGCGACAGTAAATCCGGCGTATCAACCCTCCCAGTAACGACACTCTGCATAAATAAAGCGCTAAGAGTTTTTCTCCTATCAGACAGCGATTCGATGTTATGTCGCTCCAATAACTCGTTGTAATTCACTCCACGGACAGGATATCGACCATCACATTTAAATGAGAGGTATTTCAGAAATTTGCGTTGTATATGTTCCAGGAAGCTAGTTTGAGATTTGTAGACGGGGTACCAGACTATAGATGCATATTCCGGTTTGGAAACGACATGAGCAAAGAAAAGAGTCTTCAAAGTCTCCATATTATGAAAGTATCGGCATGTGCGATTTATAAAACCGAGAGATCTGGAAGCCGCAGCCGTCACACCAAGAACATGATCGGAGAAAGTAAATTTCTCGTCAAATATTATCCCAAGATCTCTGATCGAGGACTTACAAGAAATCGTAACACCGCCAATTGAGTAACAGGATTCTATTCTAGAAATCCTTCTAGAGTAAGACACTAGGAAACACTTCTCAATGTTTAAACTTAAGCGGTTGCACAAGGACCAGTTATAGATTTTGCTGACATTGGCCTGCAACAAATCAACGTCGGACAGCGAGTCAATTCGATGAAAGATTTTAATATCATCGGCGTAAGCCAAGACCGGGCAGTCGATAGACCTAATCAAGTCATCCACAAAAATATTAAACAAAAGTGGTCCAAGGTTAGACCCCTGTGGAACACCGGAGGAAGAATGAAAGAACCGAGACTTAAACCCATTATAATAAACATAATTCATTCTATTGCTCAAATACGATTGGAACAGCTTCAACAGCGATTCACCGATACCAAAGGAACTCAGTCTACACAGCAGAAGTCGATGATCAATTAAGTCAAACGCACGGGAAAAGTCCGTATAAATGACGTCCAATTGACTACCAGCATCGAGAGATTGAGCGATCTCCTGGGATATAATGGCCAAGTTAGTTGTAGTAGACCGTTGAGTCATAAAGCCATGCTGTGCGATGAACAGATGTGGTCTGGTGCCAACAGACATACGCCTATAAAGCAGCATTTCAAATATTTTAGCAAAAGTGGAGATCACTGCGACAGGTCTATAATTCCGGATATCAGACTTGCCCCCCCTCTTGAATACAGGTGATATCCTAGCGATCTTCCAGACATCCGGAAACACGGACGGATATATAATTAATATACTGACTGAAAACGTATTACAAGTAATTCGGTTGCTGAATTCTATCAACACATTACTCTCTTTATAGAGACAAATAAGCTTTGATAAAGTTAACTGAAATTAGTGTAGCAGATTTCTAATAAAACTCTATAGAAATAGTGTGAAATTCATTTCATTCCTTACGCACAATATTCCATTAACATGACGACTGAAAATTTGTTTTAACTAAAACAGCTATTGAATTCTAATTTGTAGTGATAATGAGTGCACAGATCCGTTAAGTATTAATAAACATTACTTTAACTATATAAATGTTACATCACTAGATATCGAATTGTCCTTCTCTTCATAAAAGATCTTTTTTCCTCACGGGAACTTGACTTATTGAAACAACTGTGGAAACATATGCAGCTCGTATACTCCACGAAAGTGAAGGCCAAGGTGTGATCTCAGATCAAATTGTGTAAAACTGATACAAAAGTTTGAGAAATAGTAAGCAAGAAATTGAAGCTGTTCCAACTTCCAGTATGCAACACACGCACTTGACACTTCACTGTAGACAGTAGGTCGTCATTTCTACGAACTGGGACAGGTAACAGATGATCCAGAGGAGCGCCTGGTAAATGAACTGCAGAATAGGCACAGCGACTGACGCAAATCTGTAATTAATTTCTTGCCAATCCACAGGGTCTCCATTTCTATCCACAAAGCAAGTGAAGAAAAGTAAATCTACCTTCGTAATCCAAGTATATCAAATCAGTGGTTTATCTCCGGCAAATGTGCATAGTCCTTGGGCAAGCTCAAAACTTGAAAAGCAACGGCGAGGGTGTTATTAACTTTAAATTGACATCAGAAGGTATAGCGTTAAACTCCGAACTATATTACAAGTAATTGAACCGAACTTATGGAGGAAAGATAAACTGAATCAGTCAACAGAAATCACGTACTATGTCATTAAGATAATGCTAGATTGAATACTGCCAAAAAAACTCTCCAGAAACTGAATGAATTGATGGATAGAATTGCTATTAGATTCGGCTTACAGTCCGAAATTGGTTCTATCGGATAAGTCATCAATGAACAACCATCTGACTTTTCTCAAAAAAATAATATTTTCCGATGAGGCACATTTTGAACTTGGTGGCTATGTTAATAAACAAAATTGTCGTATCTGGGGTGAGGAAAATCCACAAATTATTCATGATAAACCTATGCATCCTAAATGAGTTACTGTTTGGTGTGAATTATGGTCAGGTTGTGTAATTGGACCTTACTTTTTTTAAAATGCTACTGCTGAAGCTGTAACTGTCAATGGTGATCGATATCGTCGGGTGATAAGCTAATTTTTGTAGCCTGAATTAATGAACATTAATCTAGAGGATATGTGGTTTCAATAGGATGGCGCTACACCTCACTTTGTATACGAATCAACTGATTTATTGAGAGAGAAATTTTCAGGACGTGTAATCTTAAGAAATGCTGATGTTGATTGGCCACCAAGATAATGTGATTTGACACTGTTAGACTATTTTCTTTGGGGTTATGGAAAAAGTTAGGTTTATAAAAACAATACACAATCAATTCCTGCTTTGAAAGATGAAATTATTCGTGTCATTGGTGAGATAGAGCCTCAATTATGTCAAAATGTCATTGAAAATTTTAACAAAAGACTGGACGTCTGTGGAGCTACAAGAGGAGGCCATTTGCCAGATATTATTTTTTGCATATAAATGTCATAACTGATACTTTAATTACCAATAAAAAGTTTTTGAAAGTGAATGAAAATTATGTGTTTTATTTATTCTTTAAAAAAACCGCGAAATTTGAAACACCTTTTATATATGATGAATCTTGAAAGCCAAACAGTAGTACTATGCCTTTTCTGGCTTCAAACAAGAGAGAATCCACAAATGAAATTCCCACACATTGTGATGTGATCTGTTAGATAACATTTTAGATAATAGTATAGAAATTACTCTATTCCATATATTGAGCAAATGTGAAAAATATACTAGTTAACGAGATTCTATCGATTAAAGAAAAGTGTAAGTGTTAAAAATAGTAGAAATTAAAATTCTTAATAGCAGGTAGTTTAATATTTCAAAAAATTGTAGGAAATAGATAAACGTTTTTTGTGTGTTTGGTTAGTTTCGAAGATACACTGAAAATTATTTGGTTACAAAATGCCTAAAGCAACATAGTAAAAGTTTAAAATGTCCTTAAGAAATCACGTATTAGTTAGAATCGACACGCATCATTCGATTTTAGGTTGTACCAAACAAATCGTGAATCCGGTTGATAGAAATATTATATAAATCTGCGAATGCGTCCGTTTTCTTAATCAGTTTGATATAAAACACTATCGCGATGTTAAAGTTGATGTGCGTTATTCTTCTCATGCATTGCATTGTAGTTGTGCTTAATCAAAACGTTACTATTGATTATATTAATTCCTCTGGCAAGCATTATAGAAAAGGTATTTGTTTTTTTATTTTATTACAAACTTAGCGTACAAAAAAATTGTTTTTTGCATGTTCCCTACCAGTTCCATTTAAATTAACAGTAAGTCGAGGTAATAGCAACAACTATGAGAACTAATGTTTCGATTATATCATTATATTTTAGGGGTTACAGATGCAAGTGGAAAACGAATTAAAATTCATAATCGATACGAAAGCCTGGACTAAAATTGTACTTCTTACAAAAATAAACTGTTTTAGTTACATATATCTTTGTATAATATTTTCATTTTTACTGTATGAATAAATGTTAAAATTCTAGTAGACTTTCCCTTCAAATATCCATCAAGACTTTACTTTCAAATAGGTTTTAATATTTCTTACAATTAGAGCACGTAATTATATGCATTTACATGTTCTATAATATCGATATGTCAAGAAATTTTTCTCGTATATACACGAATTAAACAAAAACAAATGTAAAAAACCGAATTTCATTTTGCATATTTTGCATATTTTCAGAAATTGATGCATAAATCAGAATAAAATGCATGTACGTGCATATTTGTATTATTTAAATTTTTCATTAAATTAAATAAAGCAAATATTGCCCGCACTGCATTTTGAGCACTGGGGTTCCCCTACATCTTACAAACCGCCCGGTATCGCATCGGCAAAAACTGGGATTCCCTTATTTGCTCTACGCTTTACTACGAGTCCCACAGCCATCGATTGTCTTTCAGTTTCATTTTGGATTTGTCAGGGGTTAGTCGTTGTTTTTAAAACGCAGTAATAATGCCACAAACACAGTCTTTGATAGCTACATGGATAAAGGATTATCCATAAATTTATTTAAATTTAAACAGGGTGTTTTGTCAATGTTGCAGCAAAACAGTAAGTTTACTTTTTATTATTTTTTATTTTTATTTGGTACCAAAACAGTTTTCGAATAGATTCCATGTGACAAAAAATTTCAAATTACACATGTTGCTAAATCTTTGCATACAGAATATAAGAAGAAAATGAAAAATACAAAACAATTAACGCTTAATGAAACAATTTCTTCGGCATCAGTCTGTGAAAATAGAGAAGAATTCAGTTTTGATTTATGTGAAGCCCTTTGTTAGTGCCAATATTCCGCTTATGAAATTACAAAATCCAACTTTTAAAGCGTTTTTAGAGAAGTATTGTGGTAGACCAGTACCAGATGAAAGCACCTTTAGAAAAAAATATATAAACAATGTTTTCGAAAAAACCATGAGTGAAATTAGGGAGTTAATTGGGAACAATTATATTTATTTTATAGTCGACGCAACAACTGACACTTGTGGCCGATTTATCGCCAAGTTATTAATAGGTGTACTGAGTGAAAACGTTCTTGGTCAAGAGTATTTAACTGGTTTAAAACAATTAGACAAATCCAACCTACCTATGTCACAGTTTATAAACGAAGTATTAACAAGTTTCTATTTACTCAATGCTATCCCTACTGAAAAGTTTTTATTGATGTTGTCAGATGCACAAACTCTAAAAGTATTTTATTCCAAAAATGATACGTGTCACATGCTTAGCTCATGGCGTGAATAGAATAGCAGAAGAAATTCGTAACCAATATCCAAATGTAAATTGTTTAATCAATACGGTCAAGAAAATATTTGTAAAAGCACCCCTCCGAATACAAATGTACAAAGTCAGTTTACCTAATACTCCTTTGCCACCTCAGCCAATAATTACGATATGGGGTACGTGGCTAGAGGCCGCATTTTTTATGCAAATTATTTGAATGATATTGCAGCGTTAGTGTCAAGGAGGGTAAAAATATTTTAAATATTCCTACATTAAATCAACGACTGGCATTTATCAAAGCGAATTTTAGCTTTATTACGGAAACGTTAACTACATCAGAAATGCAGGGCGTGGAACTTACAGATTCTGTGAAATTAATTACAGATATTAAAAATAAGGTCAACCAAGTTGAAGGTAAAATTGGTGATTATATAAAAACGAAGATGCAAGACGTATTAACCAAAAATACAGGGTTTGATGAACTTACTAAAATTTCAAATATTTTAAATAGAAATTATAAGCCTTCTATAACAATGGATGCCACCACTATATGCAAATTTAAGTTTTCACCAATCACTCCTGTTGATGTAGAATGGAGTTTTTCTATATATAAAAATTTATTATCTGATCGAAGAGAATCGTTTCTTGTGGAAATTTTAGAGAAATATATGATTGTCAATATTTACAATATTATAAAAAATAAAATGTAATACTTTATAGTTTGTAGATTTGTACTTTACATTAATTTGTCAATTTATCTTTTGCAATACAAACAACTGCACATATTTTCAGTGTTTTTAATGCATATAATTCCGTGCTCTACTTATAATATAAACTGAAATAAGTGTAACAGATTGCTAATAAAACTTTATAGAAATAGTGTGAAAATCATTTCGTGAATACGGTGAATGGTTGATGGCTAAAATGACATTTGTTTTTAGAAAATCAGTGGTAAGCGTCGAGTGCATTGGCATGTAACAAACGCCATTTACCATTTTCACGATATTGGGGGCGCACACGACGAATACGCCCTAAAAACCGCTTGATAACACGAACATAATATACAGCATTGACTACTTGACTAGTTGCACCATGCCTTTCGAATCATAAAACCAAATCAACGTCGTCTTCACTTTTGACTTCTCCGAACGATTTTTTTTCTCTGTCTTTCTTCGCTTGGGTGCTTCCGTTCAGAGATTTGGTGCTTGATCTCTGGATCATATTGAAAACACTACGTCTCATCGCTAGTTACAATAGAATACCCTAAGTTTTCGTCCTTTTTGAAGTCTTTAATAAAGTCTGTGCAATGTTGAATTCGGAGCAATTTTTAATAATCAGTTACTTAGCTTGTGTAATACAAACCATACACAAATCTTTCTCAGTTTCAAATGCTGTGTCAAAATGCAATGACTTGAATCTTTGGAAATATTTGATTCCATTCTCACGTGTCGCAATAAGGATTTCGGCCAAGAAAATAATATCTAAGCTAACGTGTGCAATATTAATCACAAATCTAGTTTATTTATAAACTCTCTGGCTCTTACCCCCAATGGGACAGAAACGATTGTATTGCTTACAGGTAAGACAGGCAGATATTAACAACTTGTTTCAATTTTATCAAAAGGATTTTCCGAAATAACGCAAACATAAGACTCACTGTCGACTAAAAAGTAATAATGCATTATTTTCCAATAGCTAATATAATTCCTGATGTCACATTATCTTCCTCAAACTTGACTACATATAATTTTGTTAAAAATTCCTTTGCATACTCGTTGAAACGCGTGATATAAATAATTTTGCGTGCTCGTATCTATTTCGGCAGCTATCGTTGTATTCGCTTCGATTATTTCGGTTATCATTTTACCAATTTCCCCTACAAATATTGTTTATATTATTGCAATTATTGTTTCGGTGATTTTTATTCTCCGAAACTTGCAAGGAATTATTTTAATATGTACCCTCGATTATACCTGAATAGTTTTGGTCCGCGTCAATAGTATTGGTTATAATTTATTATAATAGCTCGTTGAATATCGGAAGTAAAATGTTTTGAGACCATTTCTGTTAAACTTTTTTCAGAAATCTGTTCTTAAGTGATTCTTCAAACTCATCAAAATCGTGAAAACTACTTTCTTTAGCAACTGCTATTTACATTATTTGTCAAAACAATAACCGTCTTTTGTAACTCTGTCATTCCCGTAGCTAACTATCCAAAAGCCAGCTCTAAGTTATGAACTTCTAAACCACTATTGGTTTCTTTATTTACATCATTTAGTTTTATTCGGCATCTTAATTTTCATATATTATACACACAGACTGTGTCAGAGAAAACGGCACTTTTCTAAAATAGTAATTCTTAGTGGTCTCATCTAATGGGTGTTTTTCAAGCTGCATGAGAACTATCGATATCGATAACTAGGGTTTGACAGCTGGTAATGTCAAACTGTGTTGTCATTTTTATTCAGTAAGATATGGTAAATCATCATGAATTGATTAACGCCAGAACAACGTTTCCATATTGTGATAATTTACTTTGAGAAAAATAAATCTGTTCCCGAAGTTCATAGAGCACTTTGTCCATTTTACGGTCAACATAATCGGTCTATTGAGCAAGCAATTCGTGTAGTTATTGACGGTTTTCGCACCAATTTTACTCTTTTCGATTCAAAACCATCAACAAGACAAAGAAATATGCATACCGAAGAGAATATTGCAGCTGTAGCGCGAAGTATTGAAGAAGACACCGAAATGTCGATTCGTCGTCGTTCTCAACTTGTGGCCTTTGTTCTTCGACTACGTGGAAAATTTTACGTAAGGATCTTGGCTTACTGGCCTATAGAATACAGCTCGTGCCAAAATTGTAGCCAAACGGCCATCGTTTGCATCGCATTGCTGATTGGGCTCATTTTAAACTGGCCGAAGATGAGCATTTTTATTAAAGAATTGTGTTTAGTGATAAAGCTCATTTCTGGATAAATGGCTAGGTTAATAAGCAAAATTGCTGTATTTGCAGCGAAGACAATACTCACGCCGCTAAGGAATCACCATTACATTCGTTAAAAATAACTGTTTGGTGCGGTTTACATGCTGGCAACGTCATCGGTTCTTATTTCTTTCGAAATGAGGAAGGAACTGCCGTTACGGTGAATGACGAGCACTATCGAGCCATGCTGACTGAATTTTTGTTTCCAAAAATTAGTCAGCTAAACATCGACGATATATGATTCCAACAAGTCGGCGCAACTTGACATTCTTAACACTCGATTTATTGCAAAATCGATCTGGTCCCCCTCGTTCGTGCGATTTAACGCTCCTGAATTACTTTTAATGGATCTATTTTAAGTCATTGGTTTACGCCGACAAACCAGCAACTCTTGAAGAATTGGAAGCCAATATTCAAGCCACCATTGACGCCATACGGCCAGATTTATTGGAAAAAGTAGTCCAAAATTGGACCGATCGAATGTACTATGTAACTCGTAGCCGCGGGGGACATATGCCGGAAATCATATTTAAAAAACAAACGCCATGAAGTTATCTACCAGATTATAATAAAAAAAAATTCATTCCAACAATATTTCTGTCTTGCTTTATCATTTTAATTTCTCAAGCTCTTAAAAAAACACCCGTTATTAAAAAAATATACGTCAGTAAGATAGATCTTTCACAAATGTTATGTCAAAGTATCATGACATTTGCATCATTAGAAACAGAGAAATTGCGCATAAAGTAACATTGTAATTTGGCATTGATCGAAAAATAATTTTGAACAAAGGGCAAATGTCAGCTTGTGTTTTAAACTTGGTAAATCGTTTAGTGAAACGTTTAATTTGATAAAACAAGTGTATGGTAATGCTTGTAGTGGTACAAACGATTTAAAGACGGTTGTATGGACATAAATTACGACGAACATCCTGGTGCAAAAAATCTATGGTTACGAAAAGCAGCATCGAACTCGTGCGTGAATTTATCAGAAATGAGTCGAAATCCTCATTGCAGTACGTCGGAATGGAATTAAATATTTCTGAAGGTTCTAAATAAATAAATTTTATCAAAATAATAAGGTTGTGTTTTTATTTTAAAAAAGTTTCGTTTTCTCTGAGGCAGACTGTATATTAATAATAATAATAATAATAATAAGCTTTATTTTACCATCTATTATAATACAGATAAAGAGGTAACGTCATTGTCTATGATGGTCTGTGTGTGTATGTACGTGTATATGTACTGTGTGTAAGTGTGGTATAAACATATGTGTGCACAAAGCAGAACATACAGTTTAATATTTGATTGATTTAATCTGCTCTTGGCACTCCGTCACTGTGTAGAATCCGTTTTCTAAAAGAAATGTTTTTGTCATTTCTGAATTTCAAAATGGGTTTTTCAGTCCACGATAATGGCAACCTGTTAAACATATCCAAATGTTTGTGTTGGGCAGCAGTAGTACGTAGCCTATAAATATAACATTCCTTTAAATGTGGATCTTATTTTACCAAATTGCAATTTATTTATATTTGCACTTAATTTCCGTTTTAAAAAAACATTTAACATTGATGTATGTTAGTACAGTTTTCTTTTGGTCTTCTGTTTTTGTTTTCTACCGATACACAGCCTGCTCGTCCGTGAGGAAGGTAAAGAAAAACAGTTTTATATCTCTAATGTCGGTACTTGTGCTTGCTTGTCTTCACTACTTTTCTATTTTACATTTACTTCTTACTTGGTACAAGAATATGCAAAAGCCTCTTCATTGTATTCTCAGGAAAACCGAAATAAATACCTTTTTCTTTCTGCTTCTAGGCTTCCGGGCTGGAACCGCGTCACTGGTATAACTGCCTATTGGCATTTATACCACTGACGCGATTCCAGCCCAGAAGCCCAGAAGCAGATAGTATGGACCACGACAGCGGAAGTCTACGTACCAGATTAACCATTTTCTTTATTTTTCTTTTGTTTATTATTCACTAATTTAATTTGTGCGTAACACTAATGTGATTACTTAATATAACTCAAGTATGTTATAATCATTTATAATAATAATCATAAAAAAGCTATTTAAAAATTCTATGTTGATCGGTTGGCATCTTTAAGCCAACGAGCCACCATACATTTATCGCACTACAAACTTTTCCACTACCCCTTATTAGCAATTAGTTTTTCTTAGCTTTTAAATCATTTCGTTGTTGAATTGATTTGAAAAAAAGTATCCATAAAGTTACACAAAGCTATGGCCTCTACGCCGATGAAGTAAAAATCCGGTAAGCGTAAATTGAGACCCAGTGTTAAAATTCAACGTAAATTGCGTCCCGGTGTATTAAATATGGGTGCGTAAATGGAGTCCCAGGGTTACAAATAAGTAGCGTATATTGAGTCCCATCATAGAGTTGACAGAAAAATAAAATCATACAAATAAAACATTCTTTGGCACTGAATAATTTATTTAGATACAAATTACAAAATTATGTACTATATTGGATTGGCAACTAAGTACTTTCGGTTTTGTAGTATAAAATAAAACACTTTTTTTTAAACAAAGAATAGTTTTTAATCAATTATATATTTTCCATTTTGCTCAATAACCTTCTGCCATCTTTCTTTCAGCTGCATGATTCCGCGCTCATAAAATTTCTGGTCCTTATCAGCAAAAAACTGAACCAGGTGAGAGTGAAGGTCATCGTCATTTGTGAAAGTTTTACCATTCAAAGAATTCTGCAAACTTCGAAATAAATGGTAATTAGATGGTGCTAGATCAGTGCTGTATGGGGGATGTGGCATCACTTCCCAGCCAAGCTCCAATAGTTTCCCACGAGTTGCCAAGGATGTGTGAGGCCTTGAATTATCTTGGTGGAAAATTACACCTTTCCGATTTTACAATTCTGGCCGTTTTTCTTTGATTGCTTCATCCAGTTTTATTAATTGTTGACGGTAAACATCAGAATTGATCGTTAGGTTCCTTGGAAGCAGCTCAAAAAACACAACACCTTTGTAATCCCACCAAACTGACAGCATGATCTTTTTTGGATGCAATTCAGCTTTCGATGTGGTTTGAGCTGGTTTATCGTGTTTGCTCCATGATCGTTTTCGAACTATGTTACTGTACAGGACCCATTTTTCATCACCAGTGATGATTCTTTTTAAGAAAGGGTCGGTTTCATTTCGTCTAAGGTGCATATCGCAAAAGTTGATTCTTTGTGTTAAATGAATTTCTTCCAATTCGTGAGGTACCCAAATATCAAGCTTCTTAACTAGCCCAGGACAGTTTAAATGTTTTTCAATTGTTGTGTGCGATACATGTAGCCTCTCCGCAAGCTCTCGAACAGTTATATGACGATCCTCTTCAATTATGACTTTGATTAGGTCATCATCAACTTCAGTAGGCCGACCAGAACGTTCCTCAACTTTGAGGGAAAAGTCTCCAGAACGAAATTTTTTATACAAATTCTGACACGTGCGCTCTATTAAGCAATTAGCACCATAAACCTCACATATCTTTTTGTGAGCCGCAGCAGCTTTCTTTCCTTTACGGAAATAAAATAGTAAAATATGTCGAAAATGTTCGTTTCTGCACTCAATTTAAAATTAACCCACAACTAATAGCTTTAATAAAAATCACGCACTACTTGCTTCTGAAGTTACGTCAATGTGACTAGAATCACTCAACAAACGGTAAAGTACAGCACTAACATACGTTATACAAAAAATAAAGCAACGCTCTCTATCAGTAAAAACCGAAAGTACTTAGTTACCAACCCAATACAATATATCTCTGTACATATAAAAAATATAAAAACTAGTGGGTTACTTAAAACTAGCAGGAAGAAATTTAAAAGATACGTTTTTAACAAATTGGGAAAGAGTAATTTGCTTATTACATACAGCATTCATTGCTTTTCTCAAGTAGGTTTCTTTTGCAATGGTTATTTTAGATTTCTTAGTCGGCTTGCGTCTAAGTTGAATGTATGTTTCTGCTTGTATGCCTTTTAACACTTCAATAACTGTATAAATAAATACATTTACCTTGACATATTGACATTTTATGTAACAAATACTGAATAATAAATTAATTAATTGAAACATTAACGCATCATCAAACAGATTTTAATACTATTATAATACAAACAGATATTAGAATTAATTATTTTTGTCATTGATTTAATGAATTTTTTATAGTATTTTTGATCTTACAAACTATTTTTCATTATTATTTTCCAACACCGACGAGTATAATAAATTTAAACTACTTAAATATGTATTTATTTGTTGAATTTAGTGGTCAGTGAGTAAATGTTACTTGTTGGTTAATATGCATCCCGATGATGAAAATTAAATAATAATCTGTACTCTGTTTTAAACAGAATAAGACAGACTTGTCCGAAGATGATTAGTTCTCTTTCGTAAAGTTAAATATTATTTTCATAAACTGTGCAAATGATTTGCAAATAATTTAATATTTATTAAATAATTAATGTAAGGAAATTGCAGAACCATAAGAATGAAATATTTGTTAGAGTAAAATTCCTTAATATCGTAATAGGAATTAAAATAATATTAATCCTGATAAAGTTCAATTTATTTTTGGCAATTTTTGATAAATTTCCGCTGTTATATACGAGCACATAATTACAATTGGTATAATAAGATCAAAATGATTGTTTGATGTTGTAAGTACTTACTGTTCATTAAATTGCCATAAATTGTCATCGAATAACACTCTTTTTACTACATATGTTTCAGAGATTTACTCCTCTTCAGGCAAACTTGTGTTATTAATGAACGATTCCTTTGTAGGTTTTATCGTATCTTTTCGATAAAAAAAATATTGAAAAAACATTGCCTCCCTTGTTACGGTTTATTTTTCATTTAGAACATATTTCGGCGTATTGTATATTTATTTATTTATTAAAATAACCCTACCGTATTTGATAGAAGGGACGCCCATGGACATTGATGAAGGCTATGTGGAAACATATATTTGGGATATCGTATTCATTTTAAAGTTTTAAAATCGTTTTAAATAAATATATTTCAGCGTACGTTTACGTCGATCTTGATTTTGTTTATATCTATGAATCGCTTTTTGTGGTGAGCAGGTGTTCATATCGCGAGTGCAAAATATCCCCCCGTTCGTCTTACTCGCCCTGGTCCGATACAATATATCTACATCGAGGGCATTTGAGCGATAACTCTGCAAAAGGTTAGACGTATAATATCGACCCGCTTCGATTTCTTATAATCAAATGTGTATCTGATCATAACGTAATTAGCTATAATTAACAAATCATCTTCAGAGCCCGTTACCATCCACAGGTATGTGTCTGCCAATTAATTAAGAATATGAGTACAGTTCCTTATTGGTATTGTTATAGGGCTTCTTCTAATACCGCGGTCTAGGTACCTGCATACATATGTAAAACACCGACGAAACATCATAGCAGCCAACGTTACTCTTCTGCAGATACTACCGAACTCTGACGGAATTTCTTCCAGCCGTCCTCTAGCAGGTTCTAAACCACACGGGACTTGCACCTTGACGCGGGATACGTTAAGTAACCTCTAATTTTCTTTATTATATCTCGACACTTGTAAAAAACTCACGGAGTGGGTACATATAAAGGAAAAGAATCAGGCGTCGTCGTTGTATGTAAATTTAAAAATCCGATTTAAGTAGATTTAATCAGATTACGAAACTATATGTGGGAAATGTATTAATTTAAAGAATTGGCCAAACATATATATATATATATATATATATATATATATATATATCGGGGTCGCTGAAATTTTAATGTCCTTTAGTTGCTAAGATATTTATTTTCTTTTGTTACATTAGACATAGTTACATATATATATATATATATATATATATAATAAACTTTCATATGTTGCAAGAGAGAGAAATTTGAATAAATAGTGGAATTGTTGAGTGTAAATATACTGGGTGTTTTAATCCATAATTTTACCCGTCGTAACTATGGGGATTCTAGGCAACTCACAGGCCAATAGAGCTACGGCCTGTGAGAAATTAAACGATTAGTACATCTGCCACAATTTCGCTCTTGGCGCCCTTTTCTTTTTGTAATTTTAAAAACTAAAAACTAAATCTGAACTTGCGAACCACGATCTCCGCGATAGCTAGTCGGCATCGTTCGGTTGCTGCCCAGAAATACTTAAGCTCACCCGAGCGGTCGTTCGCGACCAGCAGCAAATTGTTTTTGTGCGAATCTGCACGTAGCACCCTCTCTGAGTAACACACGAATGTATTGAACCAAAAATCGAGAGCGTGTAAGAAGTGCTTATTTAAACAGTCTAAATTTATTATACTCGTCAGTGTTGGAATATATTATAGTAAAATGCTTATTTGTCAATCAAATAATATATAATAAAAAATACTATAAAAAATCGTTAAATTTCCATAAATCGTCATCGATTTAATGAATTTCGTTTTCAACTTAATACCATCACACCTTGGAATCGAAAGTAGTCCTAAAACACTACTGAATGATTTAAAAATTTTACTTTTGGGTATATGTGCGAGGGTAGTGAAAATGGAAAAGAAAAACGCCAGCAACTTTCTCAATACTACCATCGTTCTGATATTTCATAAATACATTTTAATGTCATGAATATATGACGTTAACTCTTCTTTGTTGGACACTGCATTAAATCATTAATTGTGTATTTCGTTCCCGAATCTACATCAAAACCTTTATCATGCCATGTCATTTCTATTTCATTAGTTTTAATTTTTCGTCACATAACGTAGCAATAATAGGTTTTAAAACGTGGAACAATCTTAATGCTTTAACGTTAATAATAATTGATATCTTCATACGAGAGCTATTTCAATACATAATACTAAATGTAGTTAACTTTTCACAATACGAGGGTAGTTTGACAAGTAGTGAGAATGGAAAAGGAATCTTTTAAATACAAAATAATTTTTATTTTTCAATATATTCTCCTAAAAGAGCAATACATTTATTCCAACGATGCTCCAATACCTTTATGCCATCTCCAAAATGCGATTCCGGAATGCTTGCAAAATACTCATTTACGAAGATGATAAGCTCGTCGTTAAACGAAAATTGCTTTCCACCTAGTGCTGTTTTCAATTGTGGAAAAAGGTGGAAGTCGGAAGGGGCTAGATCCGGCAAATAAGGTGCATGCGGTACTAATTGGAAATGCAACTCGTGGATTTTGGACATCGCAACTGTGCTGGTATGCGAGGGAGCGTTGTCTTGGTGAAACAGAATCTTTTTCTTTACCATTCCTGGCCGTATAGCATGAATCTCAACATTTAATTTTTGTAGAAGTTCTGCATAATGTCCGTTTATTGTGACACATTTCTGAAGGTAATCAATGAGCAAAATGCCCTTTGAATCCCAAGAAAATTGATGCCATCACATTGTTTGCCGATAAAGTGGTTTTCGCTTTCTTTGGAGGTGCAGAACCACGTTCTAACCATTGTTTCGACTATTGTTTAGTTTCGAGTGTACTGTAGTGTATCCAAGTTTCATCGCAAGTAACAAGTCGCTTACAAAAATCAACCGGATTCTGCTTATAAAGGTCCAAACACTCATTGTAAATGCCCAAACGAGTGAACTTTTGATCAGTCGTAAACACCCATCTTGCCGAAAGCTTGGAAAGGCCCAATTCTTTCGTTAAAATGTAGTGTACGCGTTCTGTTGAAATGCTTATCATGTCTGCTATCTCTCTCACTTTGATTCGTCGATCTTGCGTAATGATATTATGGATTTTTATAATCATTTCCTTAGAAGTCACGATTTTGGGTGCTCAGAGCGCGCTTCATGAACACAGCTTGTTCTGCCGCATTTAAATTCATTTATCCATCTACTTATTGTGGCGGCTGATGGAGCAGATTCACCTAATGTTTCCCGTAACTCATCTTTTATTTCGGTAGCTTTTATACCCTTAATTACGAAGTATGTAATCACCGCACGATACTCTGCTTTTTCCATTTTAACAAAACGACGTGTTGCTTCTTTTTCAATCAGCTGTCAAAAATAAAATAATTAACCGATTTATCTAAATATCGGAATGTAAACATATAAATAGGCAGCCTAAATTATAGTGCATTTGTTTTACCAGTTAGAGCGCCACCTATGTGTCATTCTCACTACTTTTTAAACTATCTCCTATTTATTCTTTGGTTCTATTTTTAAGACAGTGGCTAATATTTTAATATACTGTGAGTTATTTTTTAGTGTTTTTTCTTAATTATGTTACAGTAATTTCTTAGGTGGAACAGATTTAGAATGTATTTAGCACATTGGATATTTAGTTACTATTGACAAAATTATTGTAATAAAGTTCAATTTATTTACCTGTCTATATGATAACACTCCATATAGAATATTAAAATAATGTTATAGAAATAAATTAATAAAATTAGAAACGTCATTTTGGCAGTCAACATAGATTTAGAGACGACATTATGTTAAAAAGTAACATTGCTAGAAAGCAAGGATCACAATGATCTTAATGGTGATAGAAGTTGATTTTAAAATAAATTTAAAATGACAACTAACATAATTTGGTATTAGAAACAATTCTTTGTTTATTTATAAACATATAAATAATTGAGATAAGAAAGAATTGCGTTAGTTTACTTTTAGCTGTGTTAAGAGAATCATGCAATTCGTTTGAAACGCAAGAATATATTGTGAATACAAAATTCGTAAAATTGTGTACCAGTAAAGCTGTAACTTAATATAAATCATAAATAGAAATTTTAGTTAATATTGAAGACGACATCGTGAATTGCATTTAATGTTAAAATAAAGTAAATATACAATTTTATTACTAAATTTATATATATACAGATAAACTCATGTTCAAAATTAACGAACCCCTCAATGTGTCCGATGTATTCGTTATAATCCTTGTATTTTCTAAAAATTCTTTATTTTATCTATATATAATCTAGTAGCTTTATCTCACTACAAAGCAATTTAGACGTATCTGGTGAAAACAATCGAAAGTTATTGTCAAGTTTTTTTTAAACAGGTTCTCTCGTGTTTTTTGAGTTTTCAAGGACATGCTTGCCCGGGTATTGGAGAAACTTGAATATCGATGTGATATTGTTCGTATCGCTGATGGAGGACATATTGAACATGTGTTTGAAGTAGAAAACGATCCGCAAGTGTTAAAGATGACCGTTTTTTGCAGAAATAAGGGAATAACAAGCACAGAACTCAAAAACCAGCTTGAAATAGTCAGATATGTCAGAGTTTCAACTTTAAAGAGAAGGTTGATAAAAGTAAGATTGAGTAGTAGGAGGTCTGCAGTTGAACCATTTCTTACCGCAGCACACAAAGCACAACGTTTGAGATATGCTGGAAATTATGCAGATTGGACAATGGAAATTGGAATCTTTGGTGGTGGATCAACAATGTTCTGAGGAGATATTTGCTTCGACGCCCGCACAGATTTAATCCCTGTCGCTAAAGGTCAATAAATGCTCAATACTAAATAGAGAATATTATTCAGCGCCGCAGTTTTATGTTCATGAAGGATGATACCAGGCGCCACACACATCGCTAGACAAGTTTTGGATCACTTGCAGGAGGTTAATATTCAAGTCATGGAGTAGCCATCACGAAGCCCAGACTTAAATCCAATTGAGCACGTTTGGGATGCTCTAAGAACTTCACTAGGGAGATATTTACCAGCTCCAGGACCAGCTGTGGACCAAGCCCTTCTTTTTGAGTGGGATGGTATTTCACGAGATATCCAAAATTTGATTGTGAGCTTACCACGGTGAATATAAACAGTTATCAGAGCTAGGGCAGGTGTCACGTATTTTAACTTTTATTCTTTGGTTACATTTTTTTGTTTATAATATTTTAAGATATTTAATAATATCTTTTTGCTACTGAATTTGTATTTGAATGGAATTTTTGTAAGTTTTCCATGAGTTGCCATCAAAAGCGAAGTTAATTGATGCACTGATGTTTAACTATCTCCTAGTAAATTGTTTTTTGATGTCGAAAGAAAATAATTCCCCAATCAAACAGTTTTATAAAAATGAGTCGTGCATTGATTTTGAACATGCGTCTGTATTAATTGTTCTTTTGTTATTTAAAAACAATATTTAAAATTAGATTATAAAAATCATGAAACCTCTTGCAAATTAATAATTAAAGAAGTGATACCATAACAATTTTGATCTCCAAGGTTCTGCGTAATTTTGCAAATAAAATATGAATTACATATAAATATAAACAAGGAATTTATTAGTATGTATATGAATACCTTTTGATTACTATAATAAAACACAAGGTCATTTTCATTAGAATATATTCAAATAAGGAATGAAAATTATTTAAGTATTTTTACAAAAACTATTAACATTTTTTAATTCAGAAATTTATGGTAACTTATGTAAATGATTGAGAATTTAAATGAATTAAAAGATAATATTCAAATCAAGTATCACCAATTTAAAGTTCAAGCTAATGTGTTTTTTAATTTTCTTTGTATAATTCATAAATATCTTTATCAAATTGCAAATAAATATATAAATTCTAATGACAAAGATGAATATGATTAACATAAATTAAAAAACATTCACGAAGATAGAGGGTAACCGTTTATAGTTCGGGAATAGCAAACAAAAAAATATTTTCTATTATCGAAAATAGTTTTATTGCTTTTCAAAATATTCTCCTTGAAAATCAATGCACCTTTGCATTCGTTTAAACCAATCCGAAAAGCATTGCTGCCACTTTGCAGACTTTGGCTCAACTGCGTCTTCCGGCGTAGAAAACAGTTGACCACGAAGTTTAGCCTTCACGTGTGGGGACAAAAAGAAATCACAGGATGCTAGATGAGGGGTGTGCGGCGGAAGGCTCATCAAATCAATGTTTTGCCCGGCCAAATATTCAATTGTTTGAACCTACCTGTGAGAGCTCGCATTGTCATGATGGAGAATAATCTGTTGTTTTCGGTCTATTTTCCTTATTCCTTCAAAAACTTTTGGCAAACAAATAGTTGTGTACCATTCGGAATTGACTGTTCTACAGGTCTCTAAAGGCACGGTTGCAATGTGACCGTTTTTTCCGAAAAAAACGCGGTCATTTGTTTTGATGTGTTTCGAGCGCGAACAAGTTTTGTTGATTGTGGCTCATCTTGGAGTACCCACACTGCTGTTTTCTATCGGACTCATACGTATAGATTCAAAATTCGCCACCTGTGACAACTTTATAAATGTTCTTTGAAGCACCGCCATCGTATTTTTTGTGCATTTCTTGGCACCAATCGACGCGAGTCCTTTTTTGAGCGGTTGTCAAATTATGTGGTACCCAACGTGAACATAGCTTCTTAACGGCTAAATGTCCATGCAAAATCTTATGCACGCTGGTGTTACTAATACCTAGAGATGCCCCGATCTCACAGTACGGCACATAACAATCTTGCATTATGAATTCATGTTTCCCGACACAACAACATTTGTGGGACGACCTTCACGAAATTCATCGTTCAAAGAACGCAGTCTAAGTTTGAATTGACTATAGCAACGATGTACTGTAGTTTTCGATGGTATTTCATCACCATATAAATATTCAGCTCGTCGATATATTATTGTTGAGATAATTCACGCCGAAATTTATGAAAAATAATTGCACGCAAATGTTCGCGAGTTAATTCCATTTTCTTGCTGGCATAAAATTTTCATGTTATTGTCAACAATAGAAATAGCGACCGGATAATAAAACTGTCGAGGTAAATACAATATATTGTCAAAAATGACAAATTTCACGATACAATCATCAGATCGGAGGCAACACTACCAGTGTTGTTAGTTCCCGAAATATAAACGGCTACCCTTGCGTGAGGTACTTCCATATGTTATCGTACCAATCTCTAAATTTAATTTATAGACTAAAAAATACGATTTTTCTCCTGCAATTTTTTTTACTGATTTACAGAATCTGTACCATCTATGTACTAAACATGTAACGTAAAAGACAAATTCAGAAAGCTTCGAAAGCATCGAATGATCATAGGAAAGGCGCTTTATTTCGGGGATATAGGCCGATAAAGGTTTGAATATTTCTAAATTTTTAATGCTTCCTAACTAAAATCATGACGTAGTTTGTTTTTATGTCTCTAACAACGTTTCGATTAGAAAAGGTCGCTGAATTGGTCGGAGTGGACCTCACTTGTGACCTACTCAAACCTCGGGCTTAAATTCCTTGAAATAATAATAATAATAATATATCTTTATTCGCATAAGACACATCCGTGTATATGAAACGTCATACATAGAGAAATTTAAACATAGTACAAAGAAACAAACAAATAAAAACATATCGACAAGCACCATCACAGCAATCGACAAACAAGCAAGTCGGACCAACACGAGACGAACAAGCAATGTAGTCCAGCTCAATCCGTCAAATACTCATTTACAGAATAGTAACACCTAGCTATTAAAAATGACTTCACAATTTGCCTATAATTCATGCTATTCGCCTGCTTTAATTTCGGCGGTAACTTATTGTATACATTCTGGCTGGCATAGGTTGGTGATTTTTCGAAGCATGTTAATGTATGACTCTCTTTACGGAGCACACCTGCGCCTCGTGTCGGATACCTGTGTGGCGCTTCACCCCGCCCGTCAAGACGATCTCTCACGAACTGAATGCATCTATACACGTAGATGCAAGGGAAAGTCAAAATGTCATTCTCAACAAATACTGCCCTGCAAGACTCGTCAGCTTTAAGATTAAAAATTAGACGCAATATACGCTTTTGCAAAATAAAAACTCTACGGTAAGATACAGAATTACCCCACAAAGCAGTATTATACAACACCGAGTACACCAATGAATAATAGACATTCATGAGACCCCGCACCGGCAGAGATGATTTTAAACGTAGTATGGCGTAGTACGCACTATTCAATTTTGAACACACAAAGTCAATATGTTTGTCCCATGTAAGCTGTAATACATGTGGGGTTGGCTTAAGTTGGGTTGGCTTGGTATGTGTTGGATAGTCTGAGTTGGTTTTGCTTGATTCGATTGTCACGGTTTGGGTTCGATTACACAGAAACATCCATGCAATAATATTTTGCATCTTCTGGTCAGGTGCGCAAAATGCAAAACGAAGCCGTATTTGTATAAAGTAATAATGTAATTGAGATATGGACAAAATACATGTATAAGCTCCAAGCAAATAGAAAAACATTCAAAACAGTTAATGCCAATTGTCGACGATGGTATATATAAATGCAATATAAAATACGTTTTAGAGTGTTTGTATCTGTGTCTCGTATCGAAGTTAGGACATTGGGTGTTTCCATTTTTCAGAAAGAAACGATGTATTTGGAACAATTGTTTGGATTTACTATTTCCTCAATTCGTGAGAATGAAACTACTGCTCTAAATGAGGAATACAAATTTGATCTCTTTGGGGTCATCTTTGTACACTCGTACTCAGAAAGATCTTTATTCTCTAAATAACTTTGTACTTCTTCAACGGTTGTGGATTTATCTAATTAATAAATGTATAAAAACGAATGACAATTCATAGCTTTTTTTTGACAGGAACACTTTCGGTTTTCTTTTTCGTTTCATAATTACTTTCCATTCATTTCTCGTATATAATATTTTTGAAATTATTTATTCAATTTAAATTGTTACACTCTCTATATATAATAATTTTTTGTATCGTTTTTAAGATTAATTTATTTAATTTAAAATACAATTCGATCTTGAATTCCTAAATTATTATACTGTCATTATTTGTCCGGTCCTCGTATATATATTCAGATGCAGAGTCCCTTTTGTGCTAGTCACGTACGATGGTCAAGGTTGCAATAAAACACCGAAATCAGGTACCAAAAACTGTACTCGAAGTTACAAAACTTTTCACTAAATTAGATATCAACTTAGTTATATTGATTTCTAAATGCAATTCGCGATTCAAATACCAATCCCAATTTGGTATTTCTTTTACACAGAATACACGTCTACTATTCTGTGTAGATAATTTGCTTAATGCTTATATTGAAATTAAAATCAATTTTAATGTAAGCTAATTCGTTTCCCGCCCAAGTGGTAGCGTGCCTGTCCCTGTTTGCTATTGGTTAATTCAAACATGACACGCACACATAGCCCCTCAACCTAAGGGTTCCTTATAAAGCCATAACCGTAAGAGAACCACTCTCTTCGCTTTTCTGTCGTCAGTGAGACTACACGCGTCTTTCACGTGTTTGTGCCGCGAACCTTTATTCGCGCTTCTTGTGACCTCGTGTTTAATTTCCGCGAACGCGGAATATAATACACCTTCCTGATCCAGGATATATACACATACACAAATAAGCAAGTACATATATGCACCGCCCGGTGCACGTTTTAATCTAACCTTTTATTTTATACTTTATTAGCAGCCTTCGTACATCCAGACTTACCTTTTATTGCAGCTTTGCTATTGCGTTCATCATATTTTATTTGTTGCTCTAGTTCTTGTTAACTATTTCTATTTAACACATTCAAGCTTTAAGAATTCATTTAACTTGTGAATAAAATTTTAAAGGCATTTCTGTCGTTTTATTCCACTAATAATCTTTCTTTCAGCTTGGCACGCGTCCTGGACTTTTGATGCTCATTGTACACAACTATTAATTATTAACTCCTCACTCACATTACATTCAATTATATTACTTTCTTGTCTTTTATTTGCATTTATTACAGTGCTTTAGCTAGTCGGACACGCGCTCGTAATAAATTGACTAACCAACACGTGCAAATAAATATTCTCTGTTAAATAATATCCCTATTATTATTTATTAAAACAAAGGAGGTAATAAATTGTCTCAATCAATCAATCATCCACCTTACATTAACATTGAATTAACCTTCAATATATTCATTCATTTCATTTTTACATTTTCAATTTTTCATCTTTTAATTAAAAGGAGGAGGTAATAAAGTGGCGCCCAATAACGTGGAGCTATTTTTAGATCAAGTGTGATCAACGAACCTACCCGCAGCATCATAATGAAGTCAAAAGTGAAAGGACAGCAGAGCAACCCTTCTAATTCCAAATTAAATGATTTGGTGGCGCCCACGTATACTTCATCTGATATACAATCTCTTATCAATGTTTTACAGCAATTTTGCAAATCAGTTGTTACAACCCCTGTATCGCCTCCGAAACCAGATATTTTCAGTGGAGATATTTTCCAGGACCCGGAAGTTTTTCTCTTACAGCTGGAAACGCATCTGAAAGCACATACGCTAACTCCTGCCAGGACAATCGATGAAATTGCATCATACCTTGATGGAGAAGCAGCGATATGGTTTGAGCAACTTGATAATCAAATTGATTCTTTCGATTGTTTCAGCGAACTCTTTCTCGAACGTTACAAAGCTGTCGAACGTCAGGATAAACTGCATGAAATTTTGTATGGTTGTTTTCAGCAAGAAAATGAACGCGCAGTTCCTTTTCTTTTGAAGAAAAAACGTTTATGTAATCGTTTATACCCGGACTGGGATGACACGAAGATTACAACGTTAATCAAGAGGCAATTAAGATCCGAATACAAAGTGATGTTAGGACCAAAACCTCTACAATCAACGAAAGCGCTAAGAGAAGCCTGCATACAGATCGACAATTATATTCATGGAGATCCTACGGAAATTTACGCAAGTAAAGTATCAGTCTCATCTAATATACTTTTAGGTAATAAAGCGAAGGAGCCGATAACGAAAGGATTACCGCCCTGTAGCTACTGCTCGGATAATCACTGGCATCGCAATTGCCCAATCCGCAGAGCGAAACAGCAGCCATCGTTGAATTATTTACAACATAATTCATCATCAAGCACACCCCGTATATGCGTAAACGTCACAGGACGCTCTGTCGACGCTCTTTTGGACACCGCGGCGTCACATAACTTTGCCGTCCCGTCCATTGTTCAACGCATAACATCGAAGAAGTTTAATACGGCATCATTAGGCAACAAATTTTCGTACCTGAAAATCACCGGAACTGGGATTGTAAACATGCAAATTCAAAACAAGGTAATCGAAATTCCTGTTTTTATTGCACCGGATTTGCGGGAGAATCTCATTCTTGGTATGCCGTTCTTCGAATCACAACAAGCTGTATTAAATATAGGAAAACGTTGTTTAGATTTTGGTAAGGATATTCGTCATTCAATTAAATTCGTTACATCCAATATCTACCCAAGCACCAAATCTAATCCTAATGTTAACCCTATCCCTTCTTCACGTGCAATCGAGTCTGTTAGTATTTTTCAGCGACCTAAATCACCTAGATTAAGTAGGTCAACCCAGGTACTTCAGAAAAATACGAAGAAACGACACTCTAGTCGAAAAGGTCACGCTACAAAACAAGACCGAACAAAGAATCAGGTAGACCGGACAAGGCCCGTCTTCAAGCGAGACCGACCGTCAGCCAGTGCCGGGGATCGTTGGTCAAACGCCGCCATCCATTGTAGAAAGACCGACGATCAACATCGACATCTGCATCGACCTCGCCACAAAGTCATTAGTGCGCGAACGGGTACTCCTACACACGCGAATATCACAAATAGTAATTTACTTAGTTCTAAGTTAGCTAGTGATGTAATGTTAGATTAGGGTCGATCTTTCCCTTTTCGTAGCGATACCCAAAATATTATTCTGTATTTTTTTTCGCGACTAACACCTGTGCGACTTAAACAAGCAGATCAGTTTTTGCTTTCATTGTCTTACATTGCTAAGTTCTAGCAATTTCAAATTCAGCCAAACGTAATTAACTGGATTCTGATGTTTAAGAGCGTGCGCTTACTTGCCTGCGATTTTCCAGGTTTTTGTTCGCAATCACTCGTACAGTGAGTAAGTAAGCAAAGCATTAGCATGTTGAAGTCGATCCTGGGCGCATTTTCTTTGCCTTTAAAGTAAATCAATGATGCATTTGATTAACGATTCCTCATCTGAAAAACTAACATTAGCGTACCGCAAATAATGACACCAACGCGTGCGGGAATTGTTACACTCTCTATATATAATAATTTTTTATATCGTTTTTAAGATTAATTTATTTAATTTAAAATACAATTCGATCTTGAATTCCTAAATTATTATACTGTCATTATTTGTCCGGTCCTCGTATATATATTCAGATGCAGAGTCCCTTTTGTGTTAGTCACGTACAAATGGTCAAGGCTGCAATAAACACCGAAATCAGGTACCAAAACTGTACTCGAAGTTACAAAACTTTTAACTAAATTCGATATCAACTTAGTTATATTGATTTCTAAATGCAATTCGCGATTCAAATACCAATCCCAATTTGGTATTTCTTTTACACAGAATACACGTCTACTATTCTGTGTAGATAATTTGCTTAATGCTTATATTGAAATTAAAATCAATTTTAATGTAGCTAATTCGTTTCCCGCCCAAGTGGTAGCGTGCCTGTCCCTGTTTGCTATTGGTTAATTCAAACATGACACGCACACATAGCCCCTCAACCTAAGGGTTCCTTATAAAGCCATAACCGTAAGAGAACCACGCTCTTCGCTTTTCTGTCGTCATTGAGACTACACGCGTCTTTCACGTGTTTGTGCCGCGAACCTTTATTCGCGCTTCTTGTGACCTCGTGTTTAATTTCCGCGAACGCGGAATATAAATACAGTTTCCTGATCCAGGATATATACACATACACAAAAACGCAAGTACATATATGCACCGCCCGGTGCACGTTTTAATCTAACCTTTTATTTTATACTTTATTAGCAGCCTTCGTACATCCAGACTTACCTTTTATTGCAGCTTTGCTATTACGTTCATCATATTTTATTTGTTGCTCTAGTTCTTGTTAACTATTTCTATTTAACACATTCAAGCTTTAAGAATTCATTTAACTTGTGAATAAAATTTTAAAGGCATTTCTGTCGTTTTATTCCACTAATAATCTTTCTTTCAGCTTGGCACGCGTCCTGGACTTTTGATGCTCATTGTACACAACTATTAATTATTAACTCCTCACCTCACATTACATTCAATTATATTACTTTCTTGTCTTTTATTTGCATTTATTACAGTGCTTTGGCTAGTCGGGCGCGCGCTCGTAATAAATTGACTAGCCAACACGTGCAAATGAATATTCTCTGTTAAATGATATCCCTATTATTATTTATTAAAACAAGGGAGGTAATAAATTGTCTCAATCAATCAATCATCCACCTTACATTAACATTGAATTAACCGTCATATATTTCATATATTCATTCTTTTCACATTTTTACATTCTCAATCAATTTTTCATCTTTTAATTAAAAGGAGGATTTTATTATTCAGATTTATTACTCTATTTTGTTACAGGATTTACAACTACTTATATTTTCCTTTTGTCTATTGCTCTCGCTTATTAACTAAAGGATGTTTCAAATTTCGCGGTTTTTTAATGAATAAATAAAGCACAGAATTTTCATTCACTTTCTAAAACTTTTTATTGGTAATTGAAATATCAGTTATGATTGTAGATTGTTTTTATAAACCTGACTTTTCACATAATCCCAAAGAAAATAGTCTAACGGTGTCAAGCCACATGATCACCGTTTCTTGAGCTTACACGTCCAAGAATTTTTTCTCTCAATAAATCAATTGATTCGTGTGCAAAGTGAGGTGTAGCGCCATCATGTTGAAACCACATATCCTCTAGATCAATATTCATTAATTCGGGCCATAAAAATTCGGTTATCATCCGACGATATCGATCACCATTGACAGCTACAGCTTCACCAGCAGCATTTTCAATGAAGTAAGGTCCAATTACACCACCTGACCATAATGCCCACCAAACAGTAACTCGTTTAGGATGCATAGGTTTCTCATGAATAATTCGTGGATTTTCCTCACCCCAGGTACGGCAAGTTTGTTTATTAACATAGCCACCAAGTTCAAAATGTGCCTCATTGGAAGACATTATTTTTTGAGAAAAATCAGCTGATTGTACATTGATGAAATTAACAAATGAACGACGTTTTAAATGATCTAACGGCTACAGTTGCTGTGTTATTTGAACCTGATATGCCTTCAGAGCTAAATCCTTGTGTAAAATACGCCATGTTGTTGATCCACTAAGTCCAAGTTATTGTGAACGTCATCTAATGGACATTTCAGGATCTTCAGCAACACTTTCACAAACCAAACCAATATTTTCTTGTCAACGACCACTACGACTGTATTTTTCCCTTTTTTGATCTTCCACGGAACTGGCCTCTTGAAATTTTTTAATAATTCGACAAATATTGCTTTCAGATGGACGATTATGTAAACCATAAAATTCACGTAATTTTCTAAAAACTCTTTTCAAGAACGCTGATTTTCATAAAATAATTCAATAATTTGAACGCGTTGTTGTACTGTGTACGAAGCCATTTTTATAAATGTCATACATCGCACTTTTTAAATGCCCACGTACCCAGACAAATTCAGTACACCATCTATATTTTATTTATTCTTAAAAAAAATCCCGCAATTTGAACATCTTCTATATTAATGTATTTGTCTCTTTTATGAATTTGACCGTTTAAAAATGCAATTGAATTTTTAATTCCAACACAATGTTCATCATATTAATGTTTACATGTTCTTCAGTTTTTCCAATTTTATCACTCAGTATTAATAAATCAATTATATCATCTTGTACTTTGTATATATTACTAGATACATTTAAAAATTCCTCCCTTCTAATGGGTACATCATATTAAGGACTTCATATCTTGATATATCATGTCTTGGTGGCCTATCAGTATGATCTTTAGCAGGATTTAGAATACTCTCTAAAGCAGATATAGGCAACCTTTGACATGTTGTGGGCCAAACTTTGATGTGCAAATATGTTCGCGGGCCGCGTTTAAAAGTAATGCATTTTAAAGTAGCGTAACTTTTAGCGATAGATATCAGACATGAAATAATACGACAATGTCTCGCGGGCCGGATCAAGTCTTACAGCGGACCGGATCCGGCCCGCGGGCCGGTTGTTGCCCACATATTCTCTAAAGTATTCTCGAAGCATATTGAATTTTCTTGCATGTCACATTCGAATCTATTGGTTTTTATATTTTTTACATCAATACAACGTTTTTCAGTAGTTATATAACTTGGTAATTGTTTATATGTAAGTGCCACCATGAAGAGGGGTATATATAATTGATTGTAAATCTACATTTAAAACGCGATCAAATCTAATCTTTGTATTATTTGCATTAAATGCTTCAAACTTTCTAATTAAAGTATTTTTCATTTCCGTTACAACTGGTTCAACTATAACTTTGTGTAAAATATTATGAATATCTGATGAAAAATGTCCCTTCCATAAATCAATAACATATTCTTGGTACTGAACAGTTAAAATAAGTTGAACTCGCACATCTTTCATTCCTATAAATCCATTATTAATCTTTTCAATAATATATTTTGTTAAATTGTATAGATAAGTATATCAATCATGTTATGCACTCACAATAAAATGTATAATCAACAACCTTTTCTCCCCATGAACCGCAACAACCTTTTCCCCGCATGAGCCGCGTGCTCTAACAGCTTTTACATCATCTTCCATCACTTTCCTTTATTTTTGGTAATTCATTTACATCTTGTCTTTTATTAGATATTTCTTGTTTTCTTTGTCTTGGTTTTTGAAATACAGCATCATCAAAATTAAATAGGTCAAGAAATTTTTAAATAAATATTTATTATTCAATAAAAAAATATATAATTAAGAATAAATTAAAATATAATTAAGAATAAAAAAATAAAATAAAATAAAATTAATTTGCTATTCTCATTAAGTTCCAGAATACAATTTAATGCGATAAATTCCAAGAATCTGTTGATTCACCCGTGGAACTGTAGGATTCATCACTGTAACAGGTTATATTACAAAAAGCGCCAATTTAATAGGTATTTATTAATACATACTTTTGTATTTCACTAAAAAAGATTTGTCTCTGTTCGGGCGTACTAAAGAATATCCTTAGATATTGTGTGGTATGTTCGTTGCCTTCTATTAGCACTTGATTTAATATATTTGAATATAATCTACGAAGGAGCGTTCTTATATTTGCGGAATGGGGGATAAGGGGTGGAAATAAAAAACCAAATTATTTTTCTTTTTCAATATATTCACCTGCAAGACGGATACATTTTTCACATCTTTCAATTAATATATTTATACCCTCATAAAAAAATGATTTCTCTTTATCTGCAAAATCGCCGAAACTGCCTCCTTGACTTCATCATCGGCAGTAAATTTTTTACCCCGCAGCTCTTTTTTCATTTTCTGAAACAGGCAATAACCACTCGGGGCCAGGTCTGAGCTGTAGGGTGGGTGATTCACAATTTCGAAGCCTACCTTATGCAGGGCAGCTAACGCAACGCGGCTCTTGTGGACGGGCGTGTTGTCGTGCAAAAGCAGAACACCTTTTGTCAATTTTCCCCGTCTTTTCTCTTTAATGGCTTCTTTTAGTCGCTCTAATATTGAAGCGTAATATTCTCCGGTTATATAAACACCTTTATCTTTATAATCAATCAACAATATTCCTTCCGAGTCCCAAAATACCGTTGCCATGAGTTTCCCAGCTGATTGTGACACTTTAAATTTCTTGGGAGGTGCTGTGCCCTTTTTATGCCACTGCATGGAGTCTTGTTTGGACTCAGGTTCATAATGATGAACCCAAGTTTCGTCTCCAGTAACAATTCCACTCAATACACCATCCTTGTCTTCATTACAGAGGTCCAAAAATGCACGCGAACACTCTACGCGCTGTAGTTTTTGCGGCGGCGTGAGCATTCTCGGCACCCATCTTGCGCTGACCTTAGACATGCCGAGATGATCGTGTAGGATTTTAAAAATTGTTGTATCGGATACTCCAACCATTTCTGCGAGTTGTTTCTTCTTTAGTCGAGCATCTTCGAGTACAATTTGTTCAACTTTTTGGATGAGTGCTGGCGTGGTCACCTCAATGCTCCTGCCCGGCCTCGGGTCGTCTTCAAGGGATTCCCTTCCTTGTTTAAATAAACTATGCCACTTGTACACCATAGTTTTTCCTGGACAAGAGTCGCCGTAAACCAATGACATCTCATTCATTATGGTCGCGGCTGATTTTCCTTGCCTGGTAAGGAACTTTATAACGGCACGATATTCGATTTTTTCCATATTTCACTTTTCACTCCTGATTATGTTACTTGGTTGACGATAGCTCAAAGACTAACTGTCTAATAACAATGAAACTTCGTATTTATACTAATCATGAATCGCTGCACAGGCCACGCCCCCAGTGCGCCTACTCACCCCTCTACAACCCGCTCATTCCGCGAATATAAAAACGCTCCCTCGTAGCTTGTTGTAGGTACATCGCAACAATAAAACTTTTGCATCATCTTCATCACTTTTCTTTATTTTTGGTAATTCATTTACATCTTTTCTTTTATTAGATATTTCTTGTTTTCTTTGTGTTGGTTTTTGAAATACGGCATCATCAAAATTAAATAGGTCAAGAAATTCTTAAATAAATATTTATTACTCAATAAAAAAATATATAATTAAGAATAAATTAAAATATAATTAAGAATAAAAAAGTAAAACAAAATAAAATTATTTTGCTATTCTCATTAAGTTCCAGAATACAATTTCATGTGATAAATTCCCAGAATCTGTTGATTCACCCGTGGAGCTGTAGGATTCATCACTGTAACAGGTTATATTATAAAAAGCGCCAATTTAATAATTAGTTATTAATACATAGCTTTGTATTTGACTAAAAAGGAATTGTCTTTGTTCGGGCGTACTAAAGAATATCCTTAGATTTTGTGTGGTATGTTCGTTGTCTTCTATTAGCACTTGATTTAATATATTTGAATATAATCTAGTTTGTTGTAGGTACATCGTAACAGTAAAAGAAAATGGAGCACCATATCTATTTATAACAAGAAAGTTTTCATTTCTGTAGTGTATAATTCGCACATTTGTATTTTCTTCACCATTAATGTTGGCATGCAAATTTTAGAGGGTACTAGGAAAGTTTTGCAATATGACGCAACAATGATTCGTAGGAGGCTGCTTATTGTTGCATGTTGAGACATGTTCATACGTGCATAGTAGCAGCCGCGCCATGTCGATGGGCTCAGTTATTCATTAGCAGTGAAAGTGTAAAGTGATTGAGATGCCATCGTGTTCGCAAAATGAGATAAGGGCAGTTTTGCGTTTTAATTTTGTGCGTGGTTTAAATATAGACCAGTGCTTCGAAGAAATGACTCTTGCACTATAGTGATGTTTGTTTACATCGCAAAACAATCCAAAGGGGAAATTTAACTGTGAAGGATACTGAGAGGCCGGGAAGGCTACGAAAGTCAGTACCGAAGGAAAACGTTACTACTGTGAGCAAAATGCTTGGCGAGAACAGGCGAGTGACCTACCAACAAATAGAGGGTACTTCAGGCCTAAATGCACCAGCAATTGGTTCGATTCTGCATGATCATTTGCACGTGAAGAAAGTTTGTTCTCTCTGGGTGCCGCATCGACTGCCGGGAGATGCTAAAAAAGTTTAATAAGGGACAATCTCGGTATGTAAACAACATCCTCACAGGTGACGAGATTAGGCTGTACTATTACGATGTGCCGACCAAACCTCAAAACAAAGTTTGGGTCTTTGATAATGAGGACACACCCGTAGTTGCCAGAAATTCCCGATTTGTAAAGAAGAAAATGATAGCTGTATTTTTCAAATCGAGTGAAATCGTGGAACGCGTCGTTTTGGACACACAGCCAAGTGCTATACTGAACAGTGCCTTCCTAAAGTCATTGGATCTATGAAGCACCTGCGGTGAAAGTCAAGAATGAACACCTGGTTCCTCCATCATGATAATGCTCCAGCTCACTGCGCCAAAGCCTGCACCGAATATTTGCCCACGACAGGATTAAAACTTCTCGAGCATCCTCCCTACAGTCCAGATCTTGCTCCTTGCGACTTTGCATTGTTCCTGTATGTGGAAATGCTAAAAAGGAGGCGGTTTCGTAGTGATGAGTTCCTTCTGTGGGTTTGGGACAACGAATGTGCTTTACTCCTTAGTGAACTTGGCAGTACTGGATTAAAGATTGGTTTCGGAGGGTGGTGAGCTGTTTTGAGTGTAGAGGAAATTACTTTGAGAAAATTAAGTAAACGAAGTTGTATTGCAAAACTTTCCTTGTATCCTTTGTATACCTCAATTTTCTTTAGATATTCTTAGTTTCCGTCTTGTAAGTGTCGGCAATTAAGACTGGGATGGTATCATAAATAAAATGCTCGAGCAGCTTAACTAATTACATATATTTACACTTTCAGGAACCGTAGTAGCACAGAGGGATCATGAGATTCCACAAGGAAGAATCCAAGGTAAGGTGCACCTTAAATGATTCACAGAATTTAGTTAGTCATTAGCAACACGAGTTTGTGAAGTTATGTGTAACTAATTGAAACTGATTTAATGTTAAGTCAATAATTCCTGTGCATGTTTTCAGTTATAGGAAACACTACTAGAATAATCTTTGGAACCCTAATAGCAAATAGTGCAAACAGTGGGATTAAAGGTAAGAACTAAGAAAACTCGTCCGTTTATTAAAAGTCAGTCAATAGGGAAATGAGTGGAGGTTAATATTTCCAGAACCTTCTACACCCTTGAATAAATATGCACCAAAGCCCGATTGCTTAACTTAACAAAAACACGTCATTAGTTATTCCTAGAGATGAAACTAGTCAGTTAATTCGGAAGGTAGGGGAGCTTCTATATGCAAGTTCTTGGAGAATACTACAGTAATGATACCCTAGAGCATATGTGCGCAACAACCGGCCTGCCGGCCGGATCCGGCCCGCTGTAAGATTTGATCCGGCCTGCGAGACATTTTGAAATACCCAATTAAAATAAATGTTACAATACTTACTCATACACACGGAATCAAGTGAGCGAGCTAGCCGAGTGGCGGCGATCATTAAAGAGTGAGGAAGTAAATGAAAATGATGTCTGGCGGAAAGAAACGAAAAATAGTTGCAGAGGGTCGCCCAAGAAAAATGGACTGAAGAATTCTTTTTTATCTTGCACAATGGTAAGTCTGTTTGTTTGCTGTGTAATGAATTCATTTCAGTGGTGAAAGAATTCAATATAAAGAGATATTACTCAACTAAGCATCCTACGCTGCACTCACTGACAGGACACATAAGAAAAGACAAAATCCAGAAGCTTATCGCAAATTTGGAAAAACAGCAGCAAATGTTTCATAAACAAAGAACACAACTTGATAATGTTGTGAAAGCTAGTTTTACAATTCGTTCAAAATTAGTCATTAAAACCATTTGCCGGAGGAGAATTTATCAAGGAGTGTATGTTAGAAGTTTGCAGTGTTTTGTGTCCTGAAAAGAAAATGAATTTGAAAAAATTAGTTTGTCAAGATGTACTGTTGTCCGACGTACAGGAATGATCGCTAACGATATAAAAACAACATTGACTGACCGTATGGCTGGTTTTCAAACATTTTCCATAGCATTAGACGAGAGCACCGATTTGTTTGACACAGCTCAACTGGCTATATTTATTCGAGGTATTGATAAAGAGTTCACTGTTTCTGAGGATTTGCTTGCTTTACAGCCGCTAAAAAGAACCACTACAGGAGATGACATTATTAATGAAGTCCAAAAAGTATTCACAAATTTTGGCTTGCCATGCTCAAAACTAGTTGGAGTATGCACAGATGGTGCACCTTCTATGGTCGGCTTACGTAAAGGTTTCATCGGAATTAAATGTGAAAAAGATGATATCATAGTCCTTCATTGCATTATTTACCAACAGAACTTGTGTTCTAAGTCCATTCGACTCCAGAATGTTATGAATGAGGTAGTAAAAGTCATCAATTTTATTCGATCCAGAGGGCTTGACTATCGTCAGTTCAAGGCGTTTTTGGATGAAATATCAGCCGAATATGACGACGTAACATATTATTGGGAAGTCAGATGGCTAAGCAAAGGGAAAATGCTGAAACGGTTTTACGAGCTTAGAAATGAGATAGCAGACTTTCTGCAAATAAGAGACACTATCTGAATTGAATGACCTAAAATGGATATGTGAGTTAGCATTTCTGGTCGACCTTATAGGCTATTTGAATGATTTAAATTTGAAACTTCAAAAACAAGGGCAGCTAGTTAATGATTTGTACAGCCATTTGAAAGCATTTCGGAACAAAAATCTGCTCGTGGGAGGCACAGATGCTGTCTGGTAATAGTTACCATTCCAGCACGCTCTCTGCGTATGAAAATATTGGTTATGCTCAATATGTTGAAGAACTCAAGTTACTGCCGAAACAATTTTCGAACTGATTTAGCGATTTCAAAAACATGGAAGGCTGTTTCCATTTATTTGCTACTCCGGCAAAGAGTAATGTACAAAATGCTCCAATACACTTGCAAATGGAGTTGATTGAGATTCAAGAGAACTCATTCCTAAAATCTAAATTTGAAGACCTGGAGTTGTGCGGTTTCTACAAAAATACCTCGAAGAAGACCATTTTCCGCAGCATAGAAAATTCTCAAGAAGATCGACTTGTGCGTTTGGCAGTACTTATAAATGCGAACAGTTCTTTTCAATGATGAAAGTTAATAAATCAAAATATCGTACAAGGCCGACTGACGATAATTTGGAAAATTCTTTACGTTTTTGTATCAGTGGAATTAATCAAACATCGATGGATTAGTTTCCAGAATTCAAGCTCAAGTGTCTCATTGATTCCGGTGTCGGTATTTAACTTTCGTAGTTTGTAACAATTCCAAATTTAACGATTTAATTTTAATGTTGTACCTATTTTTTAATTTCATTTTGTTATTTTAATAAATTGTATTATAATAACAACAACGCGTTCAAATTGTTGAATTATTTTATGAAAATGGGCGTTCTGTGAAAAGAGTTTTTAGAAAATTACGTGAATTTTATGATTTTCCGTGGACGATGAAAAAAGTGAAAATTACAGCCGTAGTGGTCGTTCACAAGAAAATATTGGTTTGCTTAGTGAAAGTGTTGCTGAAGATCCTGGCATGTCTATTAGACAACATTCACAACAACTTGGACTTAGTGGATTAACAACTTGG
This sequence comes from Dermolepida albohirtum, assembly GCA_031893035.1. Taxonomy (NCBI): domain Eukaryota; kingdom Metazoa; phylum Arthropoda; class Insecta; order Coleoptera; family Scarabaeidae; genus Dermolepida; species Dermolepida albohirtum. Next base: position 90,775 of record JAVIWB010002755.1, read on the forward strand.
TGTATTTTACACAAGGATTTAGCTCTGGAGGCATATAAGGTCCAAATAACACAGGAACTGAAGCCACTATATCATTTAAAACGCCGTTCATTTGTCAATTTCTTCAAAGGACAACCAGATGATTTTTCTCAAAAAATAATGTTTTCCAATGAGGCACATTTTGAACTTGGTGGCTATGTTAATAAACAAAATTGCCGTGTCTGGGGTGAGGAAATTCACGAATTATTCATGAGAAACCTATGCATCCTAAACGAGTTACTGTTTGGTGTGCATTATGGTCAGGTGGTGTAATTCGACCTTACTTCTTTGAAAATGCTGATGGTGAAGCTGTAACTGTTAATGGTGATCGATATCGTTGGATGATAACCGAATTTTCGTGGCCCGAATTAATGAATATTGATCTAGAGGATATGTGGTTTCAATAAGATGGCGCTACACCTCACTTTGCACACCAATCAATTGATTTATTGAGAGACAAAGCTCCTGGACGCGTAATCTCAAGAAACGGTGATGTAAATTGGCCACCAAAATCATGTGATTTGACACCGTTAGACTATTTTCTTTGGGGTTATGTGAAAAGTCAGGTTTATAAAAGCAAACCGCAAATAATGCCTGCTTTGAAAGATGAATTATTTGTGTCATTAGGGAGATAGAGCCTCAATTATGTCAAAATGCCATTGAAAATTTTAACAAAACAGTGGACGTCTGTGGAGCTGTAAGAGGAGACCATTTGACAGATATTATTTTTCGCATATAAATGTCATAACTGATACTTCAATTACCAATAAAAAGTTTCTGAAAGAGAATGCAAATTATGTGTTTTATTTATTCTTTAAAAAAACGCGAAATTTGAAACATCCTTTATTTATCAGTCAGCTAGATATTTGGACACCATAATATATGAATATTCTGTGTGCAAAAGAATTTGTATTGAAACTTTAATTGCATTTGTAAACTAGGTAAAATAGAAACACTATCGAATGTCTTAATAATAATAATTTTGCTAATTAAAATGGAATTGTATTTAAAGTAAATTATTTAAGAAAATGAAGAATAAAGCTACGCTGACGTATAGGCAACACCCCCAGCAACACGCACATCGCCTCACTCATCGTGAGGCGCTGTAATGCTCCAGAAGAACGACAATTAAAATATGTTGTAATACTGAAGTTTTCAGGATGAAAATTCGAATGAAAATGTGCACATTGCGGATAGGATATGTACTATTTCCGATACATTCATGCTGCCTGCGTCCATACTTTGAAATGCTGTTCCGCCCCGTTCTAATGGAGGCACTAGAGAGGAAACTTGACTTAGGATGGATAATGGCTAAACAGAAGGAAAGAATAAAAGATGTAAAAGTTTAAAGTGCAGGTAGCTTACCTGCAATGACATGACTGAAGGCGAAAGATAAAATGTGCCAACGGTCATATCGTAACCCAAAACACGCGAATAGAAGACGGAAAAAAAAACTTCGTTCCTTAAAAGATAAACATGGAAAATCGAGGGCTTTTATAGGAGAAATACCACCTCCTTAACAATGTCAAACACGGTAATAAGCAAACAACACAAACAAGTAGGTTAGACAACATAATTATCTAGTAAACGAAATGGTTTACAAGGCAATAAATCGGTAATTGTTGATCTACCATATTAGAAAACGCATAGAATTTTGGTAGTTAAACGCAGTCTAAAACGACCCAATCCTCAACATATACGTAAGATGATCTTGAAGTAAAACATAAATTCTATTTCAGATATGTATGAAAATATGGAAGTAAAAATTAAATTTTATTTAAATAAATGAATAATTGTTGATCTATAAGATAACGCATTCATGAACATTTTCAGAACAATATAGACAATCTACGAAGACTGCCTACAACGAACCGAATCGTCCACATATAGGTAAGATAATCTGAAAGTTGAATCAAATTTTTTTAAATAAATGAGTAATTGCTGATCTGTTAGATAACGCATTCATGAATAATTTCAGATCAATACAGACAACCTAAGCGGACGGCCTATAAGAATCCAAATAGTCCCCACGTAGGTAAGACGATATGGAAATAAAATTTAAATAAAGAAATAATTGATGATCTATCTGATAACACATTCATGAACATTTTCAGAACAATATAGACATTCTACGAAGACTGCCTATAACGAATCGAATCGTCCACATATAGGTAAGATGATCTGAAAGTTGAATCAAATTTTTTTAAATAAATGAATAATTGCTGATCTATTAGATAACGCATTCATGAATAATTTCAGATCAATATAGACAACCTACGCGGACGGTCTATAAGGATCCAAATCGTCCCCACATAGGTAAGACGTTATGGAAGTAAAATTTAAAGTTTATTGAAATAAAGAAATAATTGTTGATCTATCGGATAACGCATTCATGAATATTTTCAGATCAATATAAACAATCTACGCCGCCCGCATATAACGACCCAACTCATCCACCTATAGGTAAGTTTGTGTGAAATTTGAATACAAACTTTCTTTAGTTAAATTGATAATTGTTGATTCACTATGTAACTCATAGAATTCGGGTCGTTATACACTGTCCTATAGCGACCCAAATCCCCACATATACATAAGATTATCTTAAAGTTGTAAACTCTACATTATTACGTAATTTATTGCTATTATTTTGTTTCTTTTCTTTTGTTCTTGGTAAGTGCTCAATAATTGGTACATATACTATTGAATATTTGTTTCATACCACTTGTGTGAACTAATTATACGTATAAGTAGGGATTATACAGTTCTGAACTTTAACGTAAGCGTATCTTTTTTTAAATACTAATTTAATATAAATATCTTTTTATACCGTGCATTACAAAAGTAATTGAACATATAGCTTGTGTAAAGCTTAAGTTTTCTTTACTGTAAAAGGGATCGCTTTTCTTTTTGATCTTTGTGAACTGAATACCGAACGTATATTTTTTTGATTCATCTTTTGCTTAAATATACGCTCAAGTACATTCAGGGTAACAATATTGTGGAGTTCTATTATAGCTTCTTAACTGAGATCCTCCCACTCTCTGAATCTATTCCTTGAGCTAGTCTAGCATCCTACAGGTCAAGCGAAAGGAGCGTTTGTTATGTAAAAATACGGTCGTTTATTCATCGTCCTATTAAGCACAGGTCGGGACCTTACAACATATACAAACAGATTATTATTCCGTATCGATCACGTAATCCTAATTATCAGAAATAATCGACACTTCGTTGTTAGTTAAAAAAGGATATATTGTTACCGCTACAAAAGCTAAATAATAACAAGAAGGCTGCCCTGTTTCTTAAGCTATTATATTAGGCGTTGTCACTTCATTAGCAGATGTTTACATAATATAGCATGTAATAGAAACGTCCAAACAGTATTAAGAAATTCCTTCTAACAATACATTACAAATTTCATGTGGGGTATTACACTCTTCGTTTAGGATCAAAGGGACCTTATTAATTAATTTAATAATAATAATAATAGCATTCGCACATGGTACTCAATAAATTTATTACGAGCGCTACTTTATTAAACGAAGTTCTAACTACTTCGAGCACTGCAAAAAATACAAGTAAGGAAAGATGTTAGAGTTGTTAATAATTAATAATAGTTTGATTTATGATGATGCATCAGAGGTCCAAGATTTGTGTTAAGCTGAAAAAAGGATAACAAGATATATTATTATTATACGAGCATGGTCAATTAGTACCTGATAATACTACAGATCGTGGTATATGTTTTAAGCTTGAAGATGCCACGTTGTTTAGTATTTGTTTGGCAGTCATCAATGGTGAACGTTTTCAGTGAATTTGTAGAAATTGAGAAAATTCGTCATCGTTACGTGAAACAATACTTTTATTTAAAAGACCTCAGCCAAACAAATATAAAGGCCGAACTAGATGCTACTTTGGGTGAGTCTACAACAGCGAAATATTGTCTAGCGGAGTTTAAACAAGCCGCCAAGACCAATATCGCAGTGGTCGACCAAATGAGGTGACGACTCCAGAAATGGTGAAGAAAATCCACAAAGCGATACTGGATGATCGTTGACTGAAGGTGCGCGAGCTAGCAGACATAGTAAGCATTTTAAAAAGTGTGGCACATCGCATATTATCTGGACATGAGAAAGCTCTGTGCAAGATGGGTGCCGCGTTCGCTCACACTCGAACAAAAACAGTGTCGCGAAGATGTTGTTTCAATTGGGTGTTTAGCGAAGTTTCACAGCAATAAAGCAGAATTTTTCGCGGTTTCATAACCATAGATGAAACATGGGTGCATCACTTCACACCCGAGACATAAGCACAATCAAAATAATGGACTCGAAAGGGAGAACCGACTCCAAACGAGGCGTAAAACATTTCATCTGCAGGCAAGGTCATGCCATCGGTTTTTTAGGATGCGTGTGGAATAATTTTCTTTGACTATCTTGGAAAAGGAAAAACTATCAACGGCGAGTATTATATGAACTTATTGCAACGTTTGTTGCAATCCCCCTGGGATTTTTTTTTGTTTTCAAACTTTAAAAAATGGCTCAGTGGTCAAAGATTTTCCTACGATGAAGAAGTGATGTCGGCAGTTGATGGCTATTTTGAGGAGCAAGGCAGTTCTTATTATAAAAAGGATATCGAACTTATTGAACGTCGCTGGGAAAGGTGTATAGAGTTGAAAGGAGATTATATTTAGAAATAAATATATTTCTTTCCAAAATTTTTGTGTTTTCTTTGTTGGGTCGGGCACTTCTGGGACCACCCTCGTATATTTTAGATAATGCAACAGGATTACCTTAAAAATTTTATTTATTAATTCAAATAAAACGAATTCTTAGAGCTTGGATATATTAAATTAAAATTTATTTTTATTTAATATATTTAATTATCATATTATTTTTATTTAAGCGAAGACAAAAGATTAAAGCAAAATGTAAGCAATTGTAAATGTAATAAAACGATTAAAGTAATAAAACCGTGTAGTAAAATATATAAGGATTAGATTAGAATTAAGCACCAAACGACACGTGATGTACCTGCGTGTGCACGTGTCTATCTTTGGTTAGGGTGTTATACATACATATTTCGCCATCGCGAAATAAATAGGTGAAACACTACATGCACCGTTAAAATTTCGCTCGTAGAATAGGCATGTATTTTCCCGTTGAAAGAAAAATGCACTAGTCTCGAGCGTAGCTAGAAGAACATAGATGCAATTTTACAGGTTAGGCATTTCAAAAGAAAATCGGCGACGTTAAGGGCAAGTGTACTTTGAATGAATTTATGAAAGATGAGGACAGGCACATCAAACATTATAATTAAAAGGCGCGATATATTGAACAATTTACCAGGTGAAAAAGGATAAGTATTTGAATTTTTAATTGCATTTGGCAACTAGGTAAAATAGAAAATCGAATTGACTTTAAATTAAAGTAAATTATTTAAAAATATCAAGCAAAGTATTATAAAGGGTTTTCCAATAGGGACTTGATAAGTTTTAATTCAATTTGTGAATCGAACTGTCACTGTCAATTTATTCAGTAAGTTTAACATTTTCATCATGGTAAAGTACACGAACGAACAACGTCTGCAAATTATAAAAATTTACTACAGAAATTTCGAGTCGATGACCGCTACTTTAAGAGCCTTAACTCCGATTTTCGGTCGTAATTCTCGCCCTAGTAGACAGGCAGTAACAAGCTTAGTGCAAAAATTTGAGTCTACATATTCGTTGTATGACGTTGCCGTGCCAGTGAGACAACGGGTTGGTCGAAGTGTCGAAAATATCGCTGCCGTTGAAACGTCCGTAGCAAATGATCCAAATCAGCCAATTCCACGGCGTTTTCAAGAGTTGGGCATCGCCCAGACCACTTTATGGCGAATTTTGCGTAAGGATCTTGGTTTACACCCATACAAGATCAAGCTGACTCAAGAATTGAAGCCAATGGACCATTTCTCCGATTGGGCTCTGGAAAAGATTCGCCAAGATGATCAATTTCATCGCAAAATCATTTTCAGTGACGAAGCTCATTTTTGGCTCAATGGGTTTGTCAATAAGCAAAATATGTGTTATTGGTCGGGTGAAAATCCACATGTGCTTCATGAAACACCACTTCATCCACAAAAAATAACTGTTTGGTGCGGTTTGCATGCCGGCGGCGTCACAGGGCCATATTTTTTCGTCGACGATAATGATCGTCACGTTTCTGTGAATGGTAATCGTTATCGCGCCATGACTGCCGACTATTTTTGGCCCGAATTGGAAGATATGGACTTGGACAACATGTGGTTTCAGCAGGACGATGCCACAAGCCACACAGCACACGTTACAATCGATTTATTAAAGAGTAAGTTTGATGAGCGTGTTATCTCAAGAAATGGACCAGTCGATTGGCCGCCTCGGTCGTGCGATTTAACGTCTCTAGACTTTTTTCTTTAGGGCTACGTCAAGTCTATGCCAACAAGCCGACAACGTTGGAAGAGCTCAGAGCCAACATTGATCGCGAAATAGTAGCCGTTTCGGCCGAATTGTGTGGCCGAGTCATCGAAAATTGGGTCCAACGAATCGATCGCTGCAAACGTGCTTGCGGTAGCCATATGAACGAAGTCGAGTTCCATTCATAAATGTTTTGATTGTACTTCAACCCGATAATAAAGTTTTTGAAATATCTCAAATGGTCTGCATTTTATTTTGAAAAAAAGTTGTCAAGTCCTTATTGGAAAACCCTTTATGTATACACAAAATGTAACAGGAGGAATTAATGTAAATCCATTTGGTGATTTAGGTTCGTGCGCTCCCCTTAGAAATTTGGATTCAGAAATAGTGGAATGTGAATTTCAAGGTTCATCCACTACGTGCAAAGAACAGCTACATAATGGTACAAAAGTTACAAGAATATGTGCACCATACCACGAAGGAGAAAACGAACTGTATACATGTCGTGATGGGAACTGGCACCCACAATTTAGAAGCTGTACTCCAAGTAAGTTGTAAATATGAGTTACATAATTTATAATTATAATAAATTGTTTGTAGGCATACCTTTATTTTATGAGTAATCTGTTTGAATTTAATTTACGGAAAAAGAATATTATATATGAACAAATAATGCTTTCGATCATTCGAACCTTTTGATGATATTACAGGAATTAAGAATGTATATGTATTTCAAATACCGGCACATCAGAGGGCATTAGCTATTAACGAATTGAATTTGCTGTTGACTTAAAAATAAAATAGACTTATTTTATTAATATAATGAAACAGTAGAATTTATTCCTAGCATTCCTGACACATAGAGGAAAACAATACCTAAAAATATGTATCTTAATACAGCTTTCGGTCCTTCCCTCTGCTGTAAAAATTATATTGGGTTGGCAACTAAGTACTTTCGGTTTTGTAGTATACAATAAAACACTTTTTTTTAAACAAAGAATAGTTTTTAATCAATTATATATTTTCCATTTTGCTCAATGACCTTTTGCCATCTTTCTTTCAGCTGCATGATTCCGCGGTCATAAAATTTCTGGTCCCTACCAGCAAAAAACTGAACCAGGTGCGAGTGAAGGTCATCGTCATTTGTGAAAGTTTTACCATTCAAAGAATTCTGCAAACTTCGAAATAAATGGTAATCAGATGGTGCTAGATCAGGGCTGTATGGGGGATGTGACATCACTTCCCAGCCAAGCTCCAATAGTTGTCAAAGATGTGTCAGGCCATGCATTATCTTGGTGGAAATCTACACCTTTCCGATTTGACAATTCTGGCCGTTTTTCTTTGATTACTTCATCCTGTTTTATTAACTGTTGACAGTAAACATCGGAATTGATCGTTTGGTTCCTTGGAAGCTGCTCAAAAAAACACAACACCTTTGTAATCCCACCAAACTGACAGCATGATCTTTTTTGGATGCAATTCAGCTTTCGATGTAGTTTGAGGTGGTTTATCGTGTTTGCTCCATGATCGTTTTCGAATTATGTTACTGTACAGGACCCATTTTTCATCACCAGTGATGATTCTTTTTAAGAAAGGGTCGGTTTCATTTCGTCTAAGGTGCATATTTAAATGTTTTTCAATTGTTGTGTGCGATACATGTAGCCTCTCCGCAACCTCTCGAACAGTTATATGACGATCCTCTTCAATTATGACTTCGATTTGGTCATCCTCAACTTCAGTAGGCCGACCAGAACGTTGCTCATCTTTGAGGGAAAATCCAGAACTTTATACCAATTCTGACACGTGCTCTCTTTTAAGCAATTAGCACCATAAACTTCACATATTTTTTGTGAGCCGCAGTACCTTTCTTTCCTTTACGGAAATAAAATAGTATAATATGTCGAAAATGTTCGTTTCTGCACTCCATTTAAAATTAACCCACAACTAATAGCTTTAATAAAAATCACGCACTACTTACTTCTGAAGTTACGTCAATGTGACTAGTATCACGCGATAAACGGTAAAGAACAGCACTAACAGACGTTATACAAAAAATAAAGCAACGCTCTCTATCAGTAATAGTACTTAGTTGCCAACCCAATACTTGATACAGATATCCAAAAAGAAACGCCTTAATAGCCAGAAAGAGAAACAACGGAAATTAATATTCGCGGATAAAAGCATGTCAGAAAAGGAAATTCTTACCTTGCAATGACTTTCTTTCAACGAAAATAAGCTCCTGAAAGAAAAATAATAACGAGGCATTGTACAATTCCTCCAAAAGGGCACGGCAATTACATTCCGTGTCAGAAAGATTTAATTTTTATCTTCAAATTACAAGAGGACTGATTACTAACTACTCAAAGGTAGTGCCTCTGATTATTGAATAATTCTTAATTGCACTCTTTTACAATGCAAATTTGAAAGTGACTCGAGTGCGTCGAGCTCTTTTTAAACGTTTAGGTGTACTAAATCTTCATTAGACTAGCCTCGACTCCATACACGCTATGTATATAAATTCGTCGGATTTAATAAAGGTGTTACGAGGACTTAACAGCTTGAACACTACAACTTTATAAAATAACCCATTTATTAGTACATAAAAGTGTAGCCATTAATTCACAGCTGTTTTCTTTACTTCCAAAAATAAGTGTTTCGATAAAAACTTCAAATCGAGATAAATTTCTCGAAATGAACATCTGAAAAAGAAGAGAAAACGTGGAAAAACGTATTTCTGGTAACGAAATCTATCATATAGGAAATTAAATATACGAGGGAGGTTTTTATATTCGCGGAATGGGGGACAAGGGGTGGAAATAAAAAAACCAAATTATTTTTCTTTTTCAATATATTCACCTGCAAGACGGATACATTTTTCACATCTTTCAATTAATTTATTTATACCCTCATAAAAAAATGATTTCTCTTTATCTGCAAAATACGCCGAAACTGCCTCCTTGACTCCATCATCGGTAGTAGATTTTTTACCCCGCAGCTCTTTTTTCATTTTCGGAAACAGGTAATAATCACTCGGGGCCAGGTCTAGGCTGTAGGGTGGGTGATTCACAATTTCGAAGCCCACCTTATGCAGGGCAGCTAACGCAACGCGGCTCTTGTGGACGGGCGCGTTGTCGTGCAGAAGCAGAACACCTTTTGTCAATTTTCCCCGTCTTTTCTCTTTAATGGCTTCTTTTAGTCGCTCTAATATTGAAGCGTAATATTCTCCGGTTATAGAAACATCTTTATCTTTATAATCAATCAACAATATTCCTTCCGAGTCCCAAAATACCGTTGCCATGAGTTTCCCAACTGATTGTGACACTTTAAATTTCTTGGGAGGTGCTGAGCCCTTTTTATGCCACTGCATGGAGTCTTGTTTGGACTCAGGTTCATAATGATGAACCCAAGTTTCGTCTCCAGTAACAATTCCACTCAATACACCATCCTTGTCTTCATTACAGAGGTCCAAAAATGCACGCGAACACTCTACGTGCTGTTGTTTTTGCGGCGGCGTGAGCATTCTCAGCACCCATTTTGCGCTGACCTTAGACATGCCGAGATGATCGTGTAGGATTTTAAAAATTGTTGTATCGGATACTCCAACCATTTTTGCGAGTTGTTTCTGCTTTAGTCGAGTATCCTCGAGTACAATTTGTTCAACTTTTTGGATAAGTGCTGGCGTGGTCACCTCAATGCTCCTGCCCGGCCTCGGGTCGTCTTCAAGGGATTCCCTTCCTTGTTTAAATAAACTATGCCACTTGTACACCATGGTTTTTCCTGGACAAGAGTCGCCGTAAACCAATGACATCTCATTCATTATGGTCGCGACTGATTTTCCTTGCCTGGTAAGGAACTTTATAACGGCACGATATTCGATTTTTTTCCATATTTCACTTTTCACTCCTGATTATGTTACTTGGTTGACGATAGCTCAAAGACTAACTGTCTAATAACAATGAAACTTCGTATTTATACTAATCATGAGTCGTTGCACAGGCCACGCCCCCAGTGCGCCTACTCACCCCTCTACAACCCGCTCATGCCGCGAATATAAAAACGCTCCCTCGTATATTAGTAATCCAAAAGATATTAAACGGATATCACCAATGAATTGGGCAAAGAAATAACTTGTTCCGTCATTAATGATGGACTCCCAAAAGTTGGATTCCCTCAGTTTTTACAGTGAAATAGAAATCTTCTTCCATTTCCTAGAAATTATGCCAGTCTAATATTTTTTTGGAACTGTCTAAAGAAATTATGCATTATTCCTTTATTGCTGAAACATCTACAATGCTAACGTAACAATCATATGACATCTTATGTGACGCGTTTCGATAAACCTACAGAAATAGTTCGTTAATTAGAGCCAAGGTTGACTGATGAGAGTTGAATTTTTCGAAACGCGTCGCAATTTACGTGTATAATATAGGACTTGTGATGAGTTTAAAATGTTCTGTTCTATATGCGCCGTGATGGCTTAGTTGTACATTTAGGATGAACTTCGTGTTCATCCGGTATATTTCCTTCTTTTGAACAATTACTTGCTTGTACGATAGAGGGAAGTGTAGGTTTTTATTCGTTTTTCTCCGTATTGCAGAATATATGGTAAACTTAGAGAGAATAGATTGTTAATAAGGTTGACTGATAAGATTTGAATTACTGGAAATGCGCCGCGAATTATTAATCTAAAAAGCGAAAACCCTTTATCACACCAGTGTTCGTGCTTATATACGTATTTTGACAGCTAGATTGTCATTATCAGTATACTATACCTTATCGAATATTAATCACCACCAATTTTTTCTTGTTAGACGCATTAGAATGTTTATGTGTCCTCTAATTCTGATCTTTAAGAAGCGGTGGGAAAGCCTGCCCTAGATAGTCTTTGAGTCGGTGAATCCAATTGCCTTTTAGAAGCACAAGTCACAATAGCATAATATATTGGGGCAAACTCACACCATCGGGTATCAAGATTTTGATGAAATTATACAGACAGTCACGAACAATATACCATTTTATAATTCGTTGCATTTCTACAACTTTTTTAATATTCATTTTATTGAAGGAATTCCAGACACGTCCATAAACGACTTTTTAATAATTATTTTAATTCTGTGATTATTTTAGAACTCTTAAAGGAAAATATATGCAACTAAAATAATACGCACAAAGTGGACAAGCTAGAAAATAATTCAAATGTTAATGATATCCTGATCGAGACGCGTTTTTGTCGTGACAACTTAGTTGTACATTTGGCAGGATAAACACGAAGTTCTGTAGGATTCCTTCTTTCGGACAATTTCTTGCGTGGACGATGGAGAGAAGTACAGTTTTTCCTATTTTGCGGTGTATCGTAAAAGATATAATAAACTTAAAAAAAATAGTTCGGTAATGAGGTCATAGGTTGACTGATAAGATTCGAATTACTCGAAACGCGCCGCAGTCAGGGTCTCAGTAACATTTGAATTATTAATCTAAAAAGGCAGAAAACCCCTTATCACACCAGTGTGCGTGCTCTGTATACGTATTTCGACAGCTAGATTGTCATCATCAGCGTACTATACATTATAGAATACTAATCACCAACAAATTTCTCTAGTTAAAGGCATTAGAATGTTTATGTGTCCTCTAATTCTGTCCTTTAAGGAACGGTATAAAATCTCTAGAAAATCTTTGCGTCCATGAATCCAATTGTCTTTTCAAAGCACAGGTCACTATAGCATCATATATTGAGGCAAACACACCATCGAGTATCAAGATTTGGATGAAATTACATTGAGAGTCAGGAACAATATACCATTTTGTAATTCGTCGCATTTCTACAACTTTTTTTAATGTTCATTTTATTGGAGGCATTCCAGACACGTCTGACCATCGGCGACTTTTTAATAATTATTTTAATTCTGTGACTACTTTAGAACTTTAAAAGGAAAGTATACGCAGCTAAAATAATACGCACAAAGTGGACAAGCAAGAAAAGAATTCAAATGTTAATGATATCCTGAATGCGACGCGTTTTGACAAACCTGGAAGGAATAGTTTGCTACTGAAATCAAAATGCGTCGCAATTTACGTATACAATATATGGCTTATGTCAAGTTTAAAGTGCTCTGTCCATATACGCGTTGTGACAACTTAGTTTTATATTTGGCGGGATAAACAAGAAGTTCTGTACATTTTCTTCTTTCGGACAATTACTTGTGTGGACGATGGAGGAAAGTACAGTTTTTTGTAATTTTTCGGTGTATCAAAAAATTTATAATAAACATAGAAAGAATAGTTCGTCAATGAGGTCAAATGTTCGCTGATGAGATTTCAATTACTCATAACGCATCGCAATTAGGATCTCATTAACATTTGAATTACTGATGAAAAGGCAAAAAAAATCTCTTACCAGATTAATATTCGTACTCTGAATACGTATTTCGACAACTAAGTTGTTATTATCAGCATACTATTAATCGCAGTGTCACACTTAGATCCGCGATAAAGCTCACACAGAGAAAAACCACGCGATTTATTTATTATTATTTATATTTTTGACTAAATATAGACTATCCGCAGTTACATTATGATCATTTTCTAACATGTTTCACTGAACTAGATTCCTCAGACCGATTAAACTTGAAGTGTAACATATGTTTTTCATACCAGGTTGCCCTTGAACGTTTAGTTTAGTCGATGTATTTTTGCCACAATTTTGGCAATTTATTTCATAAATCTCGGATTTCTAATTAATCTTGACTTTATTTTTCGCATTTCCTATAAGAGATTTTATAATGCTTCTGAACCGTAATGTAGCTTGAAACTCGCTTTCCTTAAGAACCTTATTTAAATTTTTTATAACTGGTTGAAACAGTAAGCATATAATTTGCTTCTCGCGATTGTTTTGAGGTGACATGCAAGTGGTATCACGGTCTTGTTTATTTTTAGCTTCTCTAATAAATCTCATGATTATTTCCGAATCAAAGCTACATTTCACAACGTTTTTAATAAAACTTTGTTGTATACATGATTTGGCTCCGCCATAATAAATCTATTAACGTTGATTTCCTTTCGGATATCATTTTCTATGTAGGCTTACTTCTACTAGGGTATCTAAGAAAGGTAAGCTGTCTTTTCCCTTTTCTATCGGGAATTTTGAACATTATTGCTTAACGAAGTAACGTCTAACTAACAAATTTTATCTAAAAATGAATAAATCCGCTATAAATGGAAAAAGATAGTTATCCATTGCTTTGTTTCTGTACAAAGAATTTACCTTCGAACTAGAAACAATTTGAAACATACATAGGGTTATCAACCGCAAATATTCTTTTACTTTTTCCGATTACAAGTTACGTTTTGGTCCAGAAACGCTGTGCGAGAGACCAAGCCTAAGTTAATAAGAAATTCAGTCTTTAAGACACAAGTTGCTAAGATTATGACAAAAATACGTCGGTCCAACGATACGCTCAATAGTAACCCGGTATAAAGAAAATATATCGTATATAAACTTTAATATACTTGAGAAATCCAGTTTAACGAACTGTGTTAGAACATAACTATAATGTAACCACAAATCATCCACATTTAATCAAAGATATTAACAATTACCCTGGATTAGACAGCTTCGCATTTTTATTGTGAAAAATAAGAACATATTGTTTAATGTGGAAAGAGACTGGTAGCATATTCTGGTCTCTAAGAGTTCCTGATATGACCACTAGAAATGCTTCGCAAGTGATTGCGGGGGCACATTATACGGCTTTTAAGGTTTTATGATTCAGTATATATTGACATACGAGGGTGGTCTCATAAGTACCCGGCCTGACCTAGAGATGGTGATAGTTGTTTGAAAAATATCACTTTATTAGAATATACACAATCTATAAAGCATACGTTTCAAGTTAACAGACGCCACGTTGTTTAGTATTTGTTTAGCAGCCATCAATAGTTTTCAGTGAATTTGTAAAAATTGCGAAAATTGGTCATCGTTACGTGATACAATACTTTTATTTCAAAGGCCTCAGCCCAGCCGATATAAAAGCTGAACTGGAGACCACTCTTGGTGAGTCTGATTTTTCGTTTACAACAATGAAATATTGGGTAACACAGTTTAAACGAGACTGTATGAGCTGCCAAGACGAGCATCGCAGTGGTCGACCAGATGAGGTGACGATTCCAGAAATGGTGAAGAAAATTCACAAAGCGGTACTGGATGATCGTCGACTGAAAGTGCGCATAGTAGGCATTTCAAAAAGTGCGGTACATCGCATATTATTTCAAAATTTGGACATGAGAAAGCCGTGTGCAAGACGGGTGCCGCGTTTGCTCACACTCGAGCAAAAACGGTCTCGTGAAGATGTTTCAATTGAGTGTTTAGCGAAGTTTCACACCAACAAACCAGAATTATTGCACCGTTTCATAACCATGGGTCCATCACTTCACCCCCGAGATAAAAGAACAATGGAAACAAATGATTCATAAGAGCCCGTTTCATCTGCGGGCAGGGTCATGGTATCGGTTTTTAGGGATGTGCGTGGAATAATTTTGAATGATTATCTTGAAAAAGGAAAAACTGTCAACGGCGAGTATATATGAACTTATTGCAACATTCGTGCGAAGAAGTCAAGCAGAAACGACCGCATTTAGCTAAGAAGGAAGCGATTTAATCAATACAATGCACCAGCTCACAAATCCCTTATTGCAATGGCCAAAATTAATGAATTAAAGTTTAAATTGCTACCTCATGCACCCCATTCGCCAGATTTAGCCCCCTCGGATTATTTTCTCTCCCCAAACTTGAAAAATTGGTCAGTGGTCAAAGATTTTCCAACGGTGAAGAAGTTATGTCGGCAGTTAATGACTATTCTGAGGAGCAAGACAGTTCTTGTTATAAAAAGTGTATCAAACTTATTAAACATTGCTGGGAAAAGTGTATAGAGCTGAAAGGAGATTATGTTGAAGAATAAATATATTTCTTTCCAAAATTTTTGTTTTCTTTGTTATTTCGGGTACTTATGGGACCACCCTCGTATTTTCTTGTTTCTTTAGAACGCCAGGGTTTTTAGTTTTAGCGGAATTAGTGCGTGGAATTACTCCGGTTTTAGCTATACAGTGGATCCAAGGGCGATACTGTGTTTAATGTTTTGCAGCCGTGGCAAATTAATTGTCGAAGGACATATACAGAGTACGAACATTGTACAGAGTAAGGGGTTTTCTTGCCTTTTGTGATTAACTCAATTAACCAGTCTTCAAAAAAATGTATCTTATTTGAATTATTATCTTGCGTGTACCTTTTTGAATGTCTGTGGAACATAGTTTCCATTTAATACACGAGTTTTCGCTAATATAATTTGTTCTTGAAATTCTCTCAATGCTGCCAATGTATAAATGTTTCATTATTTCAGAATGTGGTGAAAAAAACGAAATGAAGGAGGCAACATCATACGATGCCAAGGCAGTTGTATTTAACGAATACCCTTGGGTAGTCGCCGTTTACAAAAACGGCAAGTACATATGCGGAGGGAGCCTTATCAACAAACGTTATGTAATATCAGGTATATTGTTAAATACAATTTATTTTGTCTTAAATTGTTGCTACTTTTGCTACCAGCTAGTCAAAGCCTCATCTTCTGGTTTAAAATATTTTTACAATAATCCGGATATAAACAGAAAAAGCATAAAATATTCTAGGTTTGATATTCTCACATATCCAGTATGCTTAATGTTTCTTCTAGGTGATATTTAATTTTTTTTCTTGGTTCTTACAGCAACCTTAATGTACCCGACGTTTCAATGATTAATTAATTTTCAATCAATTATTTCCGCCAATGCAAGTGAATACGTCCAATAGAGACGAAGTTTTTCTCTCATGTTTAGCAGTGCCGTGTTTGAACAACATAATGTAGATGAGGCGTATAGATGCAAAACTCACTCTTTGCAAAAATTGCATAAATTCAGAAAAGTACATCGTTATGTTCGAAATTTTACAAAGAATGTTACTGTGGTATCGGTTTCTAGCAAAACTCACTGTTCGATACCGAAAATAATGAGTAAATTTAAAGGTTCACTGCAAAATTCACTCTTTGATTCTGTCATTTCGAAGCAAATCTCACTGTTTGCTATTAAGCCAATCAAAATCATTCTAAGAGGCGTGTCTTAGAGTAACGCGTGCGCACTCTCGTCATTCGCTACGTTAGTGCTTGCTGATAATTACTAACTGTAAGTCTGTGTGTTTTAATTGCCAGTCTTTAAAAGTTATTTTATTGTTATTTTGTGTAAATGGAAGTTATAAAAAATGGTCAAAGCATTGTGCCCTGTTGCTCCGGAAAAGGGAGAAAAAAACTTCGGCATGAATCTGCAAGAGATACTTTGAAGAAAGCGCGGTAAGTTTAAACAACGTTTTAAAATGAATGCTCATACTGAAGGTTATTTTCTTAAAGACATCGTCCAAAAGGATTACCTGGATATCCTACATGTGGACATAATGGGAAACCCGGTTTTCCATATTTCTGTGCAACTTTGAAAATGGATCAAATCAAACGCTTTCATGAGAAGCTGTACTCAACACCAGATAAAGTTAAGTAGGATACGTATATTCTTAAATGTTGCCATGGTGAGCAACCTAAAAAAACCGATAAGAATAAAAAAAGAAGTAACACAGTTTCAATCACCTACAAAGTACCTGATGGTGAAGGAAATTTTATACGTGTCTGTAAGGCTGCATTTTTAAAACTGACTGGTTTGAGCAGATTTAGGATTGAGCGAGTGGTAAAAAACTTTTTGAATGAAAACGAAATTCCAATAGAAAGGAGAGGTGGTGATAGAGTGGGGAAATAAAAACGACGACAAAAAGAATGAAATAAAAAAATTTATAGAATCGCTAGAGTGTGTAGAGTCACACTATTGTAGAAGTAAAACCTTCAATCATTTATACTTACCATGTGAACTAAATTTGAAGAAGTTGTACTCAATGTATTCAGCAAACGTTGAAGATAGTCTCTGTGTAAAGTTAAGCTATTTTCGGGAGTATGTTAACACGCATTACAATTTAGGATTTGGTTCACCGCAAACGGACGTATGCTCAACCTGTTTGAAGACTGACGAAATTTTAAAGACCCCTCTGAAGGAAGAAGAACGACAAAACGTTCTAACTGAACAACGAGTGCATAAACTGAAAGCAAAAGCATTTTATAAGCTACTTCAAACCGAAAATTTAAATGTGGAAAACTTTTCTTTCGATTGTCAAAAAAATTTGGCTTTGCCAAAACTACCAGATCAGGCCTGTTACTTTAGCCAGCAGTTAAATTATTATAATTTTACGATTGTGAATGGTAGTTCCAAAGGACATCTTGATTCAACTCATGTGTTTTCCTACCTTTGGTTGGAAACTGATGCACCTAAGGATTCAAACTCAATAGCCTCTGCAGTACATCACTTTTTAAAAACATTTCAGTTTAAAGAAACTACGCACATGGTACGCCTATTTGCTGATGGCTGTGGAGGCCAGAATAAAAACATCACTATGATGGCAATGCTTTCTTCATGGCTTTTAAAAGATGCCCCCAAAACAGTTGATACCTTAGAAGTAGTATTTCCTATAGTGGGGCATTCGTTTATGCCTCCTGATCGAGTGTTTGGGTTGATTGAGAAATGCTTGAAGAAAAAGTCCGTTATTATTAATCCTGAGGAGTATGAAGAAATAATAACAAAACATTCAACAATTCGAAAAACTGATGAATGGAGCATCTTTGACTGGAGAAACGAAGCTAAAAAAGTTATAAAATTACCAGGTTCTTGGCATTTCCAGTTCACTAAAAGCAAGAGATTTATTTTTAAAAGATGCGGCAAGGAGAATGTTATTTTACGTGGCGAACCAAACTATTTTTGCAACATCGGGGAAGCTAAAGGAATATGCAAGAAAGGCAGGAAAATATCTTGTTTGGCTCCGAACGTTATTCCTTTTGGCAGAAAATTAAAAGGGGATAAAAGCTCGATTGGACGCATATTGGTTTCACATTTTGGAAACAATTGGAGAGAGAAACCGAAGTTAAAACTATACAAAGACTTTTTATTTGCATCAGAAGCAGACAATAAAAACCATCTAGAAGCCGCAAGTGATTCCGAAACGGAATATTCTGAGCAATGCGAAAATCAAAAATATATAGACCTGGAAATATAAATGAACAATTACTGAATTTATATTACTTTGTATTATTTATGAATAAATAAATAGTTGTTTTGCGTTCTAAAATTCTTTGTTCTCCTTTTACTTATAGAATTTGATGCAAAACTTACTGTTTGCAAAAATTAGCTGCAAAACTAACTGTTTACTATTTTAAAATTAAAATTACAGCCTGTTTTGCAAACTATAATGTATACAGACTTAGTGATAGCAATTAAGACGACTACTGTAATCACCTAGCAGATAATTAGACTTATATCACTTAAAAATCGATCCACATTCGTTTTTTGCGAATTACTTAAAATAAGAGAAACTGCAAAGAGTTAGTTTTGCGTCTATACGCCTCAGATGTAGTCTAGAATTTTTACTCAAAAGTATGAAATATTACTTCCGGTACCAGGATATACAAATATCGTTAAAATGTCACACTGCTCAATTATCGATTGTCATTTTAAGTTTTGGAGCACTAGAGCTAAAAGCAGAGTAAAAGATTTGATCTTTATTTTTTGTAAAGAAGAAGGTATAATGTTTCGAAAGATACGCAGTAAAGCATAAAAAGATTACATACCTTATATATTCTATTCAAATAATTGATGTCTTTACGATCTGTGTGGACGCAAATTTTGACAGCTAAATGGTTGAAGGATTACCAATATGAAAAAAAAAATATTTTTTTATTAGTAATGGCCTCTTTCGCTACGCTCACTAGTTACTGACCCACTCTTATATATAGGAATTAAAAATCTTTATTAATCACCCTAATGTATACCGTAGCTGCACATTGTTTTGCAAATGAAAGCGGAGCACCTCTGTCAGAAGATCACTTTCAGATAATGGCAGGCAAACAGTTTAGAAACTTGAGCATACACGACACAGGATCTCAGTTGATAAATGTAAATTGCCGTTCCTAAAATGACAAGGTTCTAATTTTTATTTGTTTTAGGTAAAGGACCCTCATGTTCACGAATTATATAGAGGAGTCAATGGCAATTATCACAATGATATCGCTTTAATCGAATTGAAAGAAGAAGTTAAGATATCTGCGGAAGTGCGACCTGTATGCATAGACTGGGAAAACAAATACCAGGATTTAGACTTTGTTCCTGGCCAAAAAGCAATCGTAAGTATATTTTTGTGGTTAAAATGTATTCACAAATTAAAGTGGAAAAAAGTAACACAGTGACCTGATAAATATTGAAATTCGAGTGTAGCAATTTTTAAATAAGTTATTTGCTTTAAATCACTGACATTTCTAATTTAATATAGCCAAATACAATTGTAAAATTCGTTGTGAACCAATTATAGGTATAGCAGGGGAGAAAGAAAGACGAAAGATAGAAATTATATATTTAAACTATCTCAACTCTAATTATCTATGCGACTTCGTTTATTTAATTAATTATTTTATGTCTTCGTTATTCAAATAATCAAACGTATCATAGACTCAATCATTTCAGTTTTAAATCATTTATATTAGATAAATTCACTAATTAAACTTAATTATTTCATACTTTGTTATTCAAATTAACAAACATACGAGAGTAGTTTGACAAGTAGTTGGAATGGAAAAGAAAAACGAATTTTTTTCATCTTCGTAAATGAGTATTTATTTACGAAGATGATAAGCTCGTCGTTAGACGAAAATTTCTTTCCACCTAGTGCCGTTTTCAATTTTGGAAAAAGGTGGAAGTCGGAAGGGGCAAATAAGGCGCATGCGACACTAATTGGAAATGCAACTCGTGGATTTTGGACATCGCAACTGTGCCGGTATGCGAGGGAGCGTTGTCTTGGTGAAACAGAATCTTTTTCTTTGCCATTCCTGACCGTTTAGCACGAATCTCAACATTTCATTTTTGTAGAAGTTCTGCATAATATTGTCCGTTCATAGTGGCACCTTTCTGAAGGTAATCAATGAGCAAAATGCCCTTTCAATAACAAAAACTTGATGCCATCACCTTGTTTGCCGATAAAGTTGTTTTCGCTTTCTTTAGAGGTGCAGAACCACGTTCAAACCATTGTTTCGAATGTTATTTAGTTTCGAGTGTACTGTAGTGTATCAAAGCTTCATCGCAAGTAACAATCGCCTACAAAAATCAACCGGATTCCGCTTATAAAGGTCCAAACACTCATTGGAAATGCGCAAACGAGTAAACTTTTGATCGGTCGTAAGCAATCGCGGCACCCATCTTGCCGAAAGCTTGGAAAGGTCCAATTCTTTCGTTAAAATGTGGTGTACGCGTTCTGTTGAAATGTTTGCGATGTCTGCTATCTCTCTCTGAGTCGTCGATCTTGCGTAATAATATTATGGATTTTTATAATCATTTCCTTAGAAGTTACGATTTTGGGTGATCCAGAGCGCGCTTCTTCAACACAGCTTGTTCTACCACGTTTAAATTCATTTACCCATCTACTTATTGTGGCGGATGATGGAGCAGATTCACCTAATGTTTCCCGTAGCTCATCTTTTATTTCGGTAGCTTTCATACCCTTAATTACGAAATATTTAATCACCGCACGATACTCTGCTTTTACCATTTTAACAAAACGACCTGTTGCTTCTTTTTCAATCAGCTGTCAAAAATAAACTAATCAACCGGAATGTAAACATATAAATAGGTAACCAAAATTACAGCGCATTCGTTTTACCAACTAGAGCGCCACCTATGGGTCATTCTCACTACTTGTCAAACTATCCTAATATAATACAATATTTTGTAGAAGGTTTCGAGTATCTTTAGTATGAAATGTGATATGTACTATTTGCAACCATTTCTCTAATAGATAATTTTTCTTTCTTGTCTGTAGAGAGGTCAAAATCATTACTGGACCCATCTAATTCCATAAGTTCATTATCTCTAACATTTTCTTCTTCAGAAGAGGCATCTTTGTCCTTTCCGTGCTTTAAATCTTCAAAAGTGGCTTCGTAATACTCGTATCGACGCACAAGCTCTTCAAGCTTCATATAAGTTAAAGTTTTACTACTTTAAATAAGTCAGATTTGTAACGTAACTTACTCACACAAAAATACCCTAAAATTGAGATTATTTACACTATCATTTACACACGAATTACACTAAACGTAGATAGAAAGATGACTTCCAAAATATGCCCGCAGCATTTTTAAGTTAAAAGGTCATGGTGATAAATAACATCATGTTACCTTTCTAGATATGAATTTTCATTACTGCTCTAAGACTCAAGTGCACGTGTTTAGAAGATATTTTAATCTGAAATATTTTTAGTTTTCAGGTTGGGGATTAATAAACAACTTTGTATCTAAGAGTGTCGTTTTCAAAACTCTGAATATTACATTCATAGCAAAGCAGACATGTAAAGAAAGGTTTGCAAGACCCACCCACCAATTCCTTGATGAAGATGATAAATTTTGCGGAGGATATTCAATTGAAGGTAAGTAATATAAAAAAGCAATGTCTAAAGAATTGTTTCCAAACACCTGTTTATGATCTGTCAGTACAGCTAGCTATTATGCATTGTTAAAGATGACAGCAAATATGCGAGCATCGATCGCTGAAATTATAAGTAAACAATTTTTTCCTAAACTTATAACGGGTCTTGCATTAAGCGCTTCCTATCTATACATTTAAATTATTATTATCATCGAAATTTTTTATTAGTTTGAAAGGCTTATCGATGCCATTATGTATGGAATATAACATCGTACAAATGTCCATCGGGGCTTCGCTAAGTGGCACGCATCCGAAACTTCCGATTTCCCATGACTCTGGCGCATAAATCATGCTCAATTTGACCAATAGAATGGATTATGTTGGCTTTGGGGGACGCTGTTGTTTGTGGCTTACTCGCATAGACCTGCAACATAAGAAAACTCCACAAGAAAAAGTATAACAGTTCAAATCGCATGATTTCGGTGGCTAATTCACATCACTTCCACGAGAGATGACCATGCCTTCAAACCGCTCGTGCAGAATATCTAATGTAACTTGAGCTGTGTGGTACGTAGCGCTGTCCTGTTGAAACCACATGTCGTTGGTGTTCATATCATCCAATTCAGGCCAAAAGAAGTTGATAGTCATCGACCTATAGTGATGGCCTGGTCAACGTCGTTTTCAAAGAAATATGGACCGATGTTGCCGCTAGCCCAAAATCCACACCAAACAGTGACTTTTCTGGATGCTTTGGACGCTCTTGGATCTAATGTGGATTGGTATCGTCCCAAATTCGACAATTTTGTTTGTTGACATACCCATTCATCCAGAAGTTAGCCTCATCGTTGAATATGATTCTTTGATTAAAATTAGGGTCGGTTTCCAACTGCTTCAGGGTCCATTCAGCGAACACACGTCGTTGTCTATGCTCGTCTACCTTCAACTGCTAGGTCAATTGAATTTTGTATGGGTGCAGGCCCAAGCGACAATTCGCCAAGATGTGGTCTGCAAAGGGCCGAGTTCTTGTGAGCGACGCGAAATCGACTGCCTCGGATTCTCCTGAACATTCTCACGGTCAGTGGCGATGTTTTCGGCAGATCTTGCGTTTCGTCGTCGTACGTTTGTTGATTCATAGATTACTTAACCAGTGGACTCAAATTTATCCACCACACTCGGTAGGACGGTTATGGCGACCGTAACATTGGCGAAGCGCGCGAAACGTTGCTCGTACAGAACACCCATCTTGATAAAACAATTTTATCATTTGCACGTATTGTTGCACGCTATATCCATCCATGGTGATTTGGCAAACTGACTGAACAAATGACAGCCAATTTGATAGATGTAGCTTCAACGACATGACCGCTATCAACTGTCAAATTTCGGAAGTTCCTATTGGAAGACCCGTTATATTATACGAATATATATAATAAGATAAGACACATATTTAAGGTGAAATAGGGCAAGTGAGAACGCGAAACAAGTGAAAATGAATGGAATCCTAGAGTACTTCAGTTCATTATATTGAGCCCTGAATATTTTCTTCTGAGTTCTTGTAAAAGTGTTTACGTGTTTCTTCTTTTCGAATTTCGGAATTTAGCTCGTCACAAGGGTTAATACGACATTATTCATTGCGTAGTTACATTTATTAGTTAATTAAGATCTAAATTTCCTTTCTTTGATGTAGTGAAATGTTTAGTATCGGTTTTATATTGCATCATTGATGATATCGTAGCAAACAAATTTCTCTGAGTGCATATTCTCGCTTACCTTGTTCCAAATAGTTATGAGTGGAAATGGAAACGTGTTTTGAGGCAAACGGGAACATTGTTTCCACCCACTTCTTACGTCCAATAATGTCATTTGTTAATATATTATATTAAGAATTTATTATTGGAGAAAGCTTAACACCAACATGAGCAAACATCATAACAGAAAAACGAAAAGGATTTACAAGATGGAGTTGCAGAAATTGTCAGTGGAGATTAACTTTGTGAATTTCTTTTCATAATATACCCCTCATAATTATGTTTAATTACATAAAATCTAAGCGGAAAGTCAAGAGCAACAAAATTCGGGAAAGAAATACTGCTATATCATGAAAAGATGAAAAAATGTTGGCCTCATGGGTTGAAAGTACAATATAAAGAAGTGGAACTTTGGTCTCAGTAGAAAAAAAAGCACTTAAACTAATAGGCAAATACCTTCACCGTAACTAAATTGTAATTCCATTTCGAAATAGGCTACCAGAGGAAGATCGTCTTTTAGAATTCAAAGAAAGACACGTTTTATTTCTGAAAAAACCGTAGTGTGTCGAGTACACTGGGAAAAAACTATTGATCTATTACTTATTTACGAAAATTTTGATATTTTGCAGCACGTGATTATAAAATACAACTCATTGAAATTAGTTTTTACGTCCATTCGTTCAAAACAAAAATACTTTGAAAAAAGACTCTATCGTTTACAAAAACGACTATGGCCCCGGCAAAGAAAGTAAAAACAGTGTAGTTTGCTGTCAGTGCAACAGGACAAAAACTGACACCAATGATAATACTTAAAGAGAAATATGTGTGGAATGCTCCTTAAAATAAATGCTTTCCAAACACTTCTTATGCAGTAATATCCCTTTGGGTATATTGAAACAAGTTTTTCTAAATTTTATGAGCAACACGTTTTTGTCGAATAGCCACTTGCGATGGAGATTACACTTATGTGCATGACCGTATGGGCCGACCCGCAATGGCCAATAATATAATAGCCATTTTAAAATTACCACCACATTGTAGTGACCTGTTACAACCATCATATCGCAGTCTCTTTAAAGCATTAACATCTTAGCAGGAATCAATGAAGCACCTTGCAAGATTTATTGGAGAAGTATGATAAAAGTTAGATCTTATAGTTTTTAAAAACAGTTTTTATAAAGCCGGGATTGTGCTCTTTAACAAAAAAGTATGTGTTTCAGATATCGACCCATACGTTTTTCAAAGTTAGAAAGACTAACACGAACATCATGTGTTACCCGACACAACAAAGGAAACACCAAAATTTTTCAAAGAAATATATCTATTTTTCAAGGTAATCTGCTTTCAGCTTTATACACTTTCCCAACGATGTTCAATAAGTTCGACGGCTTTTCTATAATCAGAACTTCCTTGCTCCTCAAAATAGACATTAACTGCGGACATCACTTCTTCATCGTTGGAAAATCTTTGACCGCTGAGCCATTTTTTCAAGTTTGGGGACAGAAAATAATCCGTGTGGGCTAAATCTGGCGAATAGTGTGCGTGAGGTGGCAATTCAAATTTTAATTCATTAATTTTGGCCATTGCAATAACGGATTTGTGAGATGGTGCATTGTCTTGGTGAAACAAGACTTTCTTCTTAGAAAAAAATGCAGCTGTTTTTGCTCAAACGTTATAATAGGTTTGCATAATACTCGCCGTTGATAGTTTCATTAATTTTGGCCATCGGAATAACATATTTGTGAGCTCGCACATTGTATTAATAAAACAACACTTACTTCTCAGTCAAATGCAGCCGTTTTTGCTTGATTTCTTCGCTCAAACGTTGCAAAAAGTTCGCTTAATGCTCGCCATTGATAGTTTTGCCTTTTTTAAGATAGTCAATGATAATTATTCCACGCGCATCCCAGAAAACCGATGCCGTGACCTTGTCTGCAGATGAAACGGTCTTCGCGTTCTTTGGAGCCGGTTCTCCTATTGAGCCCATTGCTTTGATTGTTTTTTTGTTTTTTTTTGTTTCATGCATGGTTGTAAAACGGCGCAAAAATACTGCTTTGCTGCTGCGAAACTTCGCTAAAAACTCAATTGAAATATCTTCGCAACACCGTTTTTGCTCGAGTGTGAGCAAACGCGGCACCCATCTTGCACACAGCTCTCTCATTCAGATAATATGCGATATACCGCACTTTTCGAAATGCCTATTATGTCTGCTAGTTGGCGCACTATCAATCGACGATCATTCAGTACCACTTTGTGGATTTTCTTCACCATTTTTGGAGTCGTCACCTCATTTGGTCGACCACTGCGATGCTCGTCTTGGCATCTTGTACGGTCTCGTCCAAACAAGAACCCAGTTCTGCTTTTATATCGACTGGGCTGAGGCCATTCAAATAATAGTATTGTATCACGTAACGATTAACCAATTTTTACAAATTCACTGAAAACATTCACTGTTGATGGCTGCCAAACAAATACTAAACAAGGTGGCGTCTTGAAACTGAAGCATATGCTGCTGAAAGTATTTACTTATATAAATCTGGCATTAAAAACTTTTAGCAATAGATTGCCGAATTTTTTCTTAAATATGATGATTTAATGAAATACTTGACAATTTTAAAACTCTGTATTTGCATTGCATCTGGTGTCACGTTTAATAGTGTTTCTAATTTATTGTGATTTATGAAACGTATATATTTGTTCCATTTTTAAATAGTGTAGATTGCTGTGTTATTAATTTAAAAAATTAATTAATAAAATATATGCATGCGACTGAAACTGTGAAACTCAGTTTCAGTGCAGTAGTTTAGCCCTGAAGATGTCCCATACAAATGGGTACGAAACGTCGGCAGATATACTAGTGACGCGGTTCCAGCCCGGAAACCCAGAAGCAGATAGCATGCGCCATAATATGTTATGCCAGTTGCTATTGCAATATTTCAATTGCGTCTAATATAATATTTAGGCAATCCGTTGCGGATACCAGGGGCTATCAGGTCTTAATCGAGCTCTAACTATTTGCAGGTATCGGCCTGATAAGGGGAGACAGTGGAGGAGGCCTTTGTTTTAAATCTGAATCTGAGCAGTACTATATAAGAGGAATCGCCAGCTTGATACAGCCTCTTCCGGTGTTTTGCGAACCAAACTTTTACGGAATATATACAAATGTGTCGAAGTATTTACCTTGGATAATGGAGAAACTACAAGAAACTGTATAAATTAGTAATGAAATATAGAAAAACCTGTCTGTACTGTGTACTATTTTATTGTACTTACATAGATCCCAAATTATATAATAGGTAGTGAAACTTTCAATTCTTTTTAGTTCAAGAAGATAATAAAGGTAAATCCACTTTAATTGGCATCAGATAATTTATTGAGTTTTTTTAATCATTAACCCGGTTCTCGCGTAATGTATTGCAAAAAGTTAACTACATTTGGTATTATGTATTGAAGGGTTGATGTAAATTGAGTCCGATATCTTCCTAATTACTTTAGAAAGTACGGAAATCGAGTCCCGTTTGTCGTTGAAGCGTTAGGTAAATTGAGTCCCAAGTACCTGCACTAATCCCAACTCACTAATCGTCTCTAATTATTTCTAATTATATGGTAACTATGTTTTTCCGGGAAAAGGAAAATGAGGAGTAAGGGTCGTATAAGAGTTGTTGGTGCACTTTAGATATTTTTACCAAACCGGACACTTACACCTGTAACAGAATACACAACACTACACTCCATATATAAACGACCACGGATGGAAATCACAAGTGAAGACAGCGAGCAGGAATAGCAACAACTCAATCAAAATCAGGACTAATCAACGCCAAGACTAGGAATAAAAGGGCAGAACACTAACTCCAACAAACTAAAAGAAGTAAAAGAAGTAGAGATATTTTTATGTTCTGCTTGCTGTTACGCGTTAACATTCGTGTAGTGTGTTATTGTTTGTGTTTATTCAAAATGGAAGTGATTGAAAGTGAAAAAGGCAGACCTATGTTTGTCCCACAAGGATACAAATATCGTTTCCACAAATCATTGGCAAATTAAATTGAACGGTGGGTGTATTGCAAAAGCACGTGCAAATCTTTTTTGAATCCTTCGGATCACAATCACGAAGAAGTGAAAGAAAATGAACTACAACGTCAAAAGTTAAGCAATAATCTGAAATGGAAAGCCGCTGAAGATATTTGCGCCAGATTTACCAAACTTCTGCACCTTGCTCTAAAAGAGGGTGACATAGATTCACTTACACGCACCGATATTTTGTTAATGAAAAGAAACATGCAAAACGCCCGAAAATCTGAGGATGTACAACCTAAAACCTTGCAAGAAACCCTTTCTAAGCTAGACAGTATAGAAATGAAGACTAACGAAAACGAAGATTTCATAATCGTCAATGATTCCAATTCCAAAGTAGTTGGGTTTTCGACAAAGAAGGACTTAGGAACATTATGTCGTGCGTGCAATGTTTATGTAAATGGTACGTTTAAAAGCTGTCTTAATTATTTTTATCAATTATTTACATTTCATGCCTTGAACAATGATTCGTATGTACCCCTTGCATTTTTTCTGCTACCCGGTAAAACTGCGGAAACTTATATAAGTTGTTTTACTAACATTATAAACTACTGTTTAAATGTAAGACTAACATTTTCCCCAATAAGTACTTTTATTGACATTGAAAAAGCGATACATATACCCATGCAATCAATGTTACCGAAAACAACAATTAAAGAATGTCGTCTTCATCTAGATCAAAGTTGGCATTGCAAAATTCAGTCTCTTGGTCTATCGCGGCAGTATAGGTCAAAATCAGAAAAGGCGAGTTTTCTTAAATTCTTTTTTGGACTTCCATTTTTAAATCCTGAAGATATATCTAACAGTCTTCACTAACTATATAATTTCTGTACTTCCCAATGACCAGCAACTAACTGAATTTTGCGATTATGTATTGGAAACATTTATATCAGAAGAGTCACCATTTCCTCCGCGGGAGTGGGTTGAATTTTCGTGTTCTACAAACAGAACAACAAACACCTGCGAATCCTTTCATGCTAAACTTAATCGACAATTTAACAGCCCACACCCTAATATTTATACATTTATTGAAGTGTTAAAAGGCATACAAGCAGAAACATATATTCAACTTAGAAGCAAGCCGACTAAGAAGTCTAAAATAATCATTGCAAAAGAAACCTACTTGAGAAAAGCAATGAATGCTGTATGTATTAAGAAAATTATTCTCTCCCAATTTGTTAAAAACGTATCTTTTAAATTTCTTCCTGTTAGTTTTAAGTAACCCACTAGTTTTTTATACATAGGTATGTACAGAGAGATATTGTATAATACATAATTTTGTAATTTGTATCTAAATAAGTTATTCCTTGCCAAGAATGTTTTATTTGTATGATTTTATTTTATTGTCAACTCTATGATGGGACTCAATTTTCGCACCCATATTTAATACACCGGGAATCAATTTACGTTGAATTTTAACACTGGGACTCAATTTACGCTTACCGGTATTGAAATGGTTCTCGTATGAGGATACGAGGGAGCGTTTTTATATTCGCGGAATGGGGGACAAGGGGTGGAAATAAAAAAACCAAACTATTTTTCTTTTTCAATATATTCACCTGCAAGACGGATACATTTTTCACATCTTTCACTTAATTTATTTATACCCTCATAAAAAATGATTTCTCTTTATCTGCAAAATACGCCGAAACTGCCTCCTTGACTTCATCATCGGCAGTAAATTTTTTACCCCGCAGCTCTTTTTTCATTTTCGAAAACAGGTAATAATCACTCGGGGCCAGGTCTGGGCTGTAGGGTGGGTGATTCACAATTTCGAAACCCACCTTATGCAGGGCAGCTAACGCAACGCGGCTCTTGTGGACGGGCGCGTTGTCGTACAAAAGCAGAACACCTTTTGTCAATTTTCCCCGTCTCTTCTCTTTAATAGCTTCTTTTAGTCGCTCTAATATTGAAGCGTAATATTCTCCGGTTATAGAAACACCTTTATCTTTATAATCAATCAACAATATTCCTTCCGAGTCCCAAAATACTGTTGCCATGAGTTTCCCAGCTGATTGTAACACCTTAAATTTCTTGGGAGGTGCTGTGCCCTTTTTATGCCACTGCATGGAGTCTTGTTTGGACTCAGGTTCATAATGATGAACCCAAGTTTCATCTCCAGTAACAATTCCACTCAATACATCATCCTTGTCTTCATTACAGAGGTCCAAAAATGCACGCGAACACTCTAGCGCTGTTGTTTTTGCGGCGGCGTGAGCATTCTCGGCACCCATCTTGCGCTGACCTTAGACATGCCGAGATGATCGTGTAGGATTTTAAAAATTGTTGTATCGGATACTCCAACCATTTCTGCGAGTTGTTTCTTCTTTAGTCGAGCATCTTCGAGTACAATTTGTTCAACTTTTTGGATAAGTGCCACCTCAATGCTCCTGCCCGGCCTCGGGTCGTCTTCAAGGGATTCCCTTCCTTTTTTAAATAAACTATGCCACTTGTACACCATGGTTTTTCCTGGACAAGAGTCGCCGTAAACCAATGACATCTCATTCATTATGGCCGCCACTGATTTTCCTTGCCTGGTAAGGAACTTTATAACGGCACGATATTCGATTTTTTCCATATTTCACTTTTCACTCCTGATTATGTTACTTGGTTGACGATAGCTCAAAGACTAACTGTCTAATAACAATGAAACTTCGTATTTATACTAATCATTAGTCACTGCACAGGCCACGCCCCCAATGCGCCTACTCAGTCCTCTACAACCCGCTCATTCCGCGAATATAAAAACGCTCCCTCGTATCACTTATTATTAACGTTAAAGCATTAATATTGTTCCACGTTTTAACACCTATTATTGTTACGTTATATGGCGAAAAAATAAAACTAATGAAATAGAAATGACGGCACGATAAAGGTTGTGATGTAGATTCGGGAACGAAATACACAATTAATGAATTAACGCAGTGTCCAAGAAAGGAGAGTTAACATTCATGACATTAAAATGTGTTCATGGAATATCAGAACGACGGTAGTATTGGAAAAGTTGCTGGAAATAGAATTAGAATTAGGGCGGTATGGAATAGATATAGAGGATTCAGGAAAAATGATGAAATACTCATGAAAAAATAGGCCAAAGAGATTTTACACCTTATTATTCCGGTGATGCCAAATAGGGACTACATGGAGTAGCATTCTAAATAGTACGAGGTAAGGTAAGAAACAGAGCAGCTAATCAATCCAATTGAATCCAACCGATTAATGAGAATATTATTTATTTGAGGATAGATGCAACGTCGTCGGAATAATAACGGCTGAAATCTATTTTCTCTAGTTTTTTTTTGAGCTTTTCATTATATTTTCTAAATTGCCTCAACATCTATCGTTTGTGGCCCTATTTCCAGCATCTTCTCCAACACTAGCATCGTTCTGATATTCCATCTACAGATTTTAATGTCGCGAATAAATAAATCGTCTTTTTTGAACAGTGCATTAAATCATCGGTTGTGTATTTCACTTCCGAATCTACTTCGAAACTTATCACGCCATGTCATTTCTATTTCATTAATTTGAATATTGTATTTGCCATTATTAAACGTATTAGCACAACGGTAACAGCTACTAAAGAAGGAAAAGAGAACTTTTATGAAAGAAATGGAAAAGCAATAGAAAAAATACCTAAGGAAAAAACATTTTCTGCATTAGGAGATTTTCATGTTCGAATTTGCGAAGAAAGCTACCTGGTATTAGTAGCAACAAATGTAAATATAACGAAGTTACGTAACCTAGAAGAAAAAACCAATATGATTATAACCAATATCAAATTTTCACATCTAAAACATCGGAAGACAACCTTGATATCGCCACCCAAAGAAATTCCGTGCAAATTGACCATATTCTTATTAATAAAAGAAAACAGATGTCCGTAATGGACGTGAGATCATATAGGGGCGTTAGTGCCGACTTTGACCGTTTTATAATAGTACGAGGGAGCGTTTTTATATTCGCAGAATGGGGGACAAGGGGTGGAAATAAGAAAACCAAATTATTTTTCTTTTTCAATATATTCACCTGCAAGACGGATACATTTTTCACATCTTTCAATTAATTTATTTATACCCTCATGAAAAAATGATTTCTCTTTATCTGCAAAATACGCCGAAACTGCCTCCTTGACTTCATCATCGGCAGTAAATTTTTTACCCCGCAGCTCTTTTTTCATTTTCGGAAACAGATAATAATCACTCGGGGCCAGGTCTGGGCTGTAGGGTGGGTGATTCACAATTTCGAAGCCCACCTTATGCAGGGCAGCTAACGCAACGCGGCTCTTGTGGACGGGCGCGTTGTCGTACAAAAGCAGAACACCTTTTGTCAATTTTCCCCGTCTTTTCTCTTTAATGGCTTCTTTTAGTCGCTCTAATATTAAAGCGTAATATTCTCCGGTTATAGGAACACCTTTATCTTTATAATCAATCAACAATATTCCTTCCGAGTCCCAAAATACCGTTGCCATGAGTTTACCAGCTGATTATGACATTTTAAATTTCTTGGGAGGTGCTGTGCCCTTTTTATGCCACTGCATGGAGTCTTGTTTGGACTCAGGTTCATAATGATGAACCCAAGTTTCGTCTCCAGTAACAATTCCACTCAATACACCATCCTTGTCTTCATTACAGAGGTCCAAAAATGCACGCGAACACTCAACGCGCTGTTGTTTTTGCGGCGGCGTGAGCATTCTCAGCACCCATTTTACGCTGACCTTAGACATGCCGAGATGATCGTGTAGGATTTTAAAAATTGTTGTATCGGATACTCCAACCATTTTTGCGAGTTGTTTCTTCTTTAGTCGAGTATCCTCGAGTACAATTTGTTCAACTTTTTGGATAAGTGCTGGCGTGGTCACCTCAATGCTCCTGCCCGGCCTCGGGTCGTCTTCAAGGGATTCCCTTCCTTGTTTAAATAAACTATGCCACTTGTACACCATGGTTTTTCCTGGACAAGAGTCGCCGTAAACCAATGACATCTCATTCATTATGGTCGCGACTGATTTTCCCTGCCTGGTAAGGAACTTTATAACGGCACGATATTCGATTTTTTCCATATTTCACTTTTCACTCCTGATTATGTTACTTGGTTGACGATAACTCAAAGACTAACTGTCTAATAACAATGAAACTTCGTATTTATACTAATCATGAGTCGTTGCACAGTCCACGTCCCCAATGCGCCTACTCAACCCTCTACAACCCGCTCATTCCGCGAATATAAAGACGCTCCCTCGTAGTCAAGATGAAACAAAAAATAAGAAAAACATTAAAAAAGAAACTTTCGTGTATTAAGTGGGGTATACAAAGATTTAAACATATTTTTGTCGATTTCACTGTATGGGACAGTGCTCTGTCTTGCATTTTTCTTCATTAAGTGTGTCTAGAAGAGGCAAGAATACAGTTTAAACAGCCTCTTTATATTGCGCTTACTTTACGATGTTCTCCACAAAATGGGAAGATGTTTTTCAAAATTTTTGATATGAGTTTCGTGATCGAGAAAGAATGCAAAGGAATATAATTTTCTGCGGCGTGTCAGAGGATACGAATATGAGTAAAAGCGAGAGGGAGGCGCCGGACAAGCAGATGTTATCGCAGGTTCTTCATTGTGTATCTGTTGACTTTGATTGTGAACCCTCACGTCTGGATATATTCGATCTTAGCAGATCTACTCCTTGACTTATTAGATTGAGGTTAGGTAGTGAAAAAACTGCTTATGACATCGTACGTAAGGCAAAATGTTGAGAAATAACGACTGTTTCAAAGACTTCCCAATCTCAAGTGATAAAATTTCCAGACAAGTGAAACACTCCTAATCACTGATGAAGAGTCTAATTGAGCGCACCGCTAAAGAAGAGGCTAATCTACGTATAGTCTTTTTATGCGGAAAAC
The DNA here is from genome assembly GCA_031893035.1 of Dermolepida albohirtum. Taxonomy (NCBI): domain Eukaryota; kingdom Metazoa; phylum Arthropoda; class Insecta; order Coleoptera; family Scarabaeidae; genus Dermolepida; species Dermolepida albohirtum. Next base: position 124,512 of record JAVIWB010002755.1, read on the forward strand.
ATAAAATTGTTTCGGGAACTGAATACATCAAACAGTCGACGCTTCCCCTTTTGCTCTATTTATTATCAGAATGTCAGACGACTACGAACGCGGACGAATAACTCATATATACAAAGGGTACTAGGAAAGTTTTGCAATATGACGCAACAATGAATCGTAGGAAGCTACTTGTTACTGCATGTTGAGACATGTTCATACGTGCATAGTAGCCGCCGCGCTATGTCGATGGGCTCAGTTATTCATTAGCAGTGAGAGTGTAAAGTGCTTGCAATGGCATCGTGGTCGCGAAATGGGATAAGGGCAGTTTTACGTTATAATTTCGTGGGTGGTTTAAACATAGACCAGTACTTCGAAGAAATGACTCTTGTACTAGGTGATGTTTGTCCACATCGCACAACGATAGTCAGGTGGTATAAAGAATTCCAAAGGGGAAATTTAACTGTGGAGGATGCTGAGAGACCGGGAAGGCCACGAACGTCAGTTACGGAGGAAACCATTACTTCTGTGAGGCAAATGCTTGACGAGGACGGGCGAGTGACCTACCAGCAGATAGAGGGTACTTCAGGCCTAAACGCAACAGCAAATCGTTCGATTTTGCTTGATCGTTTGCACGTGAAGAAACTTTGTTCTCTTTGGGTGCCACATCGACTGACTGAAGAGCAGATGGCACGACGTATGACGTGTGACTTGAAGCCGGGAGATGTTCAAAAAGTTTAATAAGGGACAATTTCGGTACGTGAATAACATCGTGACAGGTGACGAGACTTGGCTGTACTATTACGATGTACCGACCAAAGCTCAAAACAAAGTTTGTCTTTGATGATGAGGACACACCCGTAGTTGTCAGAAAATCCCGATCTGTAAAGAAGAAAATGATAGCTGCATTTTTCAAATCGAGTGAAATTGCGGAACGTGTCGTTTTGGATATACAGAAGACAGTCACAGCTAAGTGGTGCACTGAACAGTGCCTGCCTAAAGTCATTGGATCTATAAAGAAACCGCGGCCAAAATCAAGAATGGGCACCTGGTTCCTCCATCATGATAATGCTCTAGCTCACCGCGCCAAAGCCTACACCGAATATTTGACCATGACAGGATTGATCCCTGCAGTCCAGAAAACGGAGGCGGGTTTCCAGTGATGAGGGCCTTCTGCGGGCTTGGGACAACGAGTGTGCTTTACTCCCTAGTGAAACTTGGCAGAACTGGTTTAAAGATTGGTTTCGGAGGACGGAAAGGTGTATTGAGTGTAGAGGAAATTACTTTGAAAAAATTAAATAAACAAAGCTGTAATACAAAGCTTTCCTAGTACCCTTTGTATTACTTTATATACTAAGGTAGTTACATGTATTAATTAGGAACTAATTATTACATTATTATGAGATCTACATCAAGTTCAAGATATATAATTATACTACACTATATAGTGGAGCTTAGTAGCCCATTGGCACAACGATCAAATGCAAAAATACATAATGTGTCACAAACATAAAGTTCCACCTGTATATGTTCTTGGAATAAGTGTATTTTAATTGTTCTTTAGTATGCCTAGCGCCCTCTCCTATCTGTACCGTAGTTGATAATTAATACGACAGATTCAATATTTAGATTACAGATTCCACCAAAACTTTAATTTTTCTTAAGAGAATTTAATCAAGCAAGTCATGTAATATTGTCTTTGCATTAATTGAAATTTTTCCCTGCAGTTTTGTAATTATCTGGCTATAGTTTTAATATTCACTATTTTTATTTTACCTGTGGTTATAAAAGAAAATTGCGCATTTTTTTCGCTCTTCTACATCCGATTTGAAAGACGAAACAAATGTCTGTTTTTACACCAATTTTGTGATTCAATTTTGGATTAAGTAATCAGGCTTATTTTGTGGAAAGTGTTAATTACTATATTGAACCATTGCTAGATTTGAATAAGCAGGTTATGTAATTTTATCGCACTTATGTTAAGATAGTTAGACCCTGTTAGTACAAAAAACTCCATAACACATGTTGCATGAAGATTTAAAGTCGAATTTGCATGGAAGAGACGCTATTGAATATTGATGTTGTTGCCCTTCACGTCAACTGGAGAGTTCTGGGTTCACCCTACCTACCTACTATCTGTGGGTAATATAATAATTGTGCGGACGAAATAAATGTGTTTGTAAGGACCCAATATCCGTCTGATTAAGTTTAGTTAGATTTCGAACAGTACGCTCAAGGTGTAGTAATTGGACCAAATCCATTGAAGTCCTTGGAATATTGAACCTGGGATAAAATATTCTTATTATTTTATTTTATTCGTTATCGTGAGTGCTAATCAATTCCAAAGTCGGCGGTAACAACGGTTAGCATTTAATTGATCATTTTTGTTGCACATTAACAAGTAAATAGTTTGCCATCAGCCAACTATAATAGTTTTCTTATAATTCACTTAACGATTGCCTCTGAAAACTACCGTCAAATTTTACTCTTGTTATTTCTTTCAATATTTAAATTATTATATTCACTTGAATGCGGAAGTTTATTAATCTGTATAATTTTTCTTTGCAATTAGTTTGTGGATGTGCTCTGTTGTAATTGGGAAGTATCCAATTACGGGCACTAATACTATTGTATAGTTTCATGTAAACCAGCTATACGTGTAGAAGGGGGAAATTTTCTCATATTTTACGTAGAGTTAATAACAATAAGGTAAGCATTTCCTTAGGTGTTTTATTAACAGGTATTCGAAGTAAACCATTTTACTTGATACCTTGTAAATCAATAGTTTTGAACACAGGATAAACTTGTATATGACCGAACTAGCTTCTTTCAAAAGGGTTTTGGTAGGAAAACGAACTTTTTTTCTTTTTTTTCTATTTGGACCCTTTGTTTTAATATTGGTAGAAGGGCTTTCAAGGTTACAATGTTATAGCGTCCAATTTGATTGTAATAACAGAAAACCCCTCCTACTCTACGAATTTTTTTGAGTTAGTAAGCAAAAAAATACGGGCGTTGATTTAATTCCTATTTAGAGTAGGACAGGGCTTTGCAAATGTAATAAGGTAGAGGGTGCGCTCATATCATTTGACTTCTATTGAGGCCTTGTTTCAGGTTTAATTTAATAAAATTCCACCATTCTTTGCAATATTTGTTCAATAATTTAAAGCAATCTTTTATTACAATATTTTTCTAGTAATATTTTGAATCCAGGGCAAGTATTTTGAGACTTTTGTATACAATGCAAGATGATTTGTGTCACAACCACTTTGAGATTTAACTGTTAAGCTGACGAGCCCTCTTAGGAAATAATGTGTGCCATCTGATTTAAAGTATAGTCCTCCTCCGCTGTCTCCTTGGCACACATTTGTATCTGTAAATAATAGAAATAATTATAAACTTTTATATAATCTATTACATTATTTTTTTTAATCTTGATTAATTCCATGCGAATATTTGAAATTGTTGTAGAAGATACCAACGTTAAAAAGCATTATTCAAAGTTCATTATTAAAAACGAAGACTACACTGCATGCTATCAGAAGTTCAAAGTAATATTTTCGAACATTTCGTATGGGTTTCTTGAATCGAACACAAGGATTTTGCAAGGCAACTCGCAACATTTCCCTAGAAATTTTCTGAATTTACTCTTGAACTCTGATTTTCTGCTGCAGTGCACGTTGTTCTTAAAATGATCTCACAAAGGAAAGCCGTATACTGACCAAGTTAGTCAAGGAATATTTCCAAAGCGTGAGCCTACATGATCATCAAACAGTTATCGAACCAATGTCACCCTTGAAGTATGACTCGTGGCATCATCTTTCTGCAATGACGGTTATACATCTCAGGGTAACTTTTGACTTGTTTTGCACTAAAGCTTTAAGCGTCGTAACAAATCGAGCTGATGTGACAGTTGCGTTACCTTCCTCGGTTTTGAAGAATTACGATCGCATATCTGAATGATACAGCTAAATAAATGGTAACCGTCGGATAATCTAAAGAGCATTAATGACATTTAGTAAGGTCCCGAAGTAGTCAATATCAATCATTCTGCTTGTTGACGAAGCTATTGAGATTAAAATGGGTTTCATTCAGCATCTACAAATTCCTAATGAAATCAAGGGAGTCATTGGTCTTTTCCATCATTTTTTCAAAGAATTGTCGCCTCAACGTATCTTACATACGTTATATTAATTTCTACAGCATTTAGATTTAATTAGAAAAGGCAAATTAAACACAGAAAAAGGTTCGATAACATACTCTTGCCTTTGTGGGTGCCTGGAAGATAAGACTGTTAAAGAAGGTCCGTAAATGGACGCGCAGTGAATTTTAACATATGTGTGAATTTCAAGATTAAGAAATATATCAAAATGTTTGTGAAATAAATCGGTTGAATTTGATGGAACCTGTGGTTGATTAACTTAATCACGAAGATTGGTATATAACCCATTTCCACATTAACTTTCGTAATTCTGTATATGCATTTCAACAACTAAGTTGTCATCATCAGCAGTACATTTTAGTTCTCAACGGTACAGATCGCGTACAGCGTTTGTTTTTCGTACGGGTATTTTTCGCCGTGGTTTATCAGGTGCGACACTTTGCAATTATCTGCTGATGATGACAACTTAGTTGTCGAAATGCATATACAGAATTACGAAAGTTAATGTTGAAAGGGGTTATATGTCAACCTTAGTGATTAAAATAAATCTGTGTATGTTTGGTTTTAGCGGGAAAATTTGTGCGGAATTACTCTGTGCGAGTTTTGCCGTAAATCCAGGTGCGACACTGTGATTAATTACCTACTGATGATGACAACTTAATTGCCGAAATGCATATAGAGAATATGGAGATTGATGTGGTAAGGGGTTTTATTAAACTTTTTGCACCTTTATTGCAGTCACCTACCATAATATTTAGACAATAAATATATGTATGTATATCGTGCCATACTCTGCCAGTACAGGTAATACTCGATAATCGTAATTATTAATTATCTTCTTGACCTTTTAATACAGAGTTAAACAAATTCTTGTGCAATACCATATGTACTGTTTAGACAAAGGACAAAAGCACTTACTATTGTCTTTATATCCAGCACAAATTTTGTCAGTAGCGACAAATTGACTACTGAAATCTTCTGGAAGATTCTCCAAACACTCATCTTTAGGTTGAAACGGCACCACGAGTTTTTTCAAAACATCACTCGGAGAACCTGTTTCTCGAGTAAATCCCCAACCTGCAACCTATAAGAAATACAAGAAATCTCAAAATATGTTCGAAATTTTTATGTTATTTATGACCATTAAATTTTGTGCTGATAAAATTTTCGTTTTATTACCCCGCATGGAAATAACATTTTCAGGGTTCAACTACTGCACTGAAACTGGTGTAAGTCGATGGTGGACGGGTTTATATATGGGTAATGGGTCATGGGTCAATGGAGCGTTACGGTTGGGTTGTTTGGAGATGCATGATTGCCGGGCGTTGTGTAGGGGGTAGCCATCATCACGGTTAAGGTTATTGAGGTGCTTAGAGATCTGTATCAATTCACGGATTTTGCGACCATAGTAATGGTTAGTACGGGATAGGATCTTGACAGAATTAAATTGGATATGGTGCTCGGTTTCAAGCATATGCTCTGCAAGTGCAGAACCAGCTACGCGCAGCAACCTAGTACAACGTTCATGCTCAGAAACACTGCCGACAGACAGCTTTGTTTCACCAATATATACACTGACGCACGAGCAAGAAGTCATGTACACACCAGGTGATTCTAAAGAAACACGGTCTTTTACGGAAAAAGGGTCAGATAATTTGGGATGGGGTTTGAAGATGGTTTTGTTGTTGTTTTTGAGAAGCACCCTACTGATGCGGTCAGTAACACCTTGTATTTAGGATAGATAGGCTTTAGAGAGTGGGAGAGATGATGTATGCTGTGTATTGAGTTGTGGGACTTTGGGACTAAGGTGTAGATTTATGGTTTGTTGAATATTATGGTTGGAGAAATTGTTGTTTATAAGAGCTTAGGTAATATGACTTAATTCCTGGGTTAGAGAATGCTGGTCAGATATGTTGAAAGCTCTTTGGGCTAAGGAATTTGTAACGCCCTGTTTCTGGCCCTAGGATAAGTCCATTTAAGTAGACATTTCTATGTAAAGGCTGATTCACGCATTTGCAGCAATTGGTCAGAGAGTTTTTTAAATATACCTGTATATTTTTAATTTTTTTAATTCTGCTGGGCCATTTGAGTTTAGCGACCTACAATATTTATAATTTAAAATAATAGAGAAAACAATTTTCATGTGATTTAATCAAAACGCAAAAGTAGGTTCAAGTTATTCCCATTAATTTCTTGCTAAAAAACTAGTCTGTAGTAAAATCCTTGACTCAATTAATAAAAGAACAAAATATTCTCCTTCGACATACTAGCAAGGAACCCAGGACGTTTGTCGTTATCTCTTTTCTAAAGTTTCTTTGGGCTATAAATAAGGACATCTTAAGTTTCAGAATGAATCAAAATATATCTGTAAATAAGTACGTGTTGAGTTTGTCACTATAAATTGCCTTTTGAAAACTAAGTTTATGATTAATTAGCGATGTGAAATTTAGTGGAAGCCAATAATAATAATAATAATAATAGTTTATGTCCAAAAAGAAAAGAAAGAAGTATATAAATTTATCCCTACAATAAATCAAAATACAATTTCCATAATTTTTTCCCCTCTTCCCCCCCCCCCCTCTGGAAATCACAGGTTGCATATCAACTTCAAACAAAGTTGTTCTTCCTATGACACCCTGAGACTAACAAACAAATTGACAAAAAAGAAAATACCTAAAAACTAACTTAATCTAAAATTCTGTAAGTAAATTTAAGTAAATACATAAAAAAATTTAAAAAAAAACTTTTTTCAATGATACACAAGTTGAACTCAAATAATCAGGTAAGATAAAGAGAAGACAACACACAGCTATCTGGACAACAACTCTTGCTTCAAGAGAAATCTAAAACGTGGAAAAGAGAAGCACTTAAATCTACTGGGCACAGCATTGTAAACTTTAGCAATCTGGTATGAATACGAGCGCTCATATAATGCCGTTCGATGCACAGGCGGTGTGAGTATGCCCCTAAATCTCAAATTTAATGTATGCACATCTGTTCTGAATGTAATTTTATTATACAAGTCCGCAGGCCGCCCACACACCACGATTCTATGAAACAGAGTGGCCATCTGCAAGGTTCGTCTGTCTCTCATATTTAACCATCCAGCCACACTCAATTTGTGTGTGATGTGGTCAAATTCAATCGAATTCAAATCTTGATAATAATCAGTAGAGACCGGAAAAGTAAACACAAAAAATAGCCAAAAAAGTGCTTAAAAAAGCATGAAATTTATCAAAATAGGTATTATAAAAGTTCAAAATTTTAAGCAAAAAAAGAAAATACAACATTTGTAAATTTTTTTTATAAAACTTGAAAATTTACAAAATGATATTTAAAAGCACTTAAATATTAGAATGAAATAGGGTTTTTACAATAACACTTAAAAAACTAACACATAGAAGCAAATGTGAAATATTTAATACATAAAAAATCTAAAAGTTATTCTTGATAAAAGCTATTAAAAATTAAATGTTGTTCCAAATGTTCCATTGTAAAATTATGTCTCCTGTCACTTAGAATATTTTTGTATACAGAGAAACTTCGTTCTACGTCCACGCTGATAATCGGAGAATATTTAAATTTAGCAATAATCGCAGGATCCATTATAAAATCAGGCACATTGTTACCACTCAAAATGGTGGATATTTTTTGGAGTATTTTGAATCCTTCATTTTTTGACAGAGCTTGATCTACCTTCGTCTTTATTATTTGACCAATGGATCCTGGAACAGCGTTGATGGCATCTTTAAAAGTTTCGATTATATTAATTGATTCTACCAAAGAAACTTAATGCTTTTCAAGTGATTTTATAGTTGCACTTACAAAAGTAAAGTAACTTTGAATAAAAGCCAAATTATTTTGAAGGTCAGGCTGTTTTAAAACCGCTTGGCAATCTTGAATTGACTTACTATCTGTGGACTGAAATTCATTTATTAGGTTTTTAAAGTTTTCAAAGTTAATAGCGTAGTACAAGGCGGCATCTAGCCAAGTTCCCCATCTAGTCAAGACAGGTTCTGGGGGTAGAGCGATGTCAGGCAATTTCTCTCTAAACAACTGTACTCTTAAAAGAGCTTTGACAAATATTTTTTCCCATTATTGATTAACTTATTCACTAAAGGAAATTGAAGTCGTATAGTTTCTGCTACGCGATTCAGTCCGTGGGCTAAGCAGGTACAGCATATTAAATTTTCATAAAAAACTTTAATATTAGATCCAGCCTTTATCATGTACGGCGCTGCGCCCGAAAGCATTAGCAAAATTTTTTCATTTGGAACCGCCTCTGGCAAAAAGAAGTTTGTTAGTCCTTCATGAACAAACCTTGATAATGTATTACTGTTTGACTTGTTCAAATTTTTCGAACTTATTAGAAAGCCCTTTGTGGGGACATCTTCATTTAACACCCCTATAATTAAATTTGCGACATATCTTCTACAGCTGTCGGTAGTTTCATCAACAGTAAACCATATATAATTATTTTCAATTATTTCTCTAATTTTCTGCATGGTTTCGTTGTATGCAGATACAACATAATTTTTAGGAAGAGTGCTTTCATCGGGAATTTGCCTTTTGCGGTACTTCTTCAGAAAGTTTCTAAACGAGCTGTTTGTTAGTTTATGTAGGGGAATGTTCGATTTTATCATAGCATTGCATAAATCGAAATTGAATTCTTTTTGTTCCTTCTGGCCAGATACTGATGCTATAGAAGATGAAATCATTTGTTGTTTTTCTTTTATATTTTGATACTTTTTTTAAGAGTTCTTGATGCAAATGTGATTTTAAGTGCTGCGTTACATCATACTTTTTAGCACAAGCAATCTACAATATTAATAAAAAGTTTGCAGTCAAGTAATACATGCACATACAAAAAATTCAAATAAACTTACAGTCTTTATGCATGCTTGACAAAATATTCTACTATTTTCAATTTTCAGCTCCTTGTGCCCTCTGATCCAGTCTTATTTACTCGATTTTTGTTTAGGCATGATATATCTTTGAAAACTTAATTTTACAGACAATAAGTGTAAACGCACTACCACACAGAGAAGACGAAATAAGAGTGAATCTATTGAATAAGTAGAATCGTAAGTCCAGTGCATATAAAGAGGATTCCCCACCGGATGAACACCGATAAAAAAGAATCCCCGACACTAATAAAAGTAAATCTGGGAATCCCGAACGAAATCGTTAACTCTTTCAGAACGGCCGCCGTGCTGCCGGTGGGCAAATGTTATTGCTTTTTCCGCTTGCCGTCCCGAAATGGTTAATAGGAAATGTAAATATTTTTAACGCTTTTAATTACAAAAATAATATAATTAAGGAAAAACAACAAAATTTTCTAAATGTATTTTTTGAAAATTTAAAAAAAAAGCTTATATAAGTTCAAAAATGAAAAATAAGCACAAATACCCAAAAAAAGCGAAAAAAGCGTAAAAAAGGTAAGTGGAAATTACTTCTCTTTATGTAATTCGTGCAGAAAATTAACACAATTACTGCTGCTTTTGAAATTTAGCATAAGCAAAAACGCGTAAAATCCGGTCTCTAATAATCAGTTACGAGAATATGGTCGAAAGTGAAAGTTGTCGATATTTTTATCAGAATCATTCGCTGTTGACGAGTATATCACGACGAATTATGTTCGCAATTTATGAAGAATTCAGAAATCTTGGATTTGCTAAAGCATTAAAAAAAACCTTAATTCGTAAAGGATGATGTCAACATAATATTTTATTGGATGCATAAGATAATTCAATGACTAATTCAAGTCAAATTGCTCGAGAAAGTAATAATTGTCTCCAATTGTCTACATGAGGAAGAAATTACGTTTACTCAGGAACTAATTGAAGAAATTGCAAACCGTAAATTACAGTTCTGCGAAGAAATAATAGACCAGTTGAACAGAAATGAGGTCGTTCTTGATAATATTCTTATTTCTGATAAATTAACTTGTACTTAAATCTTCGGAACGTTGGTATTGGTTAAAAGAGAATCCTCATTGGAAGCATATACAATATTCTCAAAAGGCTTGGAGATGTACAATCAGCTTACAATTGGACTGAGTTTCATTGAAGGAAATTTAACAGTCGAAAAATATTTAAATTTTCTTTAAAACGAAGTTGTTTTTAAATTGGCAAGCATCTATTCATATGCTGTAGATTAAACCACGTCGTTGGTTTCAACAAGACGGAGCAACACTCTTCTATGCTCTAATTCTAAGAACCTGTTTACACGAAATCTTTACGAATGCATGAATTTGACGAAGTACTATTGAATGGCCAGCTAGATAGGTAGACTTTATAATTTTAGATTTATTTTAGTGGCGTTATTTCAAAGGTGATAAAATGTTTTTAAAAACTGAAAGTGCACAGAAATACACAATATATCATCTCAAGTTTTAGGGAAAATTTGTCAATGGTTTTACTATAGATCAGATTTTTGTCTAAAAACCAATGGAGAACATTTTGAACATTTAGCACGCTGAAAGAAGCACTTTAGCTACTTACGTATTTCTATAAATTACTTAAGGTCATTATGATTATTATTTAAATCGGAAGTATTGCAGGTTGTTAAAATCAAATGATTCATTAGAACTAAAAAATATAAAAATACACAGGCTTTACCAGTCAATCGCTACAAATACATGATTCACTCTGTACATTCAAATGTTTACATTTAAGACAATAAATTCATTTTAAAAACTGACTCACCTAACCATTCATTATCTTTTAAAATGAAGTTCAAAATAATTTCATTCTATAAGTGCTCTCCAGAATGTAAAGGGTTTTCCAATAAGCACTTGACAACTTTTTTTCAAAATAAAATGCAGACCATGGCCACCGCGGTTGATTCGTTGGACCCAATTTTCGATGACTCGGCCACACAATTCGGCCGAAACAGCTGCTATTTCGCGTTCAATGTTGGCTCTGAGCTCTTCCAACGTTGTCGGCTTGTTGGCATAGACCAATGACTTGACGTAGCCCCAAAGAAAAAAGTCTAGAGGCGTTAAATCGCACGAACGAGGCGGCCAATCGACTGGTCCATTTCTTGAGATAACACGCTCATCAAACTTACTCTCCAATAAATCGATTGTAACGTGTGCTGTGTGGCTTGTGGCATCGTCCTGCTGAAACCACATGTTGTCCAAGACCATATCTTCCAATTCGGGTCAAAAATAATCGCTAATCATGTCGCGATAACGATTACCATTCACAGTAACGTGACGATCATTATCGTCGACGAAAAAATATGGCCCTATGATGCCGCCGGCATGCAAACCGCACCAAACAGTTATTTTTTATGGATGAAGTGGTGTTTCATGGAGCACATGTGGATTTTCACCCGACCAATAACGCATATTTTGCTTATTGACGAACCCATTGAGCCAAAAATGAGCTTCGTCACTCAAAATGATTTTGCGAAGAAATTGATCATCTTGGCGCATATTTTCCAGAGCCCAATTGGAGAACGTACGTCGCTTCAAATGGTCCATCGGCTTCAATTCTTGAGTCAGATTGATCTTGTATGGGTGTAAACCAAGATCCTTACGCAAAATTCGCCATAAAGTGGTCTGGGCGATGCCCAACTCTTGAGAACGCCGTGGAATTGACTGATTTGGATCATTTGCTACGGACGTTTCAATGGCAGCGATATTTTCGACACTTCGACCAACCCGTTGTCTCGCTGGCACGGCAACATCACACAACGAATATGTAGACTCAAATTTTTGCACTAAGCTTGTTACTGCCTGTCTACTAGGGCGAGAATTACGACCGAAAATCGGAGTTACTTTACCATGATGAAAATGTTAAGTTTACTGAATAAATTGACAGTGACAGTTGGATGATTAGTGAAAGGGTGCGTTCACGAATTGAATTAAAACTTGTCAAGTCCCTATTGGAAAACCCTTTGTATTAGTTAATAACACTATCGACTATTATATATGCGAGCTTCTGTTAAAGTGATGTGGCAAGATTATTGTTATCAGATGTTCGACATATAAGAATTCAAAATTCTTGGCATTTGCATTGTCAAACTAATGTGACAGAGTGGAAAACTATTGAATAGTTTGATTACAGTATCATTTTATGAATTTACATCCTAAGCATTTTCGAGCGATTATTTTGTTCTACCTTCCACCAAAAAAAATGAAAAGAAGGCATCGTCGATTTAAAGACTGCTTTTGGTGATGAGAAACCATCAAAAGCAACTATGCTTCTGGAGTATCAAGAACTTGAAATTTGATGTTGATAGCCTTACTGAAGCATCTAATGAAGATCGATCAACATATGATAATGAAAAATCGTCATGAAACATATACGCCAATTGAGCCAATTGGGCATGCACGTGAAGCAAATTAATCAAATTTTACATAATAGCATAGACGTTAAAGGATATTCACTTCGAATTTTCCACAATTTAACTGAAGCGTAGAAAGAAGTTCGTCGTGTCGAGAAATGCCTAACGTTTCAAAATCTACACTTGTGGCTTCTAGCCCTTTTGAATATCGTAGAAGTTTAAATGTGGAATGGTGTATATTGCTTAACCAGTCGAAAGGAGGAATTAATGTCTTATCTTCTGTACAGTTCTGACTTAAATCCTACTGAGTTCTTTAAATTTCCACAAATCCAAAATCAACTTGGTAAACGTGGTAAACAATTTTGAAAACCAGTCATTTGGAGTGTATCGTCTTTCCTATAAAAAATACTGTGATGATTGGTTTGATCACATGAACGAATGTATAGATGTAAAGTAGAATATTTTGAAACGGCATAAAGTGACTTTTTAGTTGGAAATGTTTTAATCTTCTTTCATTTACCTCGAAATTTTAGGAGCAGTGGTCGTTTTATTCAGTTGTCTAGCTCACCGTGCGATCTAAACTCAAACTATTGTGTAAGATAATATGCCAATAGTAGCCTTATCATAGAAAAGCATGGAAGTTATGGTTCCTTTGCGCATACCAGACATAACCAGCTTATGTTCAGAAATCCCTGGCCAAACGGAGTGGTCTATTATTTCTTTTGCTATCTTGGAAGAATAACAAAGGTATACAGTAAAATACAAGAACAAAATGTAGTGAAGAACATGTGAGAATTCCTATTGTTGTAAAGCAAGAATCCTTCATGGGTAAAGTAATTTAGCATTGTAAGAATAAACCAGAATCATTCATACAGATAAAGTGAGAGAGAGGAATAATGTTGGACGAGGAGAATCAAGTGATCCAGAATATCTAGAGTTAAAACTCAACATCTAGTAAAGCACGACCGATGTTGCATACCGTTTAAAATGGTCGTAGTCAACGTCAAGTCCAGCAGATTTATGCAAAGAAGCCAACAGATTTCAGGGAGGTATGAATACCACAATAAATGTGCAAATGTTTCATCGAATTAGACTCTATGGTTGCCTTAATTATTCTCTTCTCCACTATTTATATTATATCTAGTGTGCTCTTTATTTTGTAGAAAATGTAAGTTTTAGAAATTGTTATTATTTAGAAAGGTATAAGTAGCACTCGGTGCAGAAAAAAATGTTAGAACGAATATGTAAGTCTCTTTAAAATCTGTTTGTACATATATTTATGATTTCAAAATATACTTACCACACCCATTTTATTAGCGGTGAAGTCAATATCTTCAAAAGAATTTTCCCAGTCAATGCAAATGGGCTGTACTTCCAAAGAAACAGTGAATTTTTGATCCACTTCGATCAGAGCGATATCGTCACGATATCTTTGTACGGATCCTTTGTAATCTTCGTGTACGTGAAGACGTTTTATCTAAAACAATGAAAAATTTGGCTCTGTATCCGGTCACTCTATCCGAAGAGCTTACCTTTCTTTTTTGAGACCCATTTTCTTCAACGCTAATGTCTCTGTAATATTTTCCTGCGATTATGGTATATCCTTCTATTTGGTTATGAACTCCTGTTAGATTGGTGTAACAGTGAGCAGCTGTAAAGAGAGAGGGAACATAATATCTATGAAGGATATACTATGAATACTACATTCGTTTATTTTTTTTAATGTTCGGAATCCATATATGGATCTAATACCCATGCTAAAACTGATTCCTTGTTCTAATCACCATAGTTAAGTGTGTATTACGTAACTAAATAGTGGAACAGTTCCTATTTCAACTTTAGAACTGCTACAAAGAAACGTTTTATTCTCTGTTATGTGCTACCTTGGTCAGTTGGCTCATGTTAGTTGTGGATATTCGTTGGTTTTTATGTATATAAAATTTTTGCAAAGAGATTTTAATTTTAGCAATCTCCCTAAATAATTGCTATCCCATATTATGTGCTTGTCCGTTTCTTGAACCGGCGCCACGAAGTGTTTATACCACCTCAGCACAGGGTTACGCTAGTTGATGCAGAAATAATAGTAACATTCGACATTTGTAAATTGCCTCCAAAGAAGTTGAACGTAAAAGTGGCATGACGCGTGTCCTCCGTTTTCGATCGTGGAAGACGCTAAAATTGCTACCTCGGCTGGAACAGACTATACTTTGTGGGGTTAAGTCTCTCCCTAATGGAGAAAAAACGAGAGTCTGAAAGTATGACAAGTCGAATTGCTATGCAGTCGGAACGCAACTTCATGACCGAGATGGTGAACGGAAGAGTAAAGAAGTTATTGGGTAGGGATTGATGGCTCGCGAGTCGGACGGTACCGCACAGATATTCGTAAAAACGATCTATCTCGACCCGCACAAGCGCATCTTCCGCGTACACACATCCGAGCAACCGACGAGCAGCATCGTGGCCGGGGGAAAGCCTTGCCGTAATGTCCGCAAAGAAGCCCGCGAAGACGTCACTGCCAGCCAAACGCTCCCGGCACAACTGGTCCGTTTTAGGTGATACCGGGCCACCGGGGGGCGCGATTGTAATATCCGATAGGATCCTTACCGCAGGGGATTCGCCGGGCGGATCCAAATCGCGTCGGGGCCTCCTGACAGATGGTAGCTCAGGAGGGGAGGAAAGCCGTTTCCTCTTGGCCGGCGTTGGAGGGGGCTCAGGTGGGAAGGGCGAATCAAGAAGCCCAAAAGGAGCCTGTACAAGCAACTCGGAAGCCCCGGAGGATTGGGGCGCCGGTGCAATGAGTGGCTGGGGGGAAGGGGTCACAGATGGTGCAGATACCCCAGAAGAAGACGCAGATGGCATGCGTTTGGAATCATTGGTGTGCCCACCGATGGGAGGGGGCACAAGAGAAGTGGGGGCGCAAGACACCGCCGAGGGTACGGCAGCGCCATCACTCGCCAGGCCGGAGAGAGCGCCAGCGTCGGAGGGCGCGGCTGAGAGAGAAAAGTCGAAGGAAGGTCTGACTTACGAGCTCTCTCCAGGTACTCCTTGTAAATGGGTTTGGACCGCCTATGCCTAACCTGATCCTTGGACAAGCCAGTCGCTGCCACCATTTCGTTAACAAAAGCGCTCCCCTTTTTTGCGCGTACCTCTATGGCTGCCAACTTGGAGAGCACCGGCGGAGCAGAAGGGGGCGGAGACAGCGGTGTTGGTGGGGGGCGCAAAGGGCACTGAGAGAGAAAATGTTCCAATCTCAATGGCACACCCGGTATATCACTATGACGTTGCTGTGTATAAAGACCAGACACATGTTGTTGTTTTGGCTCTCTCACCAAATGTTAAAGTTACTCCTTTGTAAATGGGTTTTTCCGCCTTTTTATGCCTAACCTGTATTTTTCCTTGGACAAGCACAAGAAATTGTTTGTGTGCCACCATTTTTTATCGAAATTTAATTATTAAAGTGCGCTCCCCAAATAATTAGGATTTTTATTACGTAGACGATACAATGGTGAACAAAATGACATAAATTTCGCTTTATATGGCTGCCAACTTGGAGAGAAAAACTTGTAGGTCAAATATTTTCCTATGAATTTTTATTTGAATATAAACGAGAGACTTAAGCAAACACACGCACCCGAAGAATGAGTGGAAGGTCGAGAATGAGGAATACAATGCTTACCGGCTTTCTCTTGTTGCAGCTATCGCCATCAGTGCAGCAGCGGATGAAGAACGACTCAACTAGACTACGGATAGTACAGGGTGGCGCCGATATTGGGAAGAACGACGCCAACGAAAAAGGTAGAAAGCAATATTTAAGTCGGAGTCTCGAAAACGAAGAAGATTCACTTCTCTGGACCGCGAGAGGACGTCTATATAATATATAATAATTAAGTGGCACACTACTTCTGCAGGGCAGGAGCGTGAATTTATGTAGTTATTAGAGTTAGCTTAACTTTAAGAGTAATAGTTATAAGTAGCTAGATTTGTGAGTATATACTATGGTTAGGTTCCGGTGTGGTACCACTAGGCCGAACACCGATCTGTAGATAATTATTGTAATCATTTTCATAAAAATAGTTTTCACTATGTTCAATATTATTCAGATTATTACTATTAAGAGTATGCATATTATTGTTATAAAATTATTCAGAAATTCTCAAATAACAAGTATATTGTATAAGTAACCAAATCAGCAACCGAGAATTGTTTATCATTAATCAGATCAGCACAATACAACCCTGACGTAGATTTCATCTGCGGAGTAAGAAATGAAATCGTAGAAACTAATAAAATAATGAATCAATTTAAAGTGCTGTACTAAATATTCTCGTTTTAAGATCACAAATCTACAACTATTTTGAAACTAATCGTACAAACCGGAGCTTTTGGCTTACCTGATATTACGTAGTATCTCGAAATGAGCGTTCCTCCACATACTTGAATGTCTTTATGATAAATAGCGGTTACCCACGGATATTCATTCTCAAGAGAATTTTCGCCCCCAATTATTAAAGTAGTTGCACCTACTCTTTTTATTCCACATTCTGAAAAAGTCACAGTTTGTTTGTACATCCACAGCATCGACCAATATCTAGATTAGTTTAAAGTCGAGACGAAAATATTTAATCTCCGAAAGAATTTTAGTATCGACGGTTACTCATAAAGTTCTTGCGTATTTTTCGATACAAAAGGAAAATCAAATATTTTGTCGAAAAGCTTTTTTTATTCAATAATAGTTTCGATTACACTTTCGCCATCAGCCAGGAAGTTTATTTTAATAATAATACATACTTACTGTACGGAGAATTAATTCAAAACGAGTACCTAATGTATATCAAAAATATTAGTAAATGAATGTAGGTGCAGACTGTATATAATTTAAAATTTTGAATATGAACGGATCGACAGATATATGTTAAATATATAAGTATTGTATTCTTGTAGCTACATTTTAAATACTTATTTGTAAAAGAATAATAAAGGATGCGATAAATTTTTCATATAAAGGTTGATAGTATATGTTATGTTATTGATCTTTGGAGCCGATTCTCCCATTTGAGTTCATTGTTTTGATTATTCTTTTGTCTCGGGTCTGAAGTAATGAACCCATGTTTCATCCGTGGTTATGAAATTGCACAAAAATTCTGTTCTATTACTGTGAAACTTCGCTAAACACTCAATTGAAGCATCTTCACGACAGTGTGAACAAACGCGGTACCCATCTTGCACACAGCTTTCTCATGTCCAAATTTTCAGATAATATGCGATTTAGCGCACTTTTTGAAATGCCTGTTATGTCTGCTAGCTCGGGCACTTTCAGTCGACGATCATCCAGTACTGTTTTGTAGATTTTCTTTACCATTTCTTGAGTCGTCACCTCATTTGGCCGACCACTGATATAATCGGCTTGACAGATCGTACGGCCTCATTTAAACTCTGTTACCCAATATTTCACTGTTGTAAACCAAGGAACAGGCTCGTCCAGAATAGAATCCAGTTCAGCTTTTATATCGTTTGGGCTGAGACCTTTCAAATAAATGCATTGTATCACATAACAATGGCCAATTTCCTCCATTTTTTACTAATTCACTCACAACGTTCATTATTGATGGCTGCCAAATAAATAATGAACAACGTGGCGTCTTCAAACTTGAAACGTTATCTTTATAGATTATGTACTTTCTAATACAGTGATATTTTTCAAACAACTACCGTCATCTTTAGGTCAGGCCGGGTACTTATGGGACTACCCTCGTAATTTAAACATTTATAATTAACTTAATTTATGAAAACTTACGAGAAGACCAAGAAAATATCTTCTATGTGTCGATTCATTTCTATTGGTGAATTTAAGTATCATGAAAAGACCTTAGCAATATGACTGATTATAAAAATATCAGTGATCTAGTAAATACAATATATATAAGGAGCTGTGATTAAAAAAAACAGAATCAAAACGGTAATAGTAAACAGTGAGAAAAAAATTATCGATACTGACAGTATTCATAAATCCAGTGTGAATTTAAAATGATACTAGTTATTGAAAACAATCAAATCAAATCAAATCAATATCCTCTATAATTCTAAAGGATATTGTATTTACTGAAAGTACGAGGGTAGCTTGACAAGTAGTGAGAATGGAAAAGAAATACGAATTTTTTAATTACAAAATAATTTTTATTTTTCAATATATTCTCTTAAAAGAGCAATACATTTATTCCAACGGTGCTCCAATGTCCTTATGCCATCTCTAAAATGCGATTCGGGAAGGCTTGCAAAATACTCATTTACGAAGATGATAAGCTCGTCGTTAGCCGAAAATTTCTTTCCACCTAGTGCCGTTCTCAATTTTGAAAAAAGGTGGAAGTCGGAAGGGGCTAGATCCGGCGAATAAGGCGCATGCGGTACTAATTGGAAATGTAACTCGTGGATTTTGGACATCGCAACTGTGCTGGTATGCGAGGGAGAATTGTGTTGGTGAAACAGAATCTTTTTCTCTGCCATTCTTGGCCGTTTAGCACGAATCTCAACATTTAATTTTTGTAGAAGTTCTGCATAATATTGTCCGTTTATTGTGGCACCTTTCTGAAGGTAATCAATGAGCAAAATGCCCCTTGAATCCCAAAAAATTGATGCCATCACCTTGTTTGCCAATTAAGTGGTTTTCGCTTCCTTTGGAGGTGCAGAACCACGTTCAAACCATTGTTGCGACTGTTGTTTAGTCTCGGGTGTACTGTAGTGTATCAAAGCTTCATCGCAAGTAACAATTGCCTACAAAAATCAACCGGATTCCGCTTATAAAGGTCCAAACCCTCATTGGAAATGCCCAAAACGGTGAATTTTTGATCAGTCGTAAGCAATCGCGGCACCCATCTTGCCGAAAGTTCGGAAAGGCCCAATTCTTTCGTTAAAATGTGGTGTACGCGTTCTGTTAAAATGTTTACCATGTCTGTTATCTCTCTCACTTTGAGTCGTCGATCTTGCGCAATAATATTATGGATTTTTATAATCATTTCCTTAGAAGTCACGATTTTGGGTGCTCCAAAGTGTGCTCCACCAACACAGCTTGTTCTACCACGTTTAAATTCATTTACCCATCTACTTATTGTGGCGGATGATGGAGCAGATTCACCTAATGTTTCCCGTAACTCACCTTTTATTTCGGTAGATTTCGTACCCTTAATTACGGAGTATTTAATCACCGCACAATACTCTGCTTTTTCCATTTTAACAAAACGACGTGTTGCTTCGTTTTCAATCAGCTGTCAGAAATAAACTAATCAACCGATTTATCTAAATATCGGAATGTAAACATATAAATAGGCGACCTAAGTTACAGTGTATTTGTTTTACCAATTAGAGCGCCACCTATGTGTCATTCTCACTACTTGTAAAACTATCCTCGTATAAGATAAACCTATTGAACTACATGTATATATATACATATATAATCACTGTAATAGACGAGAACAAATATAACCAAGGAAAGATAGGTTATACTTGAGAAATATAAATTATATGCAAGTACGAGAAATATATGAGATAGTAAGGACATCTACGGTGAACTAAGGAGAAGAAGAGGAGAGACATTAAGTGAATTTAAATAAAAACGTGAAGTTTATATAAAGGTATCTGTTTAGATATAAAATTAAATAGCCATAAATGATTTGAAAGTTAAATTATTTTAATTAAAGGATTAAATTTTATTTTGAAAGGAAACATAGGTTAAATAGATTAATTATATTGTTGAAGTTAACAGTTAATGTCATATAGATTAATTATGTAAAGAAGGTTTTATTTTATTCAAAATTACAATATACTGTTTGTTAGAAAAGTTTTCAATCTTTTCTTTTATTAAAGTATTATTTTTATTACAGAAAGGATATAACTAAATTTATTTGTTGAATATATATCTGGGGTTCATAAAATAAATAATATATTAAATACTGCAGCCGAAAGATAAAGTGATTTGGTTTACTTGTTTCTGAGCAACCATCATCATAATAATAGCGAAGATACCAATCAAATTGAAATTAAGAGTGTTTACATTTTAAGATTAAAGATCAACTATACAATAAATATAGTTAGTCTTAAGTTATTTATAATAAATTAAAGTTACATAACATTTAGCGCAGTCTAACGTTGCCTTATTTGATACGATTGATAGTATATAATAAAGATACACACACACACACACACACACACACATATATATATATATATATATATATATATATATATATATATATTGCAAAAACAATTGAACTTAAAACGTGCGTTAGTGAATACTGTAGTGATGATACTTACACACACACACACACACACACACACACACACACACACACACATATATATATATATATATATATATACTGTGAATATATTTTATAATGCAACATGCACATACATACACTAGTTGCTAGAGTAACGTAATAATGAAATGACAGCAATGTATTTTAGCGTGTATTTTATTTTGCAACATAGGATGTCAAAATAAGTTACTCTATTTTTGAGGTATGTATAGTGTAGAAGAAAAACTGTTATTAGTGAACTGGTATAACTCGAATATGAGTTTGAGGAGAGTAGCAGATTTGTTTCAAATTACATATCCTGACCGTCCAAGACCGAGTACAACTACAATAAGTAGGTTAGTACAGAAGTATAAAAATAATGGATGCATCGTTCCTAATCATAAAAAAAAGAATAGGCCAAGATATGTTATTACTGACGCCAAAAGAGATGAAATTCTACAAACAATAGAAAATAATAATATGCTCTCCACAAGAGCTTTAGCATAAACTACAAATGTAAGCAAATCTTCCGTGCATAAACTACTAAAACGAGAACATTTTAAGTCGTATCATTTTCAAAACCATCAGGAACTAATTGCGAATGATGCAGAAAGAAGAAGTAACTTTTCTGAAATCATGTTGGATAAGCTTCATAATGATGATACTTTACTACGCAGAATTTGCTTTACAGATGAAGCAACATTTTATGTAAATGGTGAAGTAAATTCACAGAACTGCCGCTACTGGAGTAGACAAAATTTGCATAGATATCATATCACAAGGACTCAGCGGCCACAGAAAGTCAATGTTTGGACTGGGTTGATTGGACACCATATTGTAGGACCGTTTTTTATTGAGGGTACTCTTACAGGAGAAAAATATTTAGAATTGCTTGAGTACAGAGTTATGCCAGTCCTGCTCGCTTTAAATATTGATGGTGAGATTTGGTACCAGCATGATGGCGCGCCGGCACATAATTCTCATATGGTTAGAACATTTTTCAACCAAAGATTTCCAAACCGTTGGATAGGCCGTGGAGGAGAAGTAGAATGGTCCGCAAGGTCACCAGACCTGTCTCCAAACGATTTCTTTCTTTGGTCATGTATCAGAAATAAAGTTTTTCATGGAGAACCTCTAAACAATATTGACCAATTAAAAAATAGAATACGAGTTGCTGCAAGAGAAATAACTCCAGAGCAGATACAAAATACAATAAATGAATTCTACAATCGCTTAGGATACTGTCTGGCCGTCAATGGTGACATTTTTGAAAATTTGTTAAATTAGTTTTTAAATTTTGTTCAACTACTGTATCTTACATCCTATGTTGCAAAATAAAATACACGCTAAAATACATTGCTGTCATTTCATCATTACGTTACTCTAGCAACTAGTGTATGTACGTATGTGCATGTTGCATTATAAAATATATTCACGGTATATATGTGTGTGTGTAAGTATCACTACAGTATTCACTAACGCACGTTTTAAGTTCAATTGTTTTTGCAATATATAGTTAGTATGCGTTAGTGAATAATGTAGTGATGATACTTACACACACACACACACACACATATATATATAATATATATATATATATATATAAGTTCAATTGTTTTTGCAATAAGTAACCTCTTATGATGTATTTTGGATAAATATAACAGAAGCGTTAAAATTTTCTAATTCCACTTTTTCAACTTGTATAGAGGCTTCGAGCTTCTGCATAGCCTCACCTCATTTTGATTAAAACTTGCTTCCTTTCTATTTATCAAATTTGGCCTCTTTTGGTGTAATACTTCGTTCAATTTGTCGAATTGGTAACAATTCTTATCAGCATTTATCATTTGGCCAGCTTTAACCAGTTTAAAGTAAACAATACTTTACAATCCCACCAACATAACATCACTTTATTTTCGTGCGAATTAGCTTTAACGACAGTCGAAGATGTTGTTGCTTTAGGTAACCAATCCATTTTTTAAACCACATTATGTTTCATCATCCTCTACTCTTCTGTATACAAATTCTTCACATTATCATTATATTGGTCTAACGAATTCTTTTCGCTTAGTTTATGTGGTAGCATCTAAATTACAAACCCTGTTCAGATATTTTAAGTGGTCGAAGACTATAGTGTGAGGTCAAAGAGTTGCTAATTTCCTGTCATCAATTATAGAAATGATTCATATATACTCTTCTTCAAATTAAGTATTAAAAATACACAAAGGCTTTATGTTCAATCTAATATTACCACCCTTTTGCATGAAGGGAGGTTTAGAATTTACACAAAAAGATGCTTCATGAATTTGGAACGTTTACCTATTGCCTGTTCTTTTTTAGTTAAACAAACGCAATATAAAACAAAACACATGCAATTTAAGCATAAATAAAACTGTTCGATGAATTAATATTTTCATTTAACACTTACCTAAACTACACGGGATAAAGGGTGGATCCCATTTTCCATTTATGCATTTGTAGACTGGCCTCTGACCCAAGAAAACGTGAAATGGTTGACAGATTATGACAGCAGTAGTATTGGTGGGTGGTTCATCGCATCCCGTCTTTCTGTCATCCAATTTACAATGTACTTCCTCAGATTTAGTAGACAATAGGGAGGGACAAGATCCTAAATCATATGAAAACTTTTTTTACAAATTGATAATATAATTTTTCCTAGTTCATTCAAGCGCTTTAGTCAGGGTCTGTTATAAGAAAAATCCGAAGAGACTCAATTTAATATTGGGCCTTGAAGAAGCGTAACCAGCGAACAATGAAATGTTTATTACAGCAGTGAATATAGAATGTTACGGATATGGAATGAAAAAATGGCTAAAATTATTCTGAGGCTGCTTGTGAAAAAAATTACACCACGCTGTAATTATTATTAATGCTAAAGTGTGAAAAATAAGTGAAGTTGAAGGAGTTCCAGACAAGCGGTTGTATTACCGTAATGGATGAAAAATAGTACCAAACCAATTTATGATAGGCATCAAATGTCCAATATGGCTAAAAAAATATTAGTGGCGAAAAAACAACGTTGTTCTTAAAATACACGAAGGGTACTAGGCAAGTCTTGCAATATGACGCAACAATGAATCGTAATAAGCTGCTTGTTGCTGCATGTTGAGATATGCTCGTACGTGCATAGTAGTCGCCGCGCCATGTCGATGGACTCAGCTTTTCATTAGCAGTGAGGGTGTAAAGTGCTTGTGATGGCATCCTGGTCACGAAAATAGATAAGGACAGTTTTGAGTTATAATTTCGTGCGTGGTTTAAACATAGACCAGTGCTTTGAAGAAATGACTCTTGCACTAAATGATGTTTGTCTACATCGCACAACGATATTCAGGTGGAATAGAGAATTCCAAAAGGGAAATTTAACTGTGAAGGATGGTGAAAGGCCGGGAATGCCACGAACGTCAGTTACGGAGAAAAACGTTACTACTGTGAGGAAAATGCTTGGCGAGGACAGGCAAGTGACCTACCAACAGATAGAGGGTACGTCAGGCCCAAATGCACTAGCAATTCGTTCGATTCTGCATGATCAATTGCACGTGAAGAAACTTTGTTCTTTCTGGATGCCGCAAAGACTGACTGAAGAGTAGATGACACGACGTGTGACTTGAGGCCGGGAGATGCTAAAAACGTTTAATAAGGGAATATCCCTGTATGTGAACAACATCGTGACAGGTGACGAGACTTGGCTATACTATTACGATGTGCCGACCAAAGCGCAAAACAAAGTTTGGGTCTTCGATGATGAGGACACACTCGTAGTTGTCAGAAAATCCCGATCTGTGAAGAAGAAAATGACATCTGTATTTTTCAAATCGAATGGAATTGTGGAACGCGTCGTTTTATACACACAGAAGACAGTGACAGCAAAGTGGTATATCTATGAAGAACCTGCGGCCCAAGTCAAGAGTGGACACCTAGTTCCTCCATTACGATAATACTCCAGCTCATCGCGCCAAAGCCTGCACCGAATATTTGACCATGACAGGATTGAAACTTCTCGAGTACCTTGCCTACAGTCCAGATCTTGCTCCCTGCGACTTTGCACTGTCCCCGCATGTGAAAATAATGCTAAAAGGAGGCGGTTTTCCAGTGATGAGGACCTTCTACGGGCTTGTGAAAACGAGTATGCTTTACTCCCTAATGAAACTTGGTAGAACTGTTTTAAAGATCTCCGAGGATGGGGAGGTGTATTGAGTGTAGAGGAAATTACTTTGAAAAAATTAAATAAACAAAGCTGTACTGCAAAATTTTCCTAATACCCTTTGTAGTTCAACTAAATTAAATAATAGATGTTAGAGATTTGAGTTTATAAAGAGAAAGCAACATGTATGTATGTATATATTCCAAAAACTATACGCAATATAAAAGCTGGAATTAAATCGATGGAGTATATATACAAGTACAGCCAAATAAAGTCGATATCCAACGATATGTAAATCTATTTGCATGTACGTGGCACTGGACAAGTTTTGGTGTATATCACGAACACGATAAATGGAGTTGTGGTATAATCTTATATATCACGGATGTGCGAAAGGACTACGTTAACAGGGTTGTAGTAAAGCGTCGACTGTCGACCGTGAATCTGTACTGGGTGTCTGGAGCTATTTGCAAAGTTCGGGCTTTTAACCATTTCATAGTCGTCGAGTAATACTTCCAGTTTACAAATTTGCTTTTCATGGGCTTTGAGAGTTTAAATTAATACTTTTATGATTGAAATGCAAAATACGATACTTGCAATAACAGTTTACCCTAGGTTTAATCAGAGTAGTAAGATATTTTAAATGCTGACAAGGTTTACGATTAATTTTAAAAATTAGGTGTTTATCTTAATCTAAATTATGTACATACTTGTATGTAATATTTTCTGCTTTTATACTGAAAATTCAGTTGTAGCAATAAGGAAACTTTTTGTTACATTAGTTACATACGTGTAACAAGTCAAAGATGTATTAAAAGCATAGCTAAGGAATTCTAGACTTAAGTTTGCTTGTTTTGTTGGAAAAATAAAGAAATCGCTCTGAGCACTATTGGCAGCAGCTAATTTTTAAAATGATTTCGAAGCAGCCTTGTATCTAGACATAAAGTTAAACGTACCAGGTTTTTTACAAGCAGTCTCATCAATCGGTGGATGCCAATCATTGTTCAAGCAACGAAAATATGTGGTCGTCCTATTGTCGTCGCAAGATAAGAGTATGACGCTTAATGAAGGCACTTTGGAGCCTTTTGGATAACCTCGTCCCATGACTAAACTAAATTTACCATATAGCATGTGTTCCGGCAAAATACAACTACCGGTTTTATTGTAGACGGCCGTTTTAAACTCCTGAAAGCGATAAGGTCCAATTTTTGTGTGTTCGCTAATTTTGTCTTGTAGCCATTTAAGATAATTTGAAATTTTTTTATATAGGATGTAACTTCCCGAATGTAGATCAACTATGTCGATTAGACCACTCAGATAGAATCTCTGTTGATCCGTTTCGAAATAGAGTCCCGTTTCTGTACATTTACGACTTTCGGAATTACCTATAAAGAATCACTACATATACATATATTTATATATATACGAGAGTTTCTTGAATAGCAAACAAAAAGAATTTTTTATTATCGAAAATAGTTTTATTGCTTTTCAAAATATTTTCCACGAAAATTAATCTACTTTTGCATTCGTTTAAACCTTTGACGTGTTGTGGACCAAACTTTAATGTGCAAATACGTTTGCGGGCGGCGTTTAAAAGTAGTGCATTTTAAAGTAGTGTTCATAATTTTTAGCGATAGATATCAGACATGAAATAATACGACAATGTCTCGCGGGCCGGATCAAAACTTTCAGGGGGCCAGTTGTTGCCCACATATGGTTTAAACCAATCGAAAAAGCATTGCTGCCACTGTGAAAGAGGTATATCCAAAATATGAGTTTTGAATTCCTCAACTGCCTATTCCCGCGAAGAAAACTGTTGACCACGAAGTTTATTCTTCACGTTTACGTGTACGGCGGATGGCTCATCAATTCAATGTTTTGCCCGGTCAAATATTCAAATGTTTGGACCGACCTGTGAAAGATCGCAATGTTATGGTGGAGAATGATCTAGAGTTTTCGGTTTGTTTTCCATATTTCTTAAAAACTTTTGGCAAACGAATTGTTGTGTACTATTCGTAATTGACATTTCTATAACTCTCTAAAGGCACGATTGCAACGTTACCAGTTTTTCCAAAAAAACTGGCCATCATTTGTTTCGATGAGCTTCGAGCGCGAACAACTTTTGTTGGTTTTAGCTTACCTTGGAATACCCACACAGTTGACTGCTGTTTACTATCGGGCTCATACGTATAGATCCAAGATTCATCACCTGTGATGACTTTATAAATGTTCTTTGAAGCACCGCCGTTGTATTTTTTGTCCATTTCGTGGCACCAATCGACACGAGTCTTTTTTTGAGTGGTTGTCAAATTATGTGGTACCCAATGTGAACATAGCTTCTTAATGGCTAAATGTTCGTACAGAATCTTATACATGCTAGTGTTACTAATACATAGAAATGCCTCGATCTCACGGTATGTCACGCCACGGTCTTGCATTATCATTTCAGACACTGCATTAATGTTTTCCGACACAACATTTGTGGGATGACCTTCAGGCAATTCGTCGTCAAAAGAACGCCGTCCAAGTTTGAATTCACTATACCAACGATATGCTGTAGTTTTCGATGAATGCTTCATCATCATACAAAGAATTCAGCTCGTCTATGCATTCTTGTTGAGATAATCCATGCCGAAAGTTATGAAAATAGATTGCACGAAAATGGTCGCGAGTTAATTCCATTTTTTGCTGACATGAAATTTTCAAGTTAGTATCAAAAATAGAAATAGCGGCCGGATAATAAAACTGTCAAAGTTCCAGTATATTGTTAAAACAAACTACACGTTGCAGTCATCAGATCGGAGGCAACATTAACAATGTTGCCAGTTCCCGAAATATAAATGGCTGCCCTAGTATATATACCGTGCATTCATTTTACCACGCTATGAAACCTGTACCACATTATATTCGGGTCTAGCTGCCGAATACCGATCAGAATGTAAAGTGATGGGGCGCAAGTCATTTGAATCACGACTAGAACTGACTACTGATCGTACCAGCTGCAGCCCCACCACTAATTTGACTGTAGGCGTATCAATATTGTATTAACGATCATTCGTGGTTTGCATTTGGGAGAGTGTGTTACGGTAAGACTTTTAAATTTAAATATTTTTTTAATTATATTACTTTGATAATGTATACATTGGAAGAATCAATTCAAATGATAACATGGGCTTTGAAAGGTAATTCTTTACGGCGTATCCAGCGCCTTTTCTCTGAAAAGTGTGTAGATCGTCCCTTTCCTGCATTAACAACAATATCATTAGTAGTTAAAAAGTTTAAATCAGAAGGTAGCATTTTGGGATATAAATGTCATAAAATACGGAGAATAAATAACGATAAAGACATGCAGGAAGTCATGGTGTGCGCAATGGTCGAAGAAAATTCCAATATTACTATATCTAAAATATAGTAAGAAGAGATAGGTATTAGCGTGGGTAAAGTTCATAAGATATTAAAGAAAAATAAATACAGATCCTGTAAATACCAAACTCATCAGGAAATTTTTCATGCTGATTAACACCGCAGAATGGAATTTTGTGAAACTGTAATAGAACGTGTAAATGCAAATGAACACTTCATTGAGACTATCGTGTTTACCGACGAATCCACGTTTCCGTTGCACGGTAAACACAATCCGTCGAATCTTCGATATTGATCTATTGAAAACGAGTATCGACAATTGAATTCGGGGACACAGTATCCTGAAAAATTGAATGTTTGGGCTGGTATTTATGGGAATAACATTATTGGTCCATTCTTTACCGAAGGAAATTTAAATGGGGAAATATATTTGAATCTTCTTCGAAACCACATTGTCCCTGCTTTGAGAACTATTAATCCCAATTTAGAGAACGTATGGTATGTTAATGAATATTTAAATAATATATTCCCCCAAAGCGTTATATCTAATAGTGGTACAATTCGCTGGCCACCAAGATCACCAGACTTAGCCCCTATTGACCTTTTTTTATGGGGTTACATAAAATCAAAATTATATGGGCATCAAGACGAAAGGGCTAATAATTTGAAAGAATTACGGGTTAATATCGAACACCAATTCCAAATTATTAATCCTCTTGTACTGGCCAATGTTCGAAATGAATTTTATAATAGATTGCGGTAGTGTTTAGTCAGTCGTTGTTGTGATTCGACTGACTCGCGTCCCACCACTATACATTCTGATCGGCATTCGCTATCTAGACCCGAATATAATATGATACGGTGTTTGTAGCATTTTAATATGAAAGCACGGTATATAAATATACTGCATGCAAAACACTCTACCTTTGGTTTTTCTAAATTTCCACAATTAGTTCGAAAGCGTTTTAAATACTAAAATGAAATTTTAATCATAATAGTTATTGCCTAAGTATCTATTTAACGCGCTGCTCGTTGCCACGAACTCATTTTCCGGCAATACAAGACATAGCCGCCGCACTTAAAAGAT
This sequence comes from Dermolepida albohirtum, assembly GCA_031893035.1. Lineage (NCBI taxonomy): Eukaryota > Metazoa > Arthropoda > Insecta > Coleoptera > Scarabaeidae > Dermolepida > Dermolepida albohirtum. Next base: position 153,839 of record JAVIWB010002755.1, read on the forward strand.
AAGTATTTCTTCGTTTATATATTCCTCTAGATCCTTTAGGCATTTTCAGAGGTGCATCTTAATTCAATACAACCAGGCGATATACATTTTCACGTATTCACATTTAATTATCAAAACTGATCGTGATCACCGCGAGATACTTAAATTGTTTACTTAGTAATTTCTCTTTTTAATCAAAAATTGTTTCTCTCTTCGGTTGAATTTAAACTAATTTTGAACATCGTTGTTTGGTGTTGATTGAACAAAACACTTTAAGGACACCTCTGACGTTCTATTTTACGTTGCGTCTCTCTTAGCTTTTATTTACAGCCGTTATTATCGCGGCAATAAATATATTGTAGTATGATAACTTACCATCAATATATTGAGCACAAAATGTACCAAAGCCCATATATTTTCGAAATTCGTCCGATAAATTCTCCGAACAGGCATTTTTTGGCCAGTATCGAATACCAGCACCTTCGCAAGGTACCACTTTTTGTTGGTTATATTTTAGTCCACTGATCTTTAAATAAAGAAATTTAAATATTACTTAACTATTAAAACTATTGTGTGTCTGATAGCATAGTGATATGAGTTAACTCTGATAATAATTTTGAATAGAGAGAATGAAATTAGTGCAGAAACACGACGGTATCAGCGTGAGTTGGTATTCGGATGTCCAAAATATAATAGGGAAAGCTTCACAATTGATGTAGGATGTACTAATATGGTGTATGGGATACATATAAACAATTATAAGATAAAATTGTATGTTATTTATTTCCATAAAAAATTATAAAAATATTTTATTATAATTTGTTATTGTACAAATGTTTTCACTAGCTCCTTTAAATGGTTTTCTTGATTTTTTCTTGGTATAAATTTCTGGTTTATCTTTGGGAGCAAGTATCTTGTTAAATTAAAGAATATTTTGCTAATTTGTCAGTATAGCAGGCTATTTTATATTATTATATTCGACGACTTTACAATTAAGACTTTTGAAATACCAAAAATTTTTATTTCCATTGCTACGTTTCGCATATATAACAATTTTTTTATATCGTTTTTAAATTAATTTGTTTTAATTTAAATTTAATCCTATTTTGAATTCATAAATTATTATTCATTACTTTGACATTATTTGTGTTATATACATTCAGATGCAAAATCTTTTGTTTTGATCACGTACGATCTGGCTGTAATAAAACAAATTGTCCTCGTTTTCTAGGAAGCAAATACCTAGAACTTTTCGAACCTTTTCTTGGAATAGTCTTAGTAACTTTCTATTGACTCAAATTCAATATTCATTCTACTTTTATTAATTTCTAAGTATTATAAGAGATTCAAGTATTAATCCCTCTTTTCTACACACAGGATATACGTCTATTATTCTGTCTAGATATCTATCTGCTAGGTACTTATATTGAAATTGATATCGCAATTTTAATTCTAGCGTGCCTATTCTCTTTTCCCGTTAGTTGATTCCAACATGACCAGCATCCTACCCTTTATTTACCGCGTCTTATCTTAGAAGCCCCAGCTTTTAAGAAAAAACAGAGGCTTCTACCCTAGCCATGCCTAAGTACACGCATTCCTTCTACGAGTTTGTGAAGTAACTTTTACCAGCGTATGTGGTGTCCACGTACACATGTAGTGTGACCGCAAACTATACAGAGCATCCTGGCCCAGGATATACATACACAAACACGCAAGTACCTTACATATCGTTCGATAATTTAATCTAATCCTTTTCATATTTTAATAAATTTTAATAAATCCTTTTCATATTTTAGTATACAGCTTTATATCTCTAGATTTACTTTTATTACAGCTTCGCCATTAGATTAATCTTGTTTGATCTGTTGCTCTCGATCTTATTAATTATCTTTATTTAATATACTCAAGTTTAAAGAGTTAATTTAAATTAGTGAATAAAATTTTAAGGACAATCCTATTGTTTAATTCGCACTAGTATTGCTTTCAGCTTGGCACCCGTCCTAGACTTTTTATTCTCATTGTGCATAATTACTAATTATTAACACCTGCAATTACTTATTTCCTTTATTTACATTTATTACAGCGCTTCAGCTAGCCGGACACGTGTTCGTAATAAATTTACTACCCGCCACGTGAAAATAAATAGTTACTATTAAATAATATTTTCTTTATTATCTATTTAGATTAATTAAGGGGACATTTAACCCCATAACACACACACATACCGAGCTAATAGATAATACCATTTGGGAATTAAACTATTTGAGTGTTTTTCATATATACAGAGGGTACTAGGAAAGTTTTGCAGTGTGATGCAACAATGAATCTTAGGAAGCTGCTTGTTGCTATATGTTGAGACATGTTCACAGGTGCACAGTAGCCGCCGCGCCATGTCGATGGGGTCAGCTATCAATTAGCAGTGAGACTGCAAAGTGCTTGCGATGGCATCGTGGTCACGAAATGAGATAAGAGCAGTTTTGCGTTATAATTACGTGCGTGGTTTAAACATAGATCGGTGCTTCGAAGAAATGACTCTTGCTCTAGGTGACGTTTGTCCAGATCTCACAGCGATATTCAGGTGGTATAGAGAATTCCTAAGGGAAAATTTAACTGTAGATGTTGCTGAGATGTCGGGAAGGCCACGAACGTCAGTTACGGAGGAAAACATTACTACTGTGAGGAAAACGCTTGGCGAGACCAGGCGAGTGACCCACCGACAGATAGAAGGTACTTCAAGCCTAAATGCACCAGCAATTCGTTCGATTCTGCATGATCTTTTACAGGTGAAGGAACTTTATTCACTCTGGGTGCCGCATCGACTGGCTGAAGAGCAGATGACACGACGTGTGACTAGGTGCCGGGAGATGGTAAAAAAGTTTAATAAGGGACAATCTCGGTATATGAACAACATCGTGATAGGTGACGATACTTGGCTGTACTATTATGATGTGCCGAAACTTTGTTCTCTCTGGGTTTCGCGTCGACCGACTGAAGAGCAGATGACTCAACGTGTACCGTGGTGCCGAGAAATGCTAAAACGGTTTAATAAGGGACAATCTTGGTATGTGAACAACATCGTGATAGGTGACGAGACTTGGCTGTACTATTACGATGTGCCGATCAAAACTCAAAACGAAGTCTTTGATGATGAGGACACAACCGTAGTTATCAGAAAATCCCGATCTGTAAAGAAGAAAGTGATAACTGTATTTTTCAAATCGAGTGGAATTGTGGAACGCGTCGTTTTGGACACACAAAAGACAGTGGTATACTGAACAGTGCCTGTCTAAAGTCATTAGATCTTTGAAGAACTTGCGGCCACAGTCAAGAATGAACACCTGGCTCCTCCATCGCGATAATGCTCCAGCTCACCGCGCCAAAGCCTGCATCGACTATTTGACCACGACCGGGTTGAAACTTCTCGAGCACCTTCCCTACTATCCAGATCTTGTTCCCTGCGATTTTGCACTGTTCTCGCATGTGAAAATGAAGCTAAAACGGGGGCGGTTTTCCAGTGATGAAGACTTTCTGCGGGCTTGAGACAACGAGTGTGCTTTACACCCTAGTGAAACTTGGTAGAACTGGCTTAAAGAGTGGTTTCGGAGGATGGAGGGTGTATTGAGTGTAGAGGAAGTTACTTTGAAAAAATTAATTAAACAAAGCTGTATTGCAAAATTTTCCTAGTACCCTTTGTAACTGAAAAATTTACTGTTAAATTTTTTCACTTTTAATTCAATTTCTATAAAAGCACAACCTAGTGCTGTATATTTCCATAGCAAAAATCAACAATTCTTTCTTGTTTTTGTAGTGTCCATATTAATATAGTTATATTGTGAATATAGTTAAACATTAATAGTCTATGAACAATTTTGAAAGAATATTATACTTTAGTAAAAACCAAATTATTCAATCTATGTATAAAAGCAATGTAAATCTTAATTTGAAAGTACAATTTTCTTTTAAAATTTCACAGAATACCTTATCAAAGAAACTCACAATTCCTTCCCTGTTTTGTTCCCACTCATCATAAGTCAATTCCCAATCTATACAAACTGGTCGGACGTCATCGGAAAATTTGAATTCTTTGCTAACTTCGAAAAGAATCATAGTTACCGGAATATAATCTAGATAAAATTTAAGTCGTCTATGCTTTCGCACATATCGTACCTAAAACATACTATTTGTATTTGGTTAATAATATTTATGTTATATTCAGAGTTTTAGACATTTTTACTCTCTGCGAAAATGGGGCGTCCAATAAATCAAAAGAACAAACCAATTAATACGAATGTAAATACTATTATTAATAAAGTGATATATTGAAATTAAAATAAGCTTATGATGGAACGCATATTTATTTGAGGTTCCCAAAATATGTAAAGGCTTTTCCAATAAGGACTTGACAATTTTTTTTTCAAAATAAAATGCAGACCGTTTGAGATATTTCAAAAACTTTATTATCGGGTTGAAGTACAATCAAAACATTTATGAATGGAACTCGACTTCGTTCATATGGCCACCGCGGGCACGTGTGCAGCGGTCGATTCGTTGGACCCAATTTTCGATGACTCGGCCACACAATTCGGCCGAAACGGCTGCTATTTCGCGTTCAATGTTGATTCTGAGCTCTTCCAACGTTGCCGGCTTGTTAGCCTAGACCAATGACTTGACGTAGCCCCAAAGAAAAAAGTCTAGAGGCGTTAAATCGCACGAACGAGGTGGCCAATCGACTGGTCATTTCTTGAGATAACACGCTCATCAAACTTATTCCTCAATAAATCGATTGTAACGTGTGCTGTGCGGCTTGTGGCACCGTCCTGCTGAAACCACATGTTGTCCAATTCCATATCTTCCAATTCGGGCCAAAAATAATCGGTAATCATGGCGCGATAACGATTACCATTCACAGTAACGTGACGGTCATTATCATCGACGAAAAAATATGGCCCTATGTCGCCGCCCGCATGCAAACCGCACCAAACAGTTATTTTTTGTAGATGCAGTGGTGTTTCATGAAGCACATGTGGATTTTCACCCGAACAATAACGCATACTTTGCTTATTGACGAACCTAAAAATGAGCTTCGTCACTGAAAATGATTTTGCGATGAAATTGATCATCTTGGTGCATCTTTTCCAGAGCCCAATCGGAGAACGTACGTCGCTTCAAATGGTCCATCGGCTTCAATTCTTGAGTCAGCTTGATCTTGTATGGGTGTAAATCAAGATCCTTACGCAAAATTCGCCATAAAGTGGTATGGGCGATGCCCAACTCTTGAGGACGCCGTGGAATTGACTGATTTGGATCATTTGCTACGGACGTTTCAACGGCAGCGATATTTTCGACACTTCGACTAACTCGTTGTCTCACTGGCACGGCAACATCACACAACGAATATGTAGACTCAAATTTTTGCACTAAACTTGTTACTGCCTGTCTACTAGGGCGAGAATTACGACCGAAAATCGGAGTTAACGCCCTTAAAGTAGCGGTCACCGACTCCGAATTTCTGTAGTAAATTTTTATAATTTGCAGACGTTGTTCGTGCGCGTACTTTACCATGATGAAAATGTTAAGTTTACTGAATACATTGACAGTGACAGTTCGATGATTAGTGAAAGGATGCGTTCACAAATTGAATTAAAACTTGTCAAGTCCCTATTGGAATACCCTTTATAAAGGATACTACTGAAGTTTTGCAAAGGAAGCAATTGATTTTTGCCCGTGTCACAAGTTCAGTGTAAGTTTAGATCTATTCAATCAATACTGTAGCCGGCTTTTCTATCTATTTGAGCTAGCTGTGTGCCTATCTTTCAGAAAAAACATTGAAAAGTTGATTTAACAACGGGCTTCGAAGAATGGATAAGTTCATAGAATGTAGTGAAAATTATCTTGGAGTTCTATTGCAAAACTTTTGTAGGTCCGTTTATATGTCGCTGCTGGGAATATATTTGTCAACATTGATTATTTGAGTGGCTTTTATAGCTGTATCCGATGTTATAATAAACTTCTTTTGCATGGTGAGAGTGCATTTTCCTTTTAATGTTAGAAGTGACATTTTATTGCTTTACTATTTACAGTAATACCATAAATAGAAGGTGATTGTATAAATATGCAGCCTGTCGTTTTCTCACACGGTATTTATGCTTGAGAATAAGTATTATTATTATTATTATTATTATTATGGAACAAAAGCAGAATCTGTTTCTTATTCGACGAAATTGTATTCATCATATACTTATATTACATTGTACAAATTTCTATATACTTCGTGATCCTTTAATATTCCACGAATTGTTAATATAAAAATTTACGTACTGCTCTCTTTTGTTGGGAATTTGCTTTTCTTCCTAAGTTGATATAATGTTTGCCCGCAATAATAGTAATTTCTTCTGGAGGGATTTCTTCTGTACCAAGAAGCATACGATAGTGTTTCATGTTCAAAAAACATCTGGAAGCTAAAAATTTCAGGTAAAGTGGAAATTATTTCTGATATACTCTTATTTAAGAGTTGATAATAGAATTTAATTCATTTTGATACTGTCAAAAGCGACTTATTACAACTATTAATATTAACTGGAATTTAAATAAAATACAGCGTGTTTCAAAAAGAATATATGTATTACAAAGTATTAACTATCAATCGTTGTGCTCCGGCTCGGCTATTGGGGAAACGAATACATAGTCTAGTTTATTTAATAGCCGCTAGATGTCAGTTGTCTTTTGTTTTCCTTGGTAACCGTCATATGTTTAAAATGGCTACTCCGCAGCAGAAATCATTTCGTGTTCTCGAGTTTGCGAAGTGCAATTTCATTGTTACAATTCAAAGACGTTTCAGGTTGAGCTAACGAATTAATCCTCCGAATGGGCGGAACATTCCCAGATCGTATCGGCAGTTTGTAGATACAGGATGTGGATGTAAAGGAAAGAGTCCTAACCGCCCTCGTGTTTCTGAAGAAAACGTTGCACGAATTCAAACTGCTTTCCAACGTAATCCTTCAAAATCAACTTGTCGTGCCAGTCGGGAGTTACAACTGCCTACAACAACAATTTGGCGTGTTTTGCGACGTCGGTAGGTTGTGAAGTGGTACAAGTTACAGTTGTTACAAGCTCTGCGCCTTGATGACAAACGGAAATGTGTGGCATTTTGTAACGAGATTCATGATGCTATTGACAATGATAACACTTTCGCACAACGCGCCGTGTTCAGTCATGAAGAGACTTTCCATGTTAGTAGTCTTGTAAACAAACACAACGTTCGAATTTGGGGTCTACAGAACCCACGTGCAGCCATATGCAGCCATTGAACACGTACAAGATTCGCCTAAAATCAATGTGTTTTGTGCGATATCCCGATCATCTGTTTACGACCCATTCTTCTTTGATGGAAACACGGTTAACGGTCTGCAGTATCTCGCTATGTTACAAAACTGATTGTTTCCGAGGCTGTACGAAGACAATTTCATTTTTCAACAAGACGGAGCACACCCTCACTGGAGTCACGGAGTGCGTGAACATCTGACTGAAACTCTACCGAACCATTGGATTGGTCGTCCAGGAGCTAGCGACTTAGCATGTCTCAGGCGGGCTCCACAGTTACCGGATTTGACCCCCTGTGACTTCTTCCTGTGGGGTTTCGTTAAAGACATCGTTTATGTACCACCGCTTCCACAGAATCTGGAAGAGTTGAACAACCGGATCCGTACGGCCATAACATCAGTGACGAAGGATATGTTTGCCCGCGTATGGGAGGAATTTGATTATTGATGTGATATTGTTCATGTCGCCGATAGAGGACATATTGAACATCTGTAATCTGAACTTGAGAGGTTTGTAGATATGTGTGTAAAGTTTCTTGTTCGTATGTTTTAAAGTTTAATAAATATATGCATTCGAAATACGTATATTCTTTTTGAAGCATCCTATATTGTAAAGTTCACATTTGGTTTTTTAATTAATTAGATCCAGCAAATCTTTAATAATCTTATTAGCTGCCTGTGACAACGGCTATTTTCTCTAGCAACGTAGCTGCGACAATATTATATAGAACGTGGAACAGTCTATAAATAAGTCTACGCATCCGCGCCTGACACGGTGATTCCAGTCGTCGAATACATCATAATTGAGATTCGATAATGTTTGTTGAGCTTTCTATATCTAAGCTCATGATATGCGGCAAAAGATTCGCACCTTTATAAATAACTTGACTTTTGTTTGCAGAATGGAAATAGGGATTGCACTTCAGTGCTCAGGTCATGCGCCACAGAAACGCATAATAATATCGGTAAATTCAATAAACTTGAAAAAAGGAGTAACTAAATATTTTCCCAGTTACAGAATCGCATGTGAAAAGGTCTTCTACCATAGACAAATAAGTTCCACCATGTTTAAATACCATGAAATTGTTTGACAATTCATTAGAAGTAATTAAAACAAAATACAATCATACTTATTTTGTGGAAATGTAGTTGTACAGTTTCACTACTACTTTATCTCTTTAACACATTCAGAACCTGAAGGATTAATCTTCAGCGTAAATGACAAGAGAATTCAATACACAGGTGTGTATTGCTTGTATTGTGGCAAGAAGTAACTGGTTTCTTTAAAAGACAGATAAATGGAAATGTGTAGTGCTTTCCGTACTTAATTTACATAATTTTCTACTAGTCAATTCCCCTTCTAAAATGAAAGAAACTCTTAGAGAAATGGTTGCTGCCTTTTTATAGAGCAGTGAGACCCTTCATATCTATTGTTTTCAAAAAGGTAAAACCTTATCTTATGAATATTGTGCATCACCTTCAGATCAACTCCAGGATGCAATGCAATCTGAAAATCTGCACTTAAAGAAAATAGTACAGCCGTTCACACTTCTATTATTTTAATGGCGAAAATTCATGAACAAAATCTCGAACCGTTCCCGCATCCATCTTATTCGTAAGATTTGAGGCCGTCAGATATTTTCCTTTTTCTCAACCTGCAAACATAGCTCGGTGGCTAAAGATTTGTGTCGAGTGAGAAGAGGAAGTAATCACAAAAACTGACACATATTTTGAATTGTTTGATAAAGTTTATTTTGAATATCGGGCGACTTAATTTAACGAGTTAGAATGAGAATGCGCTTAAAAATAAAATTTTTGTCAAAAAACTTGATTTCTTATCTAAACTCAATAATTGCCGATCAGACGTCGCTATACCTCGACAATTGTTGGCGAATGATTCATGGCGTGACTAGACATTATAAAAAAATTTGTATAAAATTGCCATTGTTTTATTTAAAACCCTGTAAATTTATAAAATATATTTAACAAACCTGCAACTACATGATAAGGAGATATTATTATGCCATCGCAAATAAGTTCTTCGTTTGAATCATATATAGCCACAATCCATGGGAACTTATTTTTTGATGTTGAAACTCCACATTCTAAAAACATACAGATAATGTTTGTTTTTGGATTGACCTTAAAACTGTTCTGTAATATTAAGCCAGAATTTTTTTATGTACATAGGTCACCAGTTTTTTGCGTACAAAGGGTACTAGGAAAGTTTTGCAATATGACGCAACAATGAATCGTAGGAAGCTGCTTGTTGCTATATGTTGAGACGTGTTCTTACGTGCATAGTAGCCGCCACGCCATGTCGATGGGCTTAGTTATTCATTAGCAGTGAGAGTATAAAGTGCTTGCAATGGCATTGTGGTCACGAAACTAGATAAGGGTAGTTTTGCATTATAATTTCGTACATGGTTTAAACATAGACCAGTGCTTCGACGAAATGACTCTTGCACTATGTGATGTTTGTCTACCTCGCACAACGATATTCAGGTGGTATAGAGAATTCCAAAGGGGAAATTTAACTGCGAAGGATGCTGAGAGGCCGGGAAGGACACGAACGTCAGTTACGGAGGAAAACGTTATTACCGTGACGAAAATGCTTGGCGAGGACAGGCGAATGACCTATCAACAGATAGAGGGTACTTCAGTCCTAAATGCACCAGCAATTCGTTCGATTCTGCATAATCATTTGCACGTGAAGAAACTGTGTGAAGAGCAGATGACACGACGTGTGACTTGGTACCGGGCGATGCTAAAAAAGTTGAATAAGGGACAATAAATGTATGTGAACAACATCGTGACACGTCACTAGACTTGGCCGTACTATTACGATGTGCAGACCAAAGCTCAAAACAAAATTTGGATCCTTGATGATGAGGACACCCGTAGTTGTCAGAAAATCCCGATCTGTAAAGAAGAAAATGATAGTTGTATTTTTCAAATCGAATGGAATTGTGGAACGCGTCGTTTTGAACACACAGAAGAGAGTTACTGCTGTGGTGTACTAAACAGTGCCTGCCCAAAGTCATTGGATCTATGAAGAACCTGCGGCCAAAGTCAAGAGTGGACACCTGGTTTTTCCGTCACGATATTGCTCCAGCTCATCGCGCCAAAGCCTGCACCGAATATTTGACCACGACAGGCTTGAAACTTCTCGAGCACCCTCCCTACTGTCCACATCTTGTTCCCTGCGATTTTTCACTGTTCCCGCATGTGAAAATGAAGCTAAAAGGAAGGCGGTTTTCCAGTGATGAGGGGCTTGTGACAGCGAGTGTGTTTTACTCCCTAGTGAAACTTAACAGAACTGGTGTAAAGATTGATGTCGGACGATGGAGGGGTGTGTTGAGTGTAGAGGAAATTACTTTAAAAAATTAAATAAACAGAGCTGTATTGCAAAACTTTCGTAGTGCCCTTTGTACTAAGTACATTTCCACTATGTCAGATTGTGAAACTCGTTTCAATATACCCTTGTTAAATATTGCTATCAGTGAACGGATAAACGCCAGTCTCTATCGAATATGGATCACATTGAGCGCAGATATTCCATTTATCAGTTTTGGCAAGCATAAACTTTAGGCAAAGTGGGCTCTGTATTGAACAATGTTATTAGTATTTGTTTGCCCTACTTATAGCGTAATACAGTGTGTTATATTTGCTTTTTTTATCAGAGCTATAGTTGAGTAGTAAATCGTATATCTATAGAACATGATTTTAGAATATTCTTTATAATGTCAAAATAGCAAAAAATATTAAACGGCTGAATTGTTTTGAAATAAATACATTATATAAGTATGTCATATTAGACATGAATTATTCACATTAATTACTAGAACATATTAAAATTTTCTTCGCTTAGAAATGCCTAAACGGAAAGAATTGAGTGTAGAAACACGATCGTCTATAATCTCATACCATAAAACTGGCAAAAGCAATCGCGAAATTGCCACAGAACTTAAATTAAATCAGTCCACTGTTATATCATCAAAAAATACCGCGAATGTGGACATGTGTTGAGCAGAACTCGAAAAGGCAGACCAAGGGCAACAACCTCAGCAGAAGATTTTCAATGGTGGTAACAAGCAAGAGAAATAGACGAAAAACAGCTACAGAAATCATAGCAGAAATGAATGCTGTTCGTCGAAGACGACGTGGACGAATTGCAATGCGGAAGCCGCTTCTACGGAAGTAAAATAAGCAAAAACGTTTACACTTGGCACGGGGTCACGAAAATTGGACCATAGAAGACTGGAATAAAGTATTGTGGACCGATGAATTAAAATTCGAGATGTTCGGTTCACGAAGACGTGTTTTAATGAGGAGGTCTGTGAGTGAGCGTGCTCGTAAAGAATCCATAGCTCCTACTGTTAAGCACGGTGGAGGTTCAGTCATGTTATGGGGTTGCTTTTGTGGATTAAATGTGGGCTATCGCGTAAAAATTGGAGGTATATTAAAAAAAAGAACAGTATAAGTGCATATTAGAGGAAAACTCAATTCCTTCTGGAATTCAAATTCCGGGTCAGAATTTTATCTATCAACAAGATAATGACCCGAAACACACTTCTAAACCATGCCGGAAATATTTGCAGAAATTGGAGAAAGGGGGAACCATAAAAGCTATGGCATGGCCTCCCGAAGGGTGAGAAAATCGGCCCCAACATCTGCTGTTAATATGCGCAAGAACTCGCAAGAGGCATGGGGTAAAATAAAACCCGAAACATTACGAAAATGAATCAAAAGAATGCCTCGACAAAATGCACACCCTTCTAACCATGCCCCCGATCTAGTTAAAACTGTAGACGGAAGTAAGGGAAGTGACATATGTATTTGTTTACATAAGGCAACTTCTCTCTTTGTGAGGTTTTAAAGAACCTTCTTAGTACTGCTAATTAGTTGATATATTGGGTATGTATCTTTTAAGAATTTGCCAACGTTTGTTATACATGAAACAGCATCACTCATGAACAGCATGGCTTTTCTATTATCTCGGGCAATTTCTCCAACACTTTTGGCTACTTCAACATTCTCAGGTGTTTTACTTGCTATCAAGTACAGATTTGTTTATATAACTGGATGTAAGATACCAGTAATTATATTAACAACACTTCCACCTAATACATCTATAGCTTCTTCGGCAGCAAACGAAAAATCGTTATCTCCTACATTTCTAATTTTGGGACATAATTTTTTCGTTAGGAATATGCCTGCCTGTAAACTTCACCAGAAATTAACTAAAAATTATATTGTCAAGCTTCTTAAGTAGTATATTTGCAGCTACAAGAGCACCAGAGACATCGTTGTATGAATTTTAAGTTCCAAAAGGTATGATACTCTTTCCTTATTTGAATATTTTACAATAAAAGCAAAAATGTCTATATTAGCCACTATTGAAAAGTAGTTGTGATCCTTAATCCATTCGTCAAATCGTTTGGAGAACATTTTCTGGACATGATTATGAGCCAGTATAAATGGAAATATAAGTACGGAATTGAAATCTTTCATCAAATGAAATCAAAAGTGAATTATAAGAATATTTAATTGACATGAAAAAATTACTTATTTGTAGAAAACCTAAAACTAATTTTTTCTAATTGAAACATTTCCGCTAGTAATTTGAAAAAGGACGGTGCTATAAAAGGAACAATAACAATAAAGAGTAACGAAAAAGGAAATAAAAGCTTTAAACAAATAAAACTGAAAATGAATCGTAACAATACATAATCGAAAATGAAATAAATAGATACTACGGAATAGAATATAGACACTATTAAAACTAATTAACCTTAAATCGAGTAAGGTAAAACTAATTAGCAGGTAAATTGAACAAGAATAAAAGAAAGAGGGACAAAGATGTCGACCAAACAATATCTCTAATTCTTAAGTGTAAATCGCGTCGCGAGCATAGCGAAGACTCGGATTACGAATATCCTGCACTTCTACACCTACGACTATACTCACGGGTCGTTGCATTGCGATAGGGACTGTTATCGATCAGCTCACTGGTCGCTATAGAGTATAAAACGTTTTCCATTGGCAATGAACAGATGTCGAAATATCGAATTACATTCTAAATAATCAATAATTATTATTCTTCGACAAGCTTCTGTGTGTTGATTTTTTAAGCGCCAAGATGGTGCAATTTATTCGCAAAAAAACTTAATTCGCGTTAATTTAGTTTAAAATATCGGACAAATACTTTCTAATTTACATCACTAGCACCAAATGTAGCTTAGAGAGTATCGCAGATGCGTTTATAGTGACCACAATAGAACTTTTTTAAGTTACTATTTCATAACATTTTACTAACTACAAATAGACGCTTTATAAACAAACAGTTTATTATATTTTAGTTTTAAAAAAAATTATAGATGTTATAGGCACAGAAAGAAAAAAAAAGTGGAATTAACCTGGTCGACATTGGTCATAATACGGAGACCATTCTGCATAATAGTTACACTTGTAAGTAACATAATCTTGACCATTGCTTCTGTATGCAGATCGGCATTTTTTCTTGACACTTGCTAAAATTTCCGTAGAATTTCGGCAGGTCCTAGGTTCCTCTTTTATATAACACTCATCTTCCTCGGAAAATCTTGTTTCCAAGGGGCCACACGTTTCTGAAAAGTAATATTTTATTTTATTTAATTCTTACAGTTTTAATATTTTTTAAGAATTCTTCTGAATAGAAATTTTCTGAAAAAATAGCATTAAACGAAAATGAAAATATTCTATAGTAAAGTATTGCATGGAAAATGCAAGCCTTTATTGAGCAGCCTATAAGCGTATACTATAACATAATATGCAGATAGCTCTGAAAATTTCGAATTCTACTTCCAATTACTAATATTTATATTTGCATGTAAAGAATATGAGCATCACTAAAGCAATCATATGTAGATTTTGCAAGAGAGAATGTGTTTCTACAAATCGAACATGAATATTCTGAAGCGAAACTTTGTTTAGAAAAAGCGTTACCGCGAGTGCTAGAAGAACAGAACTAGAGAACGTACACCAATGAATTTTGAAAATAATAGATCTATAATGGAATAGACTCTGTGGCCATCTTAAGTAATGTAATCTTATCTGATCTAATGTTTGCCATTTACAGAAACAGAAATATATCTAATATGCAGTTATTCAATGCCATTGTACATTGTGGTTACTATATCGTATTTGTTTCTGTTTAGCTAATGATTCTACTTAATTTGAAGGGTGTAGAAAAAGAAGTCTAAATTAGTTTTACCAAAATTTCTTCATACCATGATATTGTAAAAAGATTATCATCTTTTTACCATGTCAAGATGGTATAAGGATTTCTGTTTCTAGATTGCCTCTCGACAAGCCATTGTCCATAACCATTGGCCGCTGATAGCGTATGCTAGTCTAAAACAAAAGAACTGCCAATAGGAGAATTAGTAAATCTTTGGATACCTTTGCGCCATTAATTAAAGCTATTTTCAATGAATAATTATAAACTAAGCAGTTGTGCCGTTTCTGAATTCCACACATTTTAATTGAAAGATAGATGATGCGCGTGTGATCGGACTATATTTCAAAACCTTAACAGTAATCTATCATAAAACAATGTATGATATTAAATTACGTAGGCTTTCATGACCGGTTTCGCTAATAGTATAATCTTCTTGCACATTTCGCCGTGTTGTCGTGGTTTCTATCTACGTTTCGCTCTTCATACTGCTAGCTACTTCAAAATCTGTTATTAAATTGGTTTTCTCTGTTTTCGTTCTCCGTCAGTTGCCTTCTGCATGACTGCTGTTATCGTGGTCTATTCTCGTAGTAAACTCTTCCACGTTATGCCGAGTTTGTAATTGTCCTCACGGTTTAAGTTTAGATGCTTCTCTCTTCCGATAACTGCTCTGCTGATTCTTCGATGACAGTTTTTCGTAATAGCTAAAATTTTCATTTCTTCAAAGTTTACTTTATGTCCGTCCTTTTGAGCATATTCTGCAAACACCGATTGTTCAATTCTTTTCATTCATGGCCCGCTTTGATATTCTTTAATTCTATGAACAATCAAAACATCCTTTCCGCGCTTCCCCCATTTATCCGACATACTCTTCCTGCGCTCGTATACTAACTCAGACTTCTTCTTTCATTCGCATTAATCTGTTTTTGGTTCCAGAAAAGTGATGTTGACGTTCCAAAACATACTTTCACATTCTTCTTCGTCAATATCCTTCCCATCTTCTCAATTACTCCAGATATGTAATGCAGACCGGCGTGAATATATGTGTAAAGGGAAAGAAAGAAATAACATATAAAGGGTTTTCCAATAGGGACTTCACAACTTTTAATTTAATTTGTTAACGCACCCTTTCACGAATCATCGAACTGTCACTGTCAGTTTATTCAGTAAACTTAACATTTTCATGATGGTAAAGTACACGAACGAACAATATCTGCAAATTATAAAAATTTACTACAGAAATTCGGAGTCGGTGACCGCTACTTCAAGAGCGTTAACTCCGATTATTCGGTTTCGTAATTCTCGCCCTAGTAGACAGGCAGTAACAAGTTTAGTGCAAAAATTTGAGTCTACATATTCGTTGTGTGATGTTGCCGTGCCAGTGAGACAACGGGTTGGTCGAAGTGTCGAAAATATCGCTGCCGTTGAAACGTCCGTAGCAAATGATCCAAATCAATTAATTCCACGGCGTTCTCAAGAGTTGGGCATCGCCCAGACCACTTTATGGCGAATTTTGCGTAAAGATCTTGGTTTACACCCATACAAGATCAAGCTGACTCAAGAATTGAAGCCGATGGACCATTTGAGGCGACGTACGTTCTCCGATTGGGCTCTGGAAAAGATGCGCCAAGATGATCAATTTCATCGCAAAATCATTTTCAGTGACGAAGCTCATTTTTGGCTCCATGGGTTCGTCAATAAGCAAAATATGCGTTATTGGTCGGGTGAAAATTCACATGTGCTTCATGAAACACCACTTCATCCACAAAAAAAAACTGTTTGGTGAGGTTTGCATGCCGGCGGCGTCATAGGGCCATATTTTTTCGTCGACGATAATGATTGTCACGTTACTGTAATCGTTATCGCGCCATGATTACCGATTATTTTTGGCCCGAATTGGAAGGTATGGACTTGGAAAACATGTGGTTTCAGCAGGACGGTGCCACAAGCCACACAGCACACGTTACAATCGATTTATTGAAGAGTAAGTTTGATGAGCGTGTTATCTCAAGAAATGGACCAGTCGATTGGCCGCCTCGTTCGTGCGATTTAACGCCTCTAGACTTTTTTCTTTGCAGCTACGTCAAGTCATTGGTCTATGCTAACAAGCCGACAACGTTGGAAGAGCTCAGAGCCAACATTGAACGCGAAATAGCAGCCGTTTCGGCCGAATTGTGTGGCCATATGAACGAAGTCGAGTTCCATTCATAAATGTTTTGATTGTACTTCAACCCGATAATAAAGTTTTTGAAATATCTCAAATGGTCTGATATTTTATTTTGGAAAAAATTTGTCAAGTCCTTATTGGAAAACCCTTTAGTTGCAGATTAAGCTTTTGCTAAATATACTGTTGAGCTCATGCACATTTAAATTTTTCACATTAAATTATTCACGCACTCTTCTATTGTTTACGAATTTCGTGCACCTAATTGTCAGAAAACTATCAATTAATACGTCACAAACGTTTCACATCATTTGACATAATCAGAAAAATGGTGGTAAAACTGAACTTTGAGTATTTCTTAAAAGTAATTTTAGAAGAAGAGAATGTAAGAAAATTATGCATTTTCAAAATAGAACATAAATGGAATACTAGTCACACAATAGATGAATTACCGGGATCTGGAAGGCCAGGAGCTTCTGTGGAACATCAAGGTAAAGCTCTTGTGAAAAAATTTGTCAATTGTTGGATTAAAACTAAAATTACGAATAATACGCACCAAATTTTGCATTATTTCAAATCCCAAATTCATATTTGTAGGTTAGTAGATTAGCAATCAACATGAACGAAACTATCAACAGTAAATCCAGTTTAAATTCGTACATTGACAAAATTTTCAAGCCATTTTACCGGCTGATTTGGCATATATTGAACTAATCGACAACTGAAATCAACAAATTATTCACCTACTGTTACGTTAGTATCTGATATGATGCACGCGTTGAATTGCTAAATAAGCAGATCCTAGAAGTAAGATACCAGTACTAATTAACGGATGCTAAACGTGTTATTCGAATTCTTTTAGCGTCAAATATAACAAATCATCTTTTTCCTTTTAATAGAAATATGGACATTGTGGCTCTATATAGCTGACTAGAAAATTCATTAGAACAAAAGATCTCTTGTAGATTCGTTATGTCAACTTTAGCATAAATAATCATTCATTAACAATTACATCAGTACACGTTTTAGATTTTCCATTGCAAACACGTTTTGCTACTAAATTAGTACAGTGCACAAGTTCCTGCATTATAATTTCTCTTGGTGCAGCAGTTATATATTTTAATTCCAAGCCAGCTGCACACAAAATAATATTATATTGTCGAATTTTATTTTCAGCTGACGGTTCTTTTTCCAATTCCAGAAATATAAAAACTTGCAAATACAATATTAGGTTTTGGATTATCACTATCATTAATATTCTCTGCATTATTGTTATCACCATCGTCATCGCTACTAGATCCAGTAGTGATGACGATGGTGTAGAAGATCAACATAATTTAATTTGGTACGTAGACTTCCGCGGTGGTGGTCCATGCTATCTGCTTCTGGGTTTCCGGGCTGGAACCGCGTCACTAGTATATCTGCCGACGTTTCGTATCCATTTGTATGGGACATCTTCAGGGCTGAACTACTGCACTGAAACAGTTTCAGTACAGGGCTGAACTACTGCACTGAAACTGTTTCAGTGCAGTAGTTCAGCCCTGAAGCTGTCCCATACAAATGGGTACGAAACGTCGGCAGATATACTAGTGACGCGGTTCCAGCCCGGAAACCCAGAAGCAGATATCAACATAATTTGTTTTGAAAACACTGTTCATTATGTCATCATTTTCTACTTCATCATCACTGACAACAAACATCAGCAATAACAGGCTGAGAAGTGTTAATACAAAACATGCTTGCGGATTTCGCAGGCCAAGTTTATGTAAATGGAGGGTAGGGATGACAAAAGTTATTTTTTAATTTAAAGAAGTAAATAAAAATTGTTTCACCTAGTCGTTAGGTCAAATAATTTTGAATGAATGAATACTATTTGGACCATACCAGAACGCTAGATTAATTTACGAATATTTAATAGAAATTAGGGCCTAGTTGAAAAATAAATTTACTTCTAGAGCATTCTGCTCATCTAGAAGTACCTACGATTAAGACTGAGTTACCTCTTCGAAAATTATAGTCTTCTAGTTTTAGTTGAAAGTAGTTGTCTCGCTACCTACTAAATCATCCTGTTCATCATTTGATATAATTTTGAAGTGTATATCAGAAGGCTCATAATTTAGTAGACGAATGAAATAAAATTTGCTGCAGCGTAAATATCTTACCTTGACGATATCGTGAAATTATTGGGTCATTTGAAAAAATACACAAAATGTTAGATGTTGAATATATTTGAAAAATATGTATATGTAGATAAAAAAGACACAGAACAGATTATTGATGAAATAAAAATAACATGGCTTAATAAAAATTTAAAGGTATTTTCGAAAATTAAATACACAACTGGTAATTAAATGTAGTGATCAAAAGAAACTTATCAAAAACAGAAAGCAAAACAAAAGTATTCATGACATTAAAACATATACAAGGATGCATTCTAGATGTCTTACCTTTATCTGCCTCATTACGTCCTTCTGCTGATACTAGTAGGATATTATCTAAAAATAATACACACAATGTTATATGTCGAATATATGTATTTAATTATGTATATGTAGAGTAGAGAAAAAAAGAAGAACTGGACATAAAAAAGGTCTAGAAGTAGATTCGGAAATTGAATACATAACTGATGATTTAATACAGTATCAAAAAAAGAATTTATAAAAAGACGGAAAGCAAAATAAAAGTATTCATGACATTAAAACATATACAAGGATGCATTCTAGACGTCTTGCCTTTATCTGTTTCATTACGTCCTTCTGCTGACACTAGTAGAATCGAGTAGAACGATCAATTCTGATGTTTACTGTCAACAATTAATAAAACTGGATGAAGCAATCGAAGAAAAACGGCCAGAATTGTCAAATCGGAAAGGTGTAGTTTTCCACCAAGATAATGCAAGGCCTCACACATCTTTGGCAACTCGTGGAAAACTATTGGAGCCTGGCTGGGAAGTGATGCCACATCTCCCATACAGCCCTGATCAAGCACCATCTGATTACCATTTACTTCGAAGTTTGCAGAATTCTTAGAATGGTAAAACTTTCACAAATAACGATGACCTTCACCCGCACCTAGTTCAGTTTTTTGCTGATAAGGACCAGACATTTTATGAGCGCGGAATCATGCAGCTGAAAGAAAGATGGCAAAAGGTCATTGAGCAAAATGGAAAATATATAATTGATTAAAAACTATTCTTTGTTTTAGAAAAAGTGTTTTATTTTATACTACAAATCCGAAAGTACTTAGTTGCCAACCCAATACATGGTGTGTCGGGCCAATGCCCGAAAAGATACTGAAAATATGGTAATACAGGAAATACGATGTCAAGATCATGAAAAAATAGAAAAAAAAGATTTTGAGCTTTATTATTCCGGTGATGGTAAACATGTACATTATGGAAAAGAGTTTAACAGACGAGATAGATATAGGAACTAAATAGTGGAATATAAACCGATTAGTAAAAGAATGGTTTATTTGAGAACAGAAGCAAAGCTTTTTTATTTGTCATTTTGAAACGTAGAAGGAATTCTAATTTCATGAAAAATTTGGAGAAGAAATTGAAAAGGTATCAACGGAAGTCCCGCTGGTTTTGACAGATTTAAATGCTTGAATAGTCAAAGAACACCTGGCATTATTAGCATATAAACAAACAAGGCTCGAAAAAATAGATGTAAATGAATTAAGTTATGTAATTTGGCACAAAAAACAATATCGTTTTAAGTAGTACCAAATTTCCACATCCAAAAATACCACAAGACTACCTAATCACCAAATGGCAAAACACTTATGCATACATGTACAAATTCTTATTAATAAAACAAAAGAGTTAATACAAAACAAACGAAGGAAACGAAAGATAGTATACACGTAGACACACTTGTACTGACTCTGATTATGTTATGATAGCGGCCAAAATGAAGCAAGAAATTAGAAAAACAATTAAAAGTGTTCGAAATGGAAGTAAGCGAAAAGCTAATAGAACAAAACAATGAATTGCTTAATTTGGTTTCGATATGTGTTTGCAGGGTCATTTTGTAGTATTTTTAATACCTTATAACGTCTGAGAGTTTCATTTATGTAGTCTTTTTTGTATATTGTAATTACAGTATTCCCTTTGTCGACAGCAATAAAAATTGTTTTATACTTTTCGGCTTTTACTCAGGTTGGTTCGATACTATTTATCTCATTACTAGTGTACTATATGAATGAAATCATTTGGATTATGAGATAAATTTGTTCCAGTATACGCCACTAGATGTTCTAGCATTATTTCTATAGTGAGTGGAATTTAGTCTATTTTAAGTATCTGCGGAAACCACTGCGTGGTGAAATTGTCATGTAAATTAATTAAAAATAATCAAATAACGGGCTTGCCAGAAGGAATGGTTTTTTTATCAATTTAAAATACTTATTCTCCTATTTGAAATATACATATGTACTATATATCTATTTAAAAATTTAATTTCAAAAAGTTATATGTTGACCACTAGTAAAGTATTTATCGTATTTTTTAATAATATGCGGAATTGTCGTTGTCATTAATAAAATTGTTGGACAAACTGTTCTCAGTGCCATAACAATGTGAAGAAATAGAATACCTCAATGTGAAATACACGTATCAACAGATAATAAACCATTTCAAAAAAAAGTGGATAAGTGGACAAGTGGAAACAAAGGTAAAGACTGGAAAGATAATAAAATTGTCAGTCCTGTTTGAATTTTGTTATTGACGGTGAGCTATCAAAACACCTGATATTTTGTCACTTTAAGAAGAAGAGAGAAGGAGTGTTATAAAGAGATAATGTAACCTAAAAGTGGGTTGATGTACGAGGGAGCGTTTTTATATTCGCGGAATGAGCGGGTTGTAGAGGGGCGAGTAGGCGCATTGGGGGCGTGGCCTGTGCAGCAACTCATGATTAGTATAAATACGAAGTTTCATTGTTATTAGACAGTTAGTCTTTGAGCTATCGTCAACCAAGTAACATAATCAGGAGTGAAAAGTGAAATATGGAAAAAATCGAATATCGTGCCATTATAAAGTTCCTTACCAGGCAAGGAAAATCAGTCGCGACCATAATGAATGAGATGTCATTGGTTTACGGCGACTCTTGTCCAGGAAAAACCATGGTGTACAAGTGGCATAGTTTATTTAAACAAGGAAGGGAATCCCTTGAAGACGACCCGAGGCCGGGCAGGAGCATTGAGGTGACCACGCCAGCACTTATTCAAAAAGTTGAACAAATTGTACTCGAAGATGCTCGACTAATGAAGAAACAACTCGCAGAAATGGTTGGAGTATCCGATACAACAATTTTTAAAATCCTACACGATCATCTCGGCATGTCTAAGGTCAGCGCAAGATGGGTGCCGAGAATGCTCACACCGCCGCAAAACAACAGCGCGTAGAGTGTCCGCGTGCATTTTTGGACCTCTGTAATGAAGACAAGGATGGTGTATTGAGTGGAATTGTTACCGGAGACGAAACTTGGGTTCATCATTATGAACCTGAGTCCAAACAAGACTCCATGCAGTGGCATAAAAAGGGCACAGCACCTCCCAAGAAGTTTAAAGTGTCACAATCAGCTGGGAAACTCATGGCAACGGTATTTTGGGACTCGGAAGGAATATTGTTGATTGATTATAAAGATAAAGGTGTTTCTATAACCGGAGAATATTACGCTTCAATACTAGAGCGACTAAAAGAAGCCATTAAAGAGAAAAGACGGGGAAAATTGACAAAAGGTGTTCTGGTTTTGCACGACAACGCGCCCGTCCACAAGAGCCGCGTTGCGTTAGCTGCCCTGCATAAGGTGGCCTTCGAAATTGTGAATCACCCACCCTACAGCCCAGACCTGGCCCCGAGTGATTATTACCTGTTTCCGAAAATGAAAAAAGAGCTGCGGGATAAAAAATTTACTGACGATGATGAAGTCAAGGAGGCAGTTTCGGCGTATTTTGCAGATAAAGAGAAATCATTTTTTTATGAGGGTATAAATAAATTAATTGAAAGATGTGAAAAATGTATCCGTCTTGCAGGTGAATATACTGAAAAAGAAAAATAATTTGGTTTTTTTATTTCCACCCCTTGTCCCCCATTCCGCGAATATAAAAACGCTCCCTCATAGGTATATTCGCAAATGAAATTTAGGAGGGCTTTCAATAAATAACAACCCTGAATCAACTAAATTTGATTATAAATTTCGTAAATTTTGAGCAGCTTCTTTAGACTAACTGTTTTATTAAACGTAAAAGTACAATTCTTATTTAGTATTGTACACATTGTCCAGAATGCAGGAATAGCAACAACGAGAGTAGCTAACTCTTACACGGAAAATACAATAATTATTAAAGCTACATTACGAACTCAAAATGAGGGAATGTTCTATATTGTGGGAGAGCCGGCCGAACTCAATAACAGCCATGAACGACAGTTTGTCTAGAGATATTCTACAGCGAAGACTTATGTGTAACGCAGCATAGTACTGACGAATGAATGGTGTGGTAAGAAGCGCAAATTGACCGACAATGTAAACAAGTTTACCGGGAAGTATCGCCAATTGAATTATAATGGCGCTTAAATATTATGTACAGTCTGCGTAGGAAGATATAATGTGCTGGAACAGCGGGACTGTAGGACTGTTGTTTACAATGCGATTCGAGTTACCACCTCGCTCTTTTGTTCGTTTGTACGAGAGAGGGAGGTAGTGGTTTCTCATTCTTCGTTGTATCACTAAACGGTACAAATACAGACTCCTGGAATATATTTGTTGAAAATATCATAGTTTAAGTGATCAAAATTAGTAACTTGATATGTCCCAAAACAAAATGTTAATATTGGAATCTGTTCTCATACGATTGATCACTTATAGCAGGTCTCTCCATGTCAAAAGTGCTCGTCTATTCGCTAGAAGTAAGCGTACTACGCCTTTTCATTCTTTTGGACGAGAGAAGAAGGTAGTGCTTCTCAAAATATTCTATTATTAATAACATAGTGTAATAGATTAGACTTATGTGATGGAGAAGCAATTGCGGCACTGGTATAGTATGAATTAGGACAATTTGAACTTTCAGCACAGCAACTATTAATGTTTGTTACTGATGGAGCTAGTACAATCTGCTGTGTAGGCCGTGCTCTTAAAAAATGGGGTGGTAGTTTATTGTAGTTTATGCAAATTTCATGCGTTCAATGTTGGAGCAGTAATTATTCGAAAATCTTATCCAGATATAGATGCATTAATTGTAAGTACAAAATTGGTGTCTCGCGACTCCCCCAAACGTGCTCGAGAATTTCGTAAACAGTGGCCCCATTTTCCTGAACCACCTGGGGAACCTAATAACAGGCAGCCCTTAACTATTGTATCGTAAATATTTTCAAGAAATAAAGTCTGCTGCTTCACACATTATTCTTCTAAAATTATCAAGAAAAATCAGCCTAAATTTCAAAATAATCACGTTATAATAAATCCAGAAATTGTTAAGAAAAATTACTAGGAATTAGTTGAAGCAGTAGAGAATTTACAAAATCTTTCGGCGTCGTTAACAACTGTTATGCACTACTAATGACATTAAGACAGACATGTGATGGTGCGTGTACAGATTTGTCAAATAATTTCGATGATTATTTGAATTTTAGATGCTCAACGGTCGTTTTCTGCATGTAAGAACATTTTTTCATCGCAGAGACAAGGCCTCATTGAAACAAATGTCGAAACATACCCAATACAGCAGCCCTTTCTCTTACCTCGTTCACTATATGATATCGAATCTTAAGCAGCAAGCGTTTATTACTTAATTTACTACAGAAGGCAGGCCTCATAATGATTATTATATTTATCGTAAAACAGCTACGGATCTGTGAAATGTGTACCCACATACTATTACAGCTCGGGCGTAACTACTCACACCGGGCCACTTTCCCCACAATACATTTCTGCATTCCCTATTCTATTCTTAATTTTAAATTTTAATAGTTTATTTATTGAAAGTAGATATATTAAAATCATCTATATTTGCTAATCAGTATGAGACATTTATTATCTCGGTGGATATATTTATCGTTCGAGGTTCTTCCCTTCCAGTTTATCAGGAAAAAATTTCCAACTTTTATTGCACGTAAAAATATAAATCTGTGGTTAGATAAGAAGGCTACGTCTAATAGGTACACACAATGAACTATAAACAAATTTTTAAAACATTTACTTTGCTATTGCGCTTTTTTCTAAGTAGTGTGTAATATTGGGTTGGCAACTAAGTACTTTCGGTTTTTACTAATAGAGAGCGTTGCTTTATTTTTTGTATAACGTATGTACTTTACCGTTTGTCGCGTATTACTAGTCACATTGACGTAACTTCAGAAGCAAGTAGTGCGTGATTTTTATTAAAGCTATTAGTTGTGGGTTAATTTTAAATGGAGTGCAGAAACGAACATTTTCGACATATTTTACTATTTTATTTCCGTAAAGGAAAGAAAGCTGCTGCGGCTCACAAAAATATATGTGAAGTTATGGTGCTAATTGCTTAACAGAGCGCACGTGTCAGAATTGGTATAAAAAATTCCGTTCTGGAGATTTTTCCCTCAAAGGTGAGCAATGTTCTGGTCGGCCTACTGAAGTTGATGATGACCAAATCAAAGTCATAATTTAGGAGGATCGTCATATAACTGTTCGAGAGTTTGCGGAGAGGCTACATATATCGCACACAACAATTGAAAAACATTTAAAATGTCTTGGGCTAGTTAAGAAGCTTGATATTTGGGTACCTCACGAATTGAAAGAAATTCATTTAACACAAAGAATCAACTTTTGCGATGTGCACTTTAGACGAAATGAAACCGACCCTTTCTTAAAAAGAATCATCACTGGTGATGAAAAATGGGTCCTGTACAGTAACATAGTTCGAAAACGATCATGGAGCAAATACGATAAACCAGCTCAAACCACATCGAAAGCTGAATTGCATCCAAAAAAGATCATGCTGTCAGTTTGGTGGGATTACAAAGGTGTTGTATTTTTTGAGCTGCTTCCAAGGAACCAAACGATCAATTCTGATGTTTACTGTCAACAATTAATAAAACTGGATGAAGCAATCTAAGAAGAACGGCCAGAATTGTCAAATCGGAAAGGCGTAGTTTTCCACCAAGATAATGCAAGGCCTCACACATCTTTGGCAACTCGTGGGAAACTATTGGAGCTTGGCTGGGAAGTGATGCCACATCCCTCATACAGCCCTGATCTAGCACCATCTGATTACCATTTATTTCGAAGTTTGCAGAATTCTTTGAATGGTAAAACTTTCACAAATTACGATGACCTTCACTCGCACCTGGTTCAGTTTTTTCTGATAATGACCAGAAATTTTAAGAGCACGGAATCATGCAGCTGAAAGGAAGATGACAAAAGATCATTGAGCAAAATGGAAAATATATAATTGATTAAAAACTATTCTTTGTTTAAAAAAAAAGTGTTTTATTTTATACTACAAAACCGAAAGTACTTAGTTGCCAACACAATACTTTACATTAATTAATAGTGCATTATTATGGAATCGAAGTCTATATATGCTCGTACGAAGTTTCGCGAGTCCTTTTATTGATGATTTCCGTGTATGTAAAATACAAACTTTGTAATCTTGAGCTTTTAAGGGTTGGTGCTTCTGTTAGACGTGTATTGCCGAGAAAAATTAATTTAATTAACATCTTCTCCCTCTTATGGATGAAATATAAATAGCGAAATTGTAATATTTCTTCCACATATAATTTATGTAAATATTTCAAGTTCAAGTAATTTCTCTTAATATTCTAAAAGTCTTTCCTTCTCGTAGTATTTGTACCATAGCTGTGGTTTTAAGAAGTGCTTTTTAAATTGAAAGTAGGGATCGTTGCTTTATGTTTGGAAACATAAAAATTTAGAAGCACGTAAGTATTGTAGTAGAAATTGACACAGATGGCGTTCGCTTAACTTTACACTACTTTTTCGAAATGCAAGTATACCAAGTATCCACATCCCGTTGTTCACAATTGGTATCTCGATTATTAGAAGACAGAGTAACCAGTCAAATAGGAAATGTATTGCAGAATGCGATAGTCACGCCAAATTTTATTTCAAATGCAATTAATTTTTTTAAAATTTCAAGATTATTTCAGAAAAACAAAATCTGCTGATTTCAATTTTCAGCACCTAATGTGACCGCTTCAAGTTTTAAAATGGCACATTTTTAGGACATTTTTTTTTGTAAACAGAAAGTACCGATTGGCATTTGTTTTCAAGTTGATAGTGCCATATTTTGTTTTTCATAGGCAGCCATATTGGGTTTTTGATTTGTTAAGTAATTAAAAGACTTCAATGATGTATAACATTCCTCACAAATTTTTATTTGTAGGGGAGATAACAAAAGAAAAGTAAATTATTCTCTTATATGAATTTAATACGTGACGTAACGCTAATAAGAAGGGAGTGCGACAATATATGCTCAGTAACAAAGATATTAACAAAAAACAGAATGCTCAATAAAATTAACTAACCATGGAACGTCAAGTTGGGCGGCACGCCATAGCCGTCCGTATCCTAGTAAACAATAGGTAACCTGTTATATGTAATAATTGGAACTTTGGTTTACACTTCATTAAACATTGTCAATTTCAATGCAATGTTGAGGAAATAACTATTTAAATAGACTAAATGACTAATGAATACATGAATCGCGTATATTAATAACCAAAATTCTTGTTATCCTGCCAAAATATGTCAATGAATGTTAAAAAAACAAACCAAATATTGGTAACACCCTGTTTAATACGCGTTTCAAGCAATTCACTTCTCATCAGGTAAACTTGTGTTATTAACGAACGATTCTCTGTGGTCTTGTAGTACCTATTCGAAACAGTTCTGTTTTTATTCGTAGATTCGTATTTTTGAACTAAAGAGAGATGTAGTATTTCTACATTACTTTTCTGTATCAAAAACGTGTGATAACCCCACAAAAACATTAATTCGTTAATAACGCAAATTTACCTGATGATAGATGAATTCCCTGAAACGCGTAGTAAACAGGGTATTACTAACACTTGAATTATTCTTTTAACATTCATCTAATGGTGATTCGCCTAGATTTTAAAGTGTTTGTCTATTTACGCACTGGTAACTTTGTTACCGATTTTAATGAGATGACACGCCTTTTACTTTCCATTCCTACATTCGTACGTTTGAAGGAAAGAGGGAGGTATTGTTTTTTCAAAAGGTATTAATGTTCAATGTATAGTAAAGAAACGTTAATCGCCAGTCAAATTTAATAATATATAGAAAATTGTGAAACAATCTTCTGCGAAACATTGTCAGTCTCAACGAACTAGATGGCGCACTGAATTTGTTGGGGTATGTGGGCATCTAAAAAGTGCGATGTATGGACATTTATTAAAATGGCTTCGTACACGGTACAACAACGCGTTCAAATTGTTGAATAATTTTATGAAAATCAGCGTTCTGTGAAAAGAGTTTTTAGAAAATTACGTGAATTTTATGGTTTACATAATCGTCCATCTGAAAACACTATTGGTCGAATTATTAAAAAATTTCAAGAGGCCGGTTCCGTGGAAGATCAAGAAAGTGAAAAATACAGTCGTAGCGGTCGTTCACAAGAAGTTTACCTGATGATAGATAAATTCTTTGAAACGCGTAGTAAACAGGGGGTTACTAACACTTGAATTGTTCTTTTAACATTCATCTAATGGCGATTCGCCTAGATTTTAAAATGTTTGTCTATTTACGCACTGGTAACTTTGTTACCGATTTTAACGAGATGACACGCCTTTTACTTTCCGTTCCTACATTCGTACGTTTGAAGGAAAGAGCGTTAAGCGCCAGCCAATTTTAATAATATATAGAAATATGAGAAACACTCTTTTGCGAAACATTATCAGTCTCAACGAACTTGGATATGTTTCTAAATGCGTTTTAATCAGCGATGTACGCCGCGCTAAAAGCAATGCTTTTATAGAAAGAAAACAATCGTTCCACACCTAGTATTGTAACATTTTCATAGCTAAAACAACCTTTGAGATTAAGCAAGGGATCTGGAGAGGCACTGTTGCCATAATTACATATTTGTCGTAAATTGATAAATTCTAATCTAAATCTTTCTTTAAAGTACTATTTAGGTTGTCTATACTTAGATGATATTTCCCGTCTTTTAAGGCGTTTAACTATGTATGTATGTATGTCGTCCAGTTTTTACAGCGACCCCGCTAACAACAATGAAGGACTTCTAATTTGCCTACTGCCGGAAGTATACTTTTTGTAATTATAACTTTGTAAATATTAAAACAATTAAAAATTTCTTTCGACTCTCTTTAATAGCTGTGCTTTCTTTTGAATTAAATTATAAAATTAGACATTTTATTTGTTGAAAATAATTAGAATAGTTGACAATTGCCTGTAATCATGTTCCTCAACGCGTAAGAAATGGTTTTGTTGGGTGAAATTAACGAATTAGTTTAGGAGATCTAAGAAAAATAGCTTTTGTGCAATTAAAGCATTTACCTCTGGATAACAGAATCTGATAGATTCTGCTACAACATGTAAAGCATGAACTTTACAGGTTATATGTATAAGCTAGTTTTTAAAATAATAACAATGCATGCCTTAAAACATTTCAATGTTCGTACTACAACATTGACAACAGAAGTTTTTTCCTATAGTCTGTAAATAGGACATAATTTTGTTTTCTACGAGGATAGTTTGACAAGTAGTGAGAATGACACGTAGGTGGCGCTCTAATTGGTAAAACAAATGCACTGTAATTTAGGTTGGCTATTTATATGTTTACATTCGGATATTTAGATAAATAGGTTGATTAGTTTATTTTTGACAGCTGAAAAAGGAGGAGCACGTCGTTTTGTTAAAATGAAGAAAGCAGAGTATCGTGCGGTCATTAAATACTTCGGAATTAAGGGTATGAAAGCTACCGAAATGAAAGATGAGTTACGGGAAACATTAGGTGAATCTGCCCCATCATCCGCCACAATAAGTAGATGGGTAAATAAATTTAAAGGTGGTAGAACAAGCTGTGTTGATGAAGCGCGCTCTGGAGCACCCAAAATCGTGACTTCTAAGGAAATGATTATAAAAATATATAATATTATTACGCAAGATCGACGACTCAAAGTGGGAGAGATAGCGGACATGGTAGAAATTTCAACAGAACGCGTACACCACATTTTAACGAAAGAATTGGGCCTTTCCAAGCTTTTGGCAAGATGATAAAAAGATCACTAATTTAGGCATTTCCAATGAGTGTTTGGACCTTTATAAACGGAATCCAGTTGATTTTTGTAGGCGATTTGTTGCTTGCAGTGAAACTTGGATACACTACAGTACACCCGAAACTAAACAACAGTCGGAACAATGGTTAGAACGTGGTTCTGCACCTCCAAAGAAAGCGGCAAACAAGGTGATGGCATCAATTTTTTGGGATTCAAACGGCATTTTGGTCACTGATTACATTCAGAAAGGTGCCACAATAAACGGACAATATTATGCAGAACTTCTACAAAAACTGAATGTTGAGATTCGTGCTAAATGGACAGGAATGGCAAAGAAAAAGATTCTGTTTCACCAAGACAACGCTCCCTGGCATACTAGCACAGTTGCGATGTCCAAAATCCACGAGCTGCATTTCCAATTAGTACCGCATGCGCCTTATTCGCCGGATCTAGCCCCTTCCGACTTCCACCTTTTTCCAAAATTGAAAACGGCACTAGGTGGGAAGAAATTTTCGTCTGACGACGAGCTTATCATCTTCGTAAATGAATATTTTGCAAGTCTTCCGGAATCGCATTTTAGAGATGGTATAAGGGCATTGGAGCACCGTTGGAATAAATGTATTAATGTTTTAGGAGAATATATTGAAAAATAAAAATTATTTTGTATTTAAAAAATTCGTTTTTCTTTTCCATTCTCACTACTTGTCAAACTACCTTCGTATATTTTGTTATGCATACTAACAAAATTAAGCTACTTTATGAGACAAAGTTTCTGGAAATGTTGAGACATTATATCTTATGCAATGGGGTTCCATACAATCATACATCCTATTCATTCTTTTATTTACACTACACATACATAAATTACATTATGAGACAAAATTAATAATTTATTTTAGTACTTTTGTTATAACAACATTTGAAACAATTCTGCACAGAAAATATGAACTCTATTTGTATTGATATAACCATTCGAAAAAATGTAGCTATCATAATTTTAATCCTTTTAAAGCAATTTCTAGAATACTCATGCATTAAATATAGGTGATTCTTTATATAATTATGTAAACTAAATACTCACAGAATATCACAATATGCACAAACACTTTTTGAATCATCATTGCTTCGGTTTGGAGTTCTTTAATCACTGATAAACGTTCAAGCTATGTACGTATATATACGTATGTATATAGTAGATTTTTGGTTCGCAATGTCAACTTAAAACCGAATTGTTATTGCCAATGGAAACCTAGGGTGAAAGATTCATTTATTATTCATACGTGTAATTGAAAACAACAAGATTTCCTGAGACAGATTTACTCTAAATTTAAAAATTTTGTTTCACGGAATAACAAATGCACTGGATAATGTGAAAGTGGATGTATGAAGTCTCTTACTAGAATTTTATGAATTTATATGGAAAAGTAGTAATAAAGTAATAATAAAATACTTCACAGTTACTGGAGTCAAACTTTTAATATTAACCCTTTGCAAACAGATGTATTTAAAAGTATTGAGAAATATTTATACCGCCTGTACTACGACCACTTATCTTTTACACATCGCACATGTGTGTACATCTTGGTTCTCAGCGGTATAGATCGCATACGGAGTTTGTTTTCATACAGGTATTTTTCGATGATGACAACTTAGTTGTCGAAATACGTATACAGTATTACAAAAGTTAATGTGGAAAGGGGTTATATATCAACCTTAGTGATTAAACAGAATTCTTATTGCTTTCCACTATAAAATCTCTTTTATAATGATGATACACTTCGAAATAAAACTACTTTCTACCTTCCAAGACTTTTTTTAAATATTTTACCCTGTACAAGTGGTCCCACATATGCGGAAGCCACTGAGAGCCCGAAAGAAACCAAAAATATATACCTGTCTGGAATATAAATATGATGCATCACTAATAACGTAATATTTTCATACAAATATATGAAAATATATAAAGGCCTGACCAGGCTTCCCGAAGCCCGAATCTGGCATTCCGAACATGTGCCAAATGGAGGGTTATAGCCAATTGCAATTATGCGATCATTACATCATTACATGCTGAGCAGTCGTTTTCGTTGTACAATAGTTTTTTTCCATCACTGCCAACAAGACTCAAGAAAATGTCAGTAGAAACGCATGCTATGATTCAGATATTTTATTGAACACATTCGGAATTTTAATATTTACTAGGTAGGAGTTTCTGATTAAGTATTGAACAAATTATAATTTATATTTACGCAGAAGAAAATTACGTATGTCACAGTGGGAAGTCTATGATCGAGAATAGTTTAACACAACGTAAATCTCATCCTAAACAATATCAGAAAATGCTCATTAGTTTTGTGCAAAATTTTTCCGGAATCTATATTTGAGTCGATATGTTTATTAGCATTCTCCCAATCTATACAGATGTGATGAGATGCTCTAAATTTCTTGTCAAAATCTACTATGACAATATTATTATATCTTTGAAATGACCTTTTGTAGTCCTCGTGAATATGAAGGGCTAATATCTAAAAGAATCAGCAATTAACACTTGATATTCCAATAGTCTCTAGTTTCTGAGATACGAATGCGAATCATCCACTATACACAAACTAGGAGCTTACAACTCCATGATCCATAGAGCATTTGCAAAACATCTGATTCAAAGAGTCAGAAAAACAGAATTATATATCATTAAACTTACAACAAAAAATAATGATTTCCCAGAAAAATTAGTCAATACAAAAAGGATGTAAGTACAATGTTAATCTAATTTATCTACATTAATAATAACACCGAAAGATCTTTCGAAACATTACCTTATTTTGGGACGCTATCTGAAAAAGTAGCAATGTTCCTTAATAAAAATCTGGTTAGCAATATTGTTTTGAAAGCAGGTATTAATTTAGGCAAAATACTATTAAAAGCAATTATTCAAATGTTAATAACACCCTGTCTACTACACACGTATCAGAGAATCACACTCATAGTCAAGCAGATTTGTGTTATTAATTTTCTTCTTCATTAGGCAAAATACTATTTAATGCAAAAGATAAAATTGACCCTACAGAGAAATGCGGTGTTTATGAACTTCAATGCCCAGAATGTAATAGTGTGTTTAGTGGCCAATCAGGAAGAATACGCAAAATTCGAATAGGACGTCTACCAAGCATAAAATACCAAAGAAATGATTCTAACAATAAACAAAAGTAAGAAAGTAAATTTCTTGAAATGCGTGGAGATTAACAAGTGTCAATGGCTCAAGTCTGCTATACTTTTGATCAATTGTATTTAACAATTCATCTCTTTTAAATTTATTTTAATTCTTAGTACTCACTCTGTAATCTCTACTCTAATTGTACCTGATAATTTTATAAGTTCTCAATGTTTTCCTTTTATTTATTTTTATAGAAAAACATTTTATAGATAAATGATCGGACAATGAGAAGAAAAAAGATGGAGGGTAAGGGTGTGCGGTGTTGTGTTAAGTGCCACTCAAACCAAGAATATTTGTCGGAAAAAATAATAGTTAGCGGTGGAAATTGTGGTTATTTCTTGCATCATGCTTGTAATCTCTTCAAACCTGGAGATATCAAGTTTTTAGACACTTTTAAGAACAATATAATGTGGATGTGTGACCGGTGCAGAAGTAAACAAAGCTGTACAGACGCGTTTACGTCTTATATTGACACTAAATTCAAATCTATTGAACAGAAGTTGGAAAGGTTGGAAGTAGTGTTAAGTGTAATAAATGAACAAAAACGTGAAACAGAAAGTCAAGGTGTGCAGAGAGATAATCTGGAAAGTTTGTCATTATCATCAACACAGCATAATTTAAAACTAAAGCAACAGGGACCTTTAAGCAAGCCAGTTACCAGATCGAGAGGACTCACAATAAATAACGCAAGTGAGCAAAAGATGTCACTAAAAGTAAATCCTACATTAACAAGAGGAAAAGGACAACTCGGACAAGGATATAAAGATTACAAAAACAAAGATGATAAACAAGTCGTGCTTGATATGTCTACACAGCGACAAAACATTGAGCTGTAATAGATTACTTGTTAGAAAATAAAGTAATATCGTTAAATTGTGAAAAACATGAAATCAACAAGGTAAGTATTGCGGCATTTAAAATAGCTGTAACCGAGGATGTTTATCTTAAATGTTTGATCCTGAGATGTGGCCGACGAATGCAATAATAAGGCCTTATAGGAATTTTCGCAGGGCAACACAAATGACTGTAAGAAAATAACAAAACAAAATTTCGAAAGTGTTTTTACATTGATTAACCAAAATATCCAAAGTATAAAAAACAAAACAGACGAATTAATGATTTTCATGCGAAATCTGGATGTTTTGGTGAATGTATTGACGTTAACTGAACATTGGTTAAGAGAAACTGACGAATTGCACTTCGATGGCTATATCGTGGCATTAATTTACACCAGGAAAGACCATTTGCATGGTGGCTCTTATATTTTGATTAAGAATGGTATTGGATTTCGTGAACTAGAACATTTAAAACAAAAAAGTTTAAAATTAACTACTGAAATTATTGCCGTAGAACTACCAAACCTAAAAATTATCGTAGTTAATATTTATATACCGCCGATATCTGGTAAGATCGGCGCGTTCTTTATTACTCTGAAAGATATTTTGCAAGATTTATCAAAAAAACGGGATTATAAAACTTTAATAACTGGTGACTTTAATATAGATTTAGGAAAACAATACGATGATAGTGCTCGTTTTCTTGATATTATGAATACCTATAACCATATAACGACCATTGAAACACCAACTAGAATAACATGCACATCTCAATCTACGATTGACAATATTTTTGTCAATTTCACGGGTTTTGAGGCAAACACAGTAAACTCAGCATTATCAGATCACTCAGCTCAAAAAATATCATTTTATCAGTGCACTAAAAAGAATAAAAACAACGTGACAACAGGACAAAAACGTATCCTCACGCGAGCACATCTTTCTGCTATTAGATCTAACTTATGCAATGACATGTTGTTACCTGCTTTGTCAAAACTCGAATGTAGTCTTGCTTACCGTGAATTTCAACATGGGCTGATAACTGTGATAGATCAGCATCCGAAAAGAAGATTGGTAACAACCAATAGTACCAATAAAACATGGTTAAATCAAGTTAAATCAAGCGTCAACTATATGAAGGAGTAATACGGCAGAGGTTACCAAAATAGGTTTACACAGAATTCTGTATAAGGCTAAAACATGAAATAATAGCATCTAAAAAAAGATCATATTCCCACTATATCCAAAATGCTAGCAATAAGACAAAATCTATAAGGAATGTTGTCAAGGAACTGACTGGCGCTACTAAAAAAAAAGAATTTTAACATTGACGATATAAGAAATCATGACAATGATATCGAAGTTCTATCAGCGCTGAATTGTTACTTTGCGTGTGCAGCAAATGATTACTTGGGTGCAACAGACTATTCTAACGTAAAGGCGGTGTCGGAAACGTGCTACTTCTATCCTACTGATGAAAGTGAAATTATTAGCACCATAAAAGCCTTAAAGTAATCCCATCAACAGGACTGGATGAAATCTCAGTGTCGCTCCTACAGTTCTGTGCATCAGAATTGGCTGCACCATTGGCATAACTGATAAACCTCTCGTTCGAGACCGGTCAATTTCCAGATGACTTAAAGCACGTCGTAGTGATACCCGTACATATGAAAGGAGCGAAGAATAGTTTTGAAAATTATCGACCAATCGCTCTATTATTGAACGTGTCGAAGGTTTTTGAAAGAATAGTTCTGGTCAGGATGACAAAATTCATCAAAAAATACAAAATATTAAACAACACACAAAATGGTTATATCAAAGGGCGATCAACAGCCAGAGCAATTAACAACTTATGGAAAGAATTATAAATAATATATCTAACAAACTCCCGATGGCCTGTGTGCTTATGGATCTTTCGAAGGCCTTCGATGGTGTACATCACGAAGTCTTGTTGCAGAAGTTGGAGCTGATGGGATTCAGAGGCGTGGCATCGGATTGGATCCGTTCATATTTGTGTGCCAGAATGCAATGTGTGCAGGCGGTTAATGCGGGGGGATACATGGTGAGGTCATGTCCGGAACCAGTTACCCTGGGTTCTATTTTGGAACCTTTACTTTTTTTGCTATACATAAACGATCTCCCGGACGCTACCGAAACTTTAACGGTTCTCTTCGCAGATGAAACATCCACAGTCATAGACTCTGGTAATGAAGATTTGAGTATGGCCATAACAGAAAATATAGAAGTGTTAGGGAAGTGGTTTGCGGCAAATAACCTACACTTAAATCTATCCAAAATTCATCTGCTGACCTTTGGTAACAGTTTACCTACAGATGTGGTGGTGGGTGATGAAGTACTTGCCTCTAAGTATGACGCGCCATTTCTTGGCCTTAAGGTTAACTCTGAGCTGTCCTGAAAACCTTACATCAACAAACTATCTGGGGGGCTGTCTCGGTTCTGCTACTGCTTACGTGTTATTTCTCGTAACGTTGGTGTGGAGGCGGGACTGCTTTCTTACTTCGCCTATGTACATTCAAGGGTGGCGTTCTTGGGCAATACATCGACTGGCGGAGGATAATTATCCTCCAAAAGTCATTTATTAGAGCAATTTATGGCATGAAGTTAACCGAAAGTTGTGTGGGTGTGTTTTGATCTGCCAAAGTATTAACAATGCACGCATATGCTTCGCGAAACCTTCGTAATATGCATCTTGTGCCCCCACGAACGTATTTTACAAAAATACAAAAAAATGCGTAAAAATATACAACCACATACCGCTTCGGATCAAGAGCTTGCCGTTGGCCCGGTTTAAAATTATTTTTAAGTTTTGGCTAAGAGAGCAAGAGTTCTACAGTGTGGAAGATTTCTTTAAAGCAATTGTAGACATTGGCATATAGCATAGGTCAATTGCACTCATATATATATATACTTACTATCTATTTTAACTTGTGATTGTTCTTTCATTGTTATATATTTTATACTTATGACATATTCTATGTTTTTTGACATTATGGAACGTAATAAATATTATTATTATTTTTATAGATACTTCTAAGAATCGTCCTTTATCGACAAATAACCTTGTATGTATATTTTTACCTCTGCCTTTTCTTGTAAGCTGATTTAATTATTGTTTTTCGTTTTTCTATATAAAAGGGATTGTAACCTGTATTGTACTTGCTTGATGATGTCCTAACAGACGAAACCAGTCGCACTTAATATACACAAAAATATAATGCGAAATTTCGACAAAGTGTTTAATTTATTCATTAGTGTAATGAAATTTCACAAGGTAACGTTCTCAAAAGTCAACTGTATGTGATGAATCTTGAAAGCTAGACTGTGGTACTATGCCTTTTCTGGCTTCATATAACCTAGAAGATCCACAAGCGAAATTTCCACACCTTGCAATATAAGTATAACCAGCTACTTCGGTATATTGGTAAAGCACAATGTGTTTCTAAAAGAATATACGTCTAGTTTATTTAATAGCCACTAGATGCCAGTTGTCTTCTGTTTTTCTTGGTAACCGTCATATGTTTAAAATGGCTCAAGTTTGCGAAGTGCAAAATCGTGATTACAGTGCAAAGACGTTTCAGGTTGAGCTAATAAATCGATACTCCGAATGGATGGAACATTCACAGAAGGTATCGACAGTTTATAGATACAGGATGTGTATGTAAAGGGAAGAGTCTGGAGAAAATGTTGAACAAATTAAAACTGCTTTCCAATGTAATCCTTTAAAATCAACTCTTCGTGCCAGTCGAGAGTTACAACCGCCTACAATAATTTGGCGTGTTTTGAGACATCGGCTGGTTGTGAAGGCGTACCAGTTACAGTTGTTACAAGCTCTGCGCCCTGATGACAAACGGTAACGTGTGGCATTTCGTAACCACATTCTATGAATGCTATTGACAATAACACTTTCGCACAACGCATCGTGTTCAGTGACTTTCCATGTTGGTAGTCTGATAAGCAAACACAATGTTCGAATTTGGGGTCTACAGAACCCAAATGCAGCCATTGAATATGTATGAGATTCGCCTAAAATCAATGTGTTTTTTGCGATATCCCGATTGTCTGTGTACGGCCCATTCCTCTTTGATCGAAACACGATT
This sequence comes from Dermolepida albohirtum, assembly GCA_031893035.1. Lineage (NCBI taxonomy): Eukaryota > Metazoa > Arthropoda > Insecta > Coleoptera > Scarabaeidae > Dermolepida > Dermolepida albohirtum. The sequence continues at coordinate 191,940 of JAVIWB010002755.1, forward strand.
AGCGGTCAGCAGTATCTCGCTATGTTACAAAACTGTTTGTTTCCGAGGCTGCATGAAGAAAACTTCATTTTTCAACAAGACTGGGCACCCCCTCACTGGAGTCGCCAAGTGGGTGAATATCTGAATAAAACTCTACCGAACCGTTGGATTGATCGTCAAGGAGCTGGCGACTTAGCATGTCTCAGCTGAGCTCCACGGTCACCGGATTTGACACCCTGTGACTTTTTCCTGTGGGGTTTCGTTAAAGACAACGTTTATGTACCACCACTCTCACAGTACCTGTAAGAGTTGACGAACCGGGTCCGTACTGGAATAACATCAGTGACGAAAGAAATACTTGCCCGAGTATGGGAGGGATTTGAGTATCGATGTGATATTGTTCGTGTCGCTGATGGAGGACATATTGAACATCTTTAGTCTGAACTTGAGAGGTTCGTAAATAAGTGTGTAAAGTTTCATATTCGTATGTCTTAAAGCTTAATAAATATATAAATTCGAAATACGTATATTCTTTTTGAAACAGCCTGTATAATGTAATAAAGTATTTGTTTTAAAAGAATAACGTTTTAGACAATAATATAGAAATTAGACAATGCCTATATAGCGCAAATGTAAAAAGTATATTAGTTAACGGTCGAGAGTGGATCAATTAAAGAAGTATAGATTCGTTAAAGAAGTCATATTTAAAATTATTTGATTACTAAATAGGCAAAACAACACCGTAAAAATTCAAAATAACCTACATAAATCACGTATTAATTAGAACCTACACGAATCCTTGAATTCTCTCTTATACAAAGATAAACCGTGAATCCAGTTAAAGAAACTATTATATAAATCTACGAATACGCTCGTTTTCTAAATCAGTTTAATATAAACCACTATCGCGATGTTAAAGTTGATGTGCGCTATTCTTCTCATGCATTACATTTTAATTGCGAATGATCATATGTTTACCAAGGCTGAGGATATTGATTACTATGACGAAAATTATACAAAAGGTATTTATTTTTTTATTTAATATTAACTTAGCGAACAAAGAAATTGTTCTTTACAGGTTCAATAGTTATTCCAATCAACGCAGCAGTAGGTCCAGGTAATAACCACAACATTGAGAAATAGAGTTTTTATTATATCGTTTTATTTTAGCTGTTACAGATGCAAATGGAAACCCTATTCAAACTAATAATAAATACAATAAATGAATTGAAAATAGAATTCGCACCGAAATAAACTGTTTCAGTTACATATGTCTTTATATAATATTTTCTTTTGTTTACTACATAAATAAATGTTAAACATCTATCAAGACTTTACTTTCAAATAAGTGTTAATGTCTCCTATAATATAAGCTGAAATATAAACAGATATCTGATTAAGCCTTAGTTTGAAACTTTTTCATACATATGCCATTAATCTATTAAATGGAAATGTTTTATAATTAAATCGGTTATTGAATTCTGTCAAAACTTTTCTTTCAAATAAGTGTTAATATCTCTGGTAATATAAATTGGAATTAGTGTAACAAATTTCTAATAAATTCCCCTGCATAGTACTCCATTAATTTAAGGACTGGAAATGTGTTATAGTTTAATTAATTATTGAATTCTACCAAGACTCTACTTTCTTTATAGAAACAAATAACTTTAAACATCTACGATAATATAAACTGAAATTAGGGTAACTAATAAACCCTATATAATAAAAATTGTTTGAAATTCTTTTCATACCTTATACACAATATTACATTAATCTAATAACGGGAAATGTTTTATACATAAATCGGTTATTGAATTCTATTAATACTTTTCATTCTTTACAGAAACGGGTGTTTTTTTAAGAGCTTGAGAAATTAAAATTATAATACATACAAGACAAAAATATTGTTGGAATGCAATACTTTTTAGTATAATCCGGTGGATAATTTCATGGCATTTATTTTCTAAATATAATTTCCGGCATACGTCCGCCGTGGCTTCGAGTTACATGGCCCTTCGATCAGTTCAATTTTTGACTACTTTTTCCAATATATCCGGCCGTATGGCGTCAATGGTGGTTTGAATATTGGCTTCCAATGCTTCAAGAGTTGCTGGTTTGTCGGCATAAACCAATGACTTAGCATAGCCCCATAAAAAGTAATCCAGAGGCGTTACATCGCACGAACAGAACCACTTCTGGAAATAAAGTTGTTACCAAATTGATTTTGCATTAAATCGATTGTTAAGCGCGCTGTATGGCAAGTTGCGCCGTTTTGTTGGAACTAAATGTCGTCGATGTTTAGCTGATTAATTTTTGGAAACAAAACTTCAGTCAGCATGGCTCGATAGCGTTCGCCATTCATCGTAACGGCAGTTCTTTCCTCATTTCGAAAGAAATAAGGACCGATGATGACGCCAGCGTGTTAACCGCACCAAACAGTAAATTTTAATGACTATAATGATGACTAGTTAACGGCTTAAAGATTGTCTTCGCTCCAAATACGACAATTTTGCTTATTGACGTAGCCATTTGACCAGAAACGAGCTTCATCACTAAACACAATTCTTTGATAAAATGCTCATTTTCGGCCAGTTTCAAGTGAACTCAATCAGCAAAAATTCGATGAAAAATGTTCGTTTGGCTTAAATTCTTACACGAGCTGTATTTTATAGGCACGTAAGCCAAGAGCCTTACTTAAAATTTTCCACGCAGTCGATGGACAAAGGCCAACAAGTTGATAACGACGACTAATCGACATTTTGGCATTTTCTTCAATATTTCACGTTACAGCAGCAATATTCTCTTCGGTACGCACATTTCTTTGTCTTGTTGATGGTTTTGAATCGAGAAGAGTGAAACTAGTGTGAAAACGATCAATAACTGCACGAATTGCTTGCTCACTAGGTCGATTATATTGACCGTAAAATGGACGAAGTGTTCTATGCACTTCGCAGACAGATTTATTTTTTTCAAAGTAAATTTCTATAATTTGGAAACGTTGTTCTAGCGTTAAACGATTCATGATGACTTGGCAAACCTTACTGAATAGACATGTCAACACAGTTTGACATTATCGGCTGTCAAACCATAGTTATCAATATCGATATTTCTCATGCAACTTAAAAAACACCCATTATAAACCGAAAGTAATGTATCAGATTTCTAATAGAGCATTAGAGGAATAACTTGAAATTCTTTTTTGATACCTTATACAATGTTCTCTTTGTATAACAGCACTGGAAAGCATAAATCGTTGACCTTAATCTGACATTTGTTTTTGATTAACTTTTGGCATCTGAATCCAAAAATACTTTTGTCTATCACGTCAACTGTTTAAGCTATAGGATATCAGCTCTTTGTCCCAAAAGTCATACATAATAAGCATACAAAGGAAAATAAAGGAAATAATTAACAAATATACTGTTCACACATCATGATTTTATTCATGTAAAGACTATATGTAGAATATGCAATTTAATTTTTGTTCATAGATGTAGTAATGTCCTTTTAGCAAACGACAAACGCTTATAGCTTTTCCTGTGGTGTTCTATCAACTTCGCTGGATTCTCCAATAATAGTCAGCCATTATGTGTACATCCCATCTACTATGAGACCGTGCCTCTGTCATCTACAAATCTTGGTGGAACTGCTGTTCCTGCTCACAAAGAAATTACGTCAATATAGGTTGCAGAGAAATAAGTTGACATAATAGAAGAAAACTAACTACAGTTTTGAAATCAGCATGCCTATTAACTTTATAACAGTTAAAAAATCTAACAGAAATTGTGTTAAAAGCTGTTACCCAGTGTAATTGAAAACATGTTGTAAGTAAATCGGTTATTGACATGACATTCTGTCATGGCTTTTTTTGTAGAAACAAACAAGAATTAAAATACTATATCTATTTTGATAATCATCATTTTCAAATAAACTGAGTCCATTAAATGAAAGTTACAAGAGAAAGCAAATAACTCAACGGGCCAGAATTATATGAAATTTGAGTTCAATGTGAGGACAATACATTTTTGTAGTATCTTGAAAAAAGTATCAATGGAATCTATGAAACTTCCTGAAGGAAAATATTATTAATAAATTTTATAATTATAATAATTGCTAATTAACTTTAAAAGCTTGTTCCATCTCGCATGCAAAATACATATTTAGTATTTGTGATATGTAGAGACCCGATTTTACGCATTTTTGCTTATGCTAAATTTCAAAAGCAGCAGTAATTGTGTTAATTTTCTGCAGGAATTACATAAAGAGAAGTAATTTCCACTTACCTTTTCTACGCTTTTTTCGCTTTTTTTGGGTATTTGTGCTTATTTTTCATTTTTGAACTTATATAAGCTTTTTTTTAAATTTTCAAAAGATACATTTAGAAAATTTTGTTGTTTTTCCTTAATTATATTATTTTTGTAATTAAAAGCGTTAAAAATATTTACATTTCCTATTAACCATTTCGGGACGGCAAGCGGAAAAAGCAATAACATTTTCCCACCGGCAGCAAGGCGGCCGTCCTGAAAGAGTTAACGATTTCGTTCGGGATTCCCAGATTTACTTTTATTAGTGTCGGGGATTCTTTTTTATCGGTGCTCGAGAAGTTTCAATCGTGTCGTGGATAAATATTCGGTGCACAATTCGGCAGGGTCAGCTGGAGCATTATCGTGATGGAGGAACCAGGTGTCCATTCTTGACTTTGGCCGCAGGTTCTTCATAGGTCCAATGACCTTAGGCAGTCACTGTTCAGTGGTCGTTACATTGTAATAGTACAGCCAAGTCCCGCCACCGGTGATGATGTTGTTCACATACCGAGATTGTCCCTTATTAAACTTTTTTAGCATCTCCCGGCACGAAGTCACACGTCGTGTCATCTGCTCTTCAGTCGATGCGGCACCCAGAGAGAACAATGTTTATTCACGTGCAGTCCTAATCATGCAGAATCAAACGATATGCTGATACAGTTATGCCTCAAGTACCCTCTATCTGTTAGCAGATCACTTGCCTGTCCTCGCCAAGCATTTTCCTCACAGTAGTAACGTTTTCCTCCGTAACTAACGTTCTTAGCCTTCCCGGCCTCTCAGCATCCTCCACAGTTAAATTTCCCCTTTGGAATTCTCTGTACCACCTGAATATCGTTGTGCGATGTAAACAAACATCACTTAGTGCAAGAGTCATTTCTTCGAAGCAATGGTTTATGTTTAAATCACGCACAAAATTATAACGCAAAACTGCTTTTATCTCATTTCGTGACGACGATGCCATCGCAAGCACTTTACACTCTCATTGCTAATGAGTAACTGAGCCCATCGGCATGGCGCAGCGGCTACTATTCACGTATGAACATGTCTCAACATGCAGTAACGAGTAGCTTCCTACGATTCATTGTTGCATCATATTGCAAAACTTTCCTAGTACCCTTTGTATACACATAGTAGAATATTTATTGACTAACACCAAAAACACTATAAAAAATTCATTAAATCGGTGACGAAATAACAAAATATTTTTCATCTTATACAACGTGGAATATTTTATGTTCAAGGAACACATAATTATTGAAAAAATGTAAATGAATAGCTACGGTTTCGAACATTATTCTAATATTAATTTGTATTAATATGAAAACCCTGATGCTATATTAGTATGTTAATATTTTTTATTCAGTACTTATTACGTAAGATATCTATATGTCAAGGTAAATAAACATATTTATTTGCTCTGAAATTTAATAAATAAAGTTGCAAACATCTTCTTTCTAACTCATAAATTAAATAAACAAATGTCTTATTAGCTACTATTTGATACATTAACCTCATTTATTTTTGCTTTGTCATCCTAGAGGCCAGAGCTTTGTGTGATTTTTCGGATATTTTAAATTCAATACAGTTCAACAGCAAAATGATTTAGAAGCTAAAAGAAACTAATCCCTAATAAGAGATGGTGGAAAAGAGTATAGTGCGGTTAATGTGCGGTGACAGTAGAAAAAAAAAAGAAGACCAAAAAGAAAAACTGCACGCATATCAGTTTTTTACAAAATATTGGAGATTAAGTATAAAGATAAATAAATTGCGATTTAGTAAGCTAAAATGTATATTTAACCATTAAGCATAATATTTTTCAAGAGCCTAGATACTAGATACACATATCACTAGAGACCGGAAAAGTAAGCACAAAAAATAGCCAAAAAAGTGCTTAAAAAAGCATGAAATTTATCAAAATAGGTATTATAAAAGTTCAAAATTTTACGCAAAAAAAGAAAATACAACATTTGTAAATTTTTTTTATAAAACTTGAAAATTTACAAAATGATATTTAAAAGCACTTAAATATTAGAATGAAATAGGGTTTTTACAATAACACTTAAAAAACTAACACATAGAAGCAAATGTGATATATTTAATACATAAAAAATCTAAAAGTTACATTGATAAAAGCTATTAATAATTAAATGTTGTTCCAAATGTTCCATTGTAAAATTATGTCTCCTGTCACTTAGAATATTTATTGTATTACAGAGCAAAAACTATGTTTACGTCCACGCTGGTAATGAGCATATTTAAATTTAGCAATAATCGCAAGATCCATTATAAAATCAGGCACATTGTTACCACTCAAAATGGTGGATATTTTTTGGAGTATTTTGAATCCTTCATTTTTTGACAAAGTTTGAATATTAACCAATGGATCCTGGAACAGCGTTGATGGCATCTTTAAATTTTTACATTATATTAATTGTTCTAACATAAGAAATTCCTGCTTTTCAAGTGATTTTATAGTTGCACTTGCAAAAGTAAAGTGACTTTGAATAAAAGCCAAATTATTTTGAAGTTCAGGCTGTTTTAAAACCGCTTGGCAATTTTGAATTGACTTACTATCTGTGGACTGAAATTCATTTATTAGGTTTTTAAAGTTTTCAAAGTTAATAGCGTAGTACAAGGCGGAATCGTAGGAAGTTCCCCATCTAGTCAAGACAGGTTCTGGGGGTAGAGCGATGTCAGGCAATCTCTCTCTAAACAACTGTACTCTTAAAAGAGCTTTGACAAATATTTTTTCCCATTATTGATTAACTTATTCACTAAAGGAAATTGAAGTCGTATAGTTTCTGTTACGCGATTCAGTCCGTGGGCTAAGCAGGTACAGCATATTAAATTTTCATAAAAAAACTTTAATATTAGATCCAGCCTTTATCATGTACGGCGCTGCGTCCGAAAGCATTAGCAAAATTTTTTCATTTGGAACCGCCTCTGGCAAAAAGAAGTTTGTTAGTCCTTCATGAACAAACCTTGATAATGTATTACTGTTTGACTTGTTCAAATTTTTTGAACTTATTAGCCATTTGTGGGAACATCTTCATTTAACACCCCTATAATTAACACATATCTTCCACAGCTATCGGTAGTTTCATCAACAGTAAACCATATATAATTATTTCCAATTATTTCTCTAATTTTTTGCATGGTTTCGTTGTATGCAGATACAACATAATTTTTACGAAGAATGCTTTCATCTGGAATTTGCCTTTTGCAGTACTTCTCCAGAAAGTTTCTAAACGAGCTGTTTGTTAGTTTACATAGGGGAATGTTCGATTTTATCATAGCATTGCATAAATCGAAATTGAATTCTCTCATTCTGGCCAGATACTGATGCTATAGAAGATGAAATCGTTTGTTGTTTTTCTTTTATATTTTGATAAAAGAGTTCTTGATGCAAATGTGATTTTAAGTGCTGCGGTCATACTTTTTAACACAAGCAATCTACAATATTAATAAAAAGTTTGCAGTCAAGTAATACATGCACATACAAAAAATTCAAATAAACTTACAGTCTTTATGCATGCTTGACAAAATATTCTACTATTTTCAATCTTCAGCTCCTTGTGATCTTTGATCCAGTCTTCTTTACTCGATTTTTGTTTATGCATGATATATCTTTGAAAACTTAATTTTACAGACAATAAGTGTAAACGCACTACCACACAGAGAAGACGAAATAAGAGTGAATCTATTGAATAAGTAAAATCGTAAGTCCAGTGCATATAAAGAGGATTCCCCACAGTCCAGATCTTGCTCCCTGCGACTTTGTACTGTTCCCGCATGTGAAAATGAAGCTAAAAGGGAGGCGGCTTTCTAGTGATGTGCACCTTCTGCGGGCTTGGTACAACGAGTGTGCTTTACTCACTAGTGAAACTTGGCAGAACTGGTTTAAAGATTGGTTTCGGAGGATGGAGAGGTGTAATGAGTGTAGAGGAAATTACTTTGAAAAAGTTAAACAAACAAAACTGTATTGCAAAAGTTTCCTAGTACTCTTTGTATTATACTACTGTGGGCAAAAAATAGTAAGACTTTGTTCATAATTTTTAAATTCTTAATTTATTCTTCTAAATCTATTTCCTCCGCCTCAAAGTAATCCCCCCTGGCCCCAATACACTTGTGCCAACGTTTCTTCCAATTCTTGAAACAGTTGTTAAAGTCAATTTCAGGAATAGCCTTCAATGCACGTAGCGATTCACGTTTAATGTCTTCAATTGACTCAAAACGGTTTCCTCGGAGCGGTCGTGTGTGTTTTCTGAATAGCCAGAAATCACACGGAGCTAAATCAGGCCAATACGGTGGTTGCGACACGATATTGGTTGAAAATTTGGCGAAAAACTAACGAAGAATTAATGCGGTATGCGACGGTGAATTATCGTGGTGCAAAAACCAAGAGTTGTCGGCCCATAATTCTGGCCTCTTTTTACGAATAGCATTGCGCAAACGACGCATAACACTCAAATAGTATTCTTTGTTGACAGTTTGGCCGGTCGGAAGGAATTCGGAGTGCACCACACTTCGATAATCGAAGAAAACTGTCAGCATAACCTTGATTTTTGACTTGCTTTGACGTGGTTTTTTGGGCTTCGACTCACCTTTGATACGATATTCGGCTGATTGATCGTCTGTTTCTGGGTCATAAGCGTAGATCCAAGTCTCCTCTCCAGTTATGATGCCTTTCATGTTGTCTTGATAGTCGGAAAGCATTTTTTCACAGACCTCAACGCGACGCTGTTTTTCGAAAAAATTGAGTGATTTTGGAAGAAATCGTGCTTTCACTTTTCTTAGGCCCAAATGATCTTTCAAAATAGTTTTCACTGATCCTTCCGATATTCCCACGATGCCAGTAAGGTCTTTGACCGTTAATCGTCGATTCTCAAGCACCAAATCCTTGATTCTATTGACGTGTTGATCATCAGTTGATGTTGATGGCCGTCATGGACGTGGTTCGTCATCAACGCGTTCTCGACCCTCTTTGAATAATTTGTACCAATCAAAAACACTTGCTCGCGACAAACAATTATCACCGAAGGCCTTTTGCAACATTGTGAACGTTTCGGCACCAGAAATTTGATTCCGTACACAAAATTTAATGGAACTTCTTTGTTGAATAATTTCACTCATTGTAAAAATCGCCGAATGCACTTTTTGTACTTCAGAAAGACAAGCGTATATTAAACACTAATGATTATTTTGATGTGACATTTGGTACAGATGTCACTGACAGTTATACCAACCTAGAAAAAAAATATTTCGACGAATGGGTTTTCGCGCGAAATTTAAATTAAAAAGTCTTACTATTTTTTGCCCACAGTAGTATTCCAAAACCTAGGAGTGTCATAAATTTAAACTACTTAAATATGTACTTATTTGTTAAATTTCGTAGTCGCTGAGTAAATATTGTTGGTTGGTTAATAAGTACGCATCACAATAAAAAATTGTGAAATAAAATAATGAGCTGTATTCTGTTTTACGAACAGAATAAGAAAGAGTGATTACAAATATATCGCCAAAACTCGATCCACAAATTGAAACTGAATTGTAAGATGATTAGAATGACAATAAATACGGAGTTGTATTTCAAAATGTTAAATTTTATTATTTGTTTTCATAAACTGAGCAAATGATTTGCAGATAATTTGATATTAATAAAATAATTAATCTACGGAACACAGAAAGAATGAACACGTCTGTTAGCTTGAAATTCATTCGTAATAGGAATTAAAATAATATTAATCTTGATAGAGCTGAATTTATTTTTGGTAATTTTTGATCAATTTCCTTACATAATTACATAATAACATGTACATAATTACAATACGTACAATAAATTCAGAATGACTTTTTTGATGTACTAACAATTTTCTGTTCATTAAACTTGCCTTCCTTGCAGAAGGATGTCAGCCATGTAAGTAATAAAGGTACATGAGAGTATAGATTTTCTTTATTTATGTTTCATGTTTGAAGCTGTTCAGAATGAAACCCCAGCAAAATTTTGTGCAACAATATTTACGTACGAATTCATCGATATCGATAGCTATGGCTTGACAGCTGATAATGTCAAACTGTGTTGACATTTCTGTTCAGTAAGGTTTTGCAAGCTATCATGAATCGTTTAACGCCAGAACAAAGCTTCCAAATTTTGGAAATTTATCTCTGCGCGATGTTCATAGATCACTTCGTTCATTTTACGGTCAACCTAATTGTAATAATTGTAATAAACTTAAAGGATATTTGGAAAAGCTTCACGGTAACTATATTAACAAACTCGGAGAATTTTTCGAATTAAAATTAAAATCATACGAAAAACAAAAATACTTACCTCTTATAAAGTTCCATATATAAATAAAATAGCCAGATTTAAAATCATAGGTGAAGAACTAATTTTATATAGCTGCGATTGAGATTGTATAAACTATGTTTAGATATAATTTTGTCAAACAATTGCAGTTCATATTTCTATGAAATGATGGCATCGCCCGTTAAGTTGGTGATATTACTAAAGATCTAGAGCATCAGCTTTGCGGACAATTGCGTGACAAATTGTTTTTAATTCAGCTTGATGAATGAACAGATAACAATAAAGATGCTCAGTCAATTGTCTATGATCGATTTTGTGTTGGTATGTCAGCAGTAGAAGAACTAGTTTTCTGCAAACCAATACAACTCATAGCATTGTTTAATATATTAAATGATTTTGTAAACGAGGCGAACATAGAGTGGAATAATTCCGTCGAAATATGCACCGATGGTGTTCGTATGAGTTCTGGAAGACTCCAAAGTATGCAAGCACTTGTGACACAAAACAGTGTGTTTGAATACATTGTATAATTTGTATCAAAACCCTTGATTCGAGAGAAATGAGTCCTGGATATAATTATATCAAAACAAAATCAGTTAAATCAAGAATTTTTGCTGCATTTTATAATAACATGGGGCAATACATTCAGCGTTACTGTTTTACAGATAAATGTTTATCAACGTATTTATGAATTGAGAGATGGAATTGATTTTTCTAGAAAAAGAAAATGAACCGAAAGTCGTGAAGGTTTGAGATGATCTATTTGTGATGAAGTTGAGATTTTTAGTCCACATATTCGAGAAATTAAACAAATTGTATCTTCAACTTCACGGAGTAAAGGTACATATCTTGGATATGAGTGATAAAGTTAACGATTTTTGTAGAAAATGGGAATTTTGGAGCAGAAATATAAAGCAACAGAACTAAGAATTGTTTACAAATGTGGACAAATTCGCTAAAACTTACAAGGTCGAAGAGCAACATATTAAAGTTGTTTTTGCAACAAAATCATTTAACCATGCTGGCAAAGAATTTTAAGAAGTATTTTATTTGCTTAGAACTTCATAATAAGTTACGAGTTGATTAGGAGACCCATTTCAAAATACTCCCGAAGGTCTCGCAAATGCCGAAGAAGAAATCTTCAGACTTCACTGTAAGTGGCGAAATCAAAAGATAATTTGGTAATAAATCACTGTTTAAATTTTGAGCAGGAATGAATGATGGACTTTCTGTACTGAATACAAGAGCATTTCTTATACTATTACCATTTTCAACATCCTACATTTGCAAAATCGGATTTTCTAATGCGGCTGCTTTTACGACAAAATATAGGTTTCAGTTAAATATAGAAGAAGAAAGTTTTAAATATTGAACCATTTTTCGAAAAACTGCTCTGCAAGGCAGTTCCAAGAGAATCATTTGAAATTATTAAACTTGTCTATAATTTATGGCAGAATGTAACAGTCGAACTGAAAAGTCCCCGGTCTACCATAGTAAAACACAGTTTCTTGGCAAAATTCGATTTTATTATTCAACATAGTTGCCTTCGAGGGCGATACACCGATTATAGCGTTCTTCCAACTTTTCGATACCATTTTTGTAGTACGAATTGACTTTAGTCTCGAAATAGGCCTCAGTTTCGGCGATCACCTCCTCATCCCTGCTAAATTTCTTCCCGGCGAGCATTCTCTTGAGGTCTGCAAACAGGAAATAGTCGCTGGGGGCCACATCTGGAGAGTACGGTGGATGGGGAAGTAATTCGAAACCTAATTCACTTAGTTTGGCCATTGTTTTCATTGATTTGTGACACGGTGCATTGTCTTGGTGAAACAGCACTTTCTTCTTCTTCATATGGGGCCGTTTTTTTGCGATTTCGTTCTTCAAACGGTCCAATAACGCTGTATAATAGTCGCTGTTGATGGACTGGCCCTTTTTAAGATAATCCATGAAAATTATTCCATGCGCATCCCAAAAAACTGACGCCATAACTTTTCCATCTGACTGTTGCGTCTTTCCACGCTTTGGAGCCGGTTCATCGCGTGCAGTCCACTCGGCTGACTATCGATTGGACTCTGGAGTGTAGTGATGAATCCATGTGTCATCCATTGTCACATATCGACGCAAAAACTCGGTTTTATTACGATTTAACAGCTTCAAACACAACTCAAAATCATCAACTCGTTCTTTTTGATCGAATGTGAGCTCACGCGGCACCCATTTTGCACAGAGCTTCCGCATGCCCAAATATTCATGCACGATGTGTCCAACACGTTCCTTTGATATCTTTAGGATGTCAGCTATCTCGATCAATTTTAGTTTACGGTCATTTAAAGTGATTTTGCGAACTTTTTTGATGTTTTCCTCGGTGACAGCCTCTTTTGGTCGTCCACTGCGTTCGCCGTCTTCGGTGCTCATTTCACCACGTATAAACTTAGCATACCAATCAATTATGGTTGATTTTCCTGGCGCAGAGTCCGGAAACTCCTCATCAAGCCATGCTTTTGCTTCAACGGTATTTTTTCCCTTCAAAAAGCAGTACTTTATCAGCACACGAAATTCTTTTTTTTCCGTTTTTTTAAATAACAAAAGTAGCTTCAACGCTCTTAACGCAATATCTCAGTAACTAATGGTCGGATTGCTGTCAAATTTTGACACGTTTCGTTTGAAGGTTAGTACTATCTAAAAAACATATGCATTTAATAACAGTAACGCCATCTATGTGTCAGACCGGGGACTTTTCAGCCGACCTGGTACTTTATTACTTTTTTCTCAAAAAATCAAACAATTTAAAGAAACCTAATATCTTTTCTTGTTTCATCGAAATGCTCGCGTCTTCCATTTAGTGTTATCGCACCTGCTTAGGAGTACATGCACTGGTTAAGAATAATTGATTTAAAGTAAATTGGAACATTGATCTTTCAAACTGTAAAATAAATTGTATTTATTTACGTTTGATATTCGGTCGTTATTTTTGTCGGATTATCAAATTCATAATTTACGCAGAGCCAATTCTATATTGTGTTTCAATATAAATCCGAATTGATTTTTGTTTATATGCATTTATATTTACCGCTTATTTATGGTATTTGTTTTGTTTGCGTTGATCTGTCTACACATTTTCGTAATGTCGATTTCTCCAATCTTAATAAAAATTAAGAAAAGGTGAGGGGAATACATTTAATGCGTTACATCTAATCATTTTTATAACAAGTTTTTAAATTTAAGGTAAACTAGTGTGGGTAATTTTTACAATCCTGAAGACATGTATTAGCCTTGTGCCCATCTAAGATTACTTTGCATGTTTTTTGGATCATTGAATTGAAACAATCAGTAATGTGGGTTATCGCCTTATTATTTCGTAAGTAAAATTTTTCATAAATACACTAATTAAATAAATTACACAGGGTAACAAAATGAAAAAAAAATTTGGTGCCGGAAATATAACATCTGATTTTAGATGTTTTTAAAGTGCTGATTCCAAAAATGCCACCAGATTTTTTCTATCAGCTCTAGTTTTTGAGATACAGGTTACAGATTAATTGATATTTTTTTCTGATAAAGGACAACAAATAAAGAGATAAATATGTACTTAATCGTCAAAATAGAAATTTCCCAGAATGTAATTAGCCAAATGGAGACCTGGAATTGTCCCTGACCCAATGTTCCTATACTAGGAACTACTCAATGATTCAAGGAAAACAAAACGTGATCAACGAACCTTTGGTTGCAAGAGAAAAAATCTTACTTCTGCCCTTGCATATCAAGCTAGGCTTAATGAAGCAATTTGTGAAGGCTTTAAATCGAGATGGAAATTGTTTTGGGTATTTATCACCTAAATTTCCTGGCATTAGCACGGAAAAACTAAAAGCTGGTATATTTGATGGTCCTCAAATAAGGCAACTTGTTAAAGATCCACAATTCACCACATCAATGAACGAGACTGAATCTAACGCTTGGTGTTCATTTGTTCAAGTAGTACAAAATTTTCTTGGCAATCATAAAGCAGAGAATTACGTAGAATTAGTGGAAACTATGCTTTCAAATTTTAATATTTTCGGCTGTAACATGAGTATAAAAGTTCACTACCTCCACAGCCACCTTGATCGTTTTCCAGAAAACTTAGGTGATTGTAGTGAAGAACAGGGGGAACGATTCCATCAGGATATTAAAACTATGGAAGATCGTTATCAAGGACGATGGGATAGTCACATGATGGCGGACTACTGCTGGAGCCTTCAGCAAGACTGCCCTAGTAAACTCCATTCTAGAAAGTCGTATAAAAGAAAATTTTTATGTGATTAGTGACTAATGTAATTATGTAAATTAAGTTTTTGCAGTAAATACTTAAATCCATGTGTCTTTGTTTTTTTAACTGTCAATAGTAATATTATATATTATAACAGTTATAACGTAAAATATGTACACAATTTTTTAAAAAAATCTCAAAAACTAGATCTGATAGACCAAATCTGAGAACTTTTTTACATTCTGCATCCAAAAATTACCTAGGAAGAGTTAAAAAATCGCAGGCACCAAAATGTGTGTTGACCTGTGTTATCATTGAGTTTCCGAATGAACGACATAAGTAACGTTAATAAACATTGTTTATAAAAAGCAATTAATTTGAAATACTTACCCGCTAGTTTCTTAAATAGTAGATGATACGAATTCGTATCTCAGAAACTAGAGACTATTGGAATATCAAGTGTTAACTTCTGATTATTTTAGATAGTAGCCCTTCATGCGCACGAGGACTGCAAAGGGTCAGTTCACAGATATAATAATATATTCATAGTAGAGTTGGACAAGAAATTTAGAGCATCACATCAGGTACAACTCATCTCTGTAAATTGGGAGAATGCTTATAAACATATCGACTTTACTCCGGGAAAAATGGGTGCTGCAAGAATATTTTCATCAAATATAGATTCCGGAAAAATTTTACACAAAACTAATGAGCATTTTCTAATGTTGTTTAAAATACAATTTAGGTTGTGTTGAACTATTCTCGATCATAGACTTCCCACTGGGACATACATTATTTTCATCTGTGTAAATATAAATTATAATTTACACAATACTTACTCAGAAACTCCTACCTAGTAATTATTAAAATTTCGAATGTGTTCCACAAAATATGCGAATCATGGCATGCGTTTCTACTGACATTTTCTTGAGTGTTGTTGGCAGTGATGGAAAAACACTATTGTATAACGAAAACGACTGTTTACCGTGTAATAACGTAATGATTGCATAATTGTAGTTGGTTATAACCCTCCGTTTGGCGCATGTTCGAAATGTCACATTCGGGCCTCATGAGGTTTGGCCAGACCTTCATGTATTTTCATGTATTTATATGGAAATATTGCGTTATTGGTGATTCATTACATTTTACATTTATATTCCATGCAGGTACATATCTTTGGTTTTTTTTGGGCTCTCAGTGGATTCCGCATATGTGGAATCACCTGCTCAGGTGAAAATATTAAGAAAACCCTTGGAAAGTAAAAAGTAGTATTTCGAAGTATATCATTATAAAAGGGATTTTATGATATAATGCGATAGGAATTTTGTCATGGATTTTCATTTATACAACTAAAATAAATATAATAAACTTGGGAGTGTTGTTGGGATACTCGATCTGAACATTTTGCACAGAAGAAAAGAGTTTCTTATCAATTTCCTGTGAACAAAGTTTAAAACTTCTCTTCTTCTCGAGTGTATTAGGACCTCCTTTCTTTTCAAATTAAACAACTAAAGGAAAACTAATGAAATTATATAAAGTGCATTATGTTTTCATAAAATCGTAAGAAATAAAACGATTCACTAGTCGGACGACTAGTAAATTGCTTGACAATGTGAAAGTTGCTCATTCGATTTTCAATGAGAGAACTAATTATTTATATAATGTGGAGAGGAATTCCCGCCTTGCATGATATTTGTCTAATCTGTTGACATCTTTGCAATTGCAAAATGCCGCCAATGCCTTCGCATCTAACATATTACAGAAAAAATCCATCCAAGTCCATTGCTTTGTTGAGCGTTTCGATGTGAATTGAGTAACTATTCGATCCATGAAATCAACGCCGCCTTTATTCGCATTGTGGAGCAAAATTGCTTTTCGTTTCATTGCCTCGCACGCACATTGTTTTATATAGTATATGGTATGAAGTTACTTTACGGTCTTGTCTTTTCTTGGCACGTAGCTGAAAATTGAAAGAAAGTTTTCATGAAATCCCAAATGAGACGAAAGGGACTCTTTTCTTCTTTTATGTCTCTTTCCTGCTGATTTTCAGTATGCATTTCTTCCTCTTCTTTTTCGTCACTATCAAAAACATTATTTACTTTAATTACCTTTTCCACTTCAATATCAGGCGCTTCATCATCAGGAACAAAATCCATATCATAATTGATTTCATCTTCAACTCCTTCACGTTATATATCATGGGCTAAGGCTGCCGCCAATTGCGTATGAAAATAGACATCTATACTATAATCGCGTATAATAAACAATTTCCACTGCATCACTCATTTTGAATAAAACAAGCAATCACAAAATTTCGCATGAAGTGCCTCCAAGATTACATACAAGCTTGTGCCTGTAAATACTTGCACTTATGTGTGCGCACAATGCTTAGAGAATATTAAAAGCAGTTTGAAAGAAAGTTGCCAAGAAAAAGTAAAAAACAGCGAGATGAAATGTTCAAATAGAATCACATTTCAAAGATTTCCGTATAAAACACATAAGCGTCTTAGCAGATCACATCAGGTACAAGTGTGATGTGTATACTAATATATCCTTGTAATTTCCAACTCATATGAGAAATGGTAAAAGGTCTGGCTGAACCTATGTGCCAAACGGAGGGTTAAAACCAGTAAACGCATCTGCAGGAGTATTGTTAAATATTCCCCAATCTAGCCAAATATATATTTTTATTCACAAACAATTCTCTTGACACTTAAGGTTTCCAACACGCTTTATACATAATAAACTATAATAAGTTTCCAAGTAGATACTGATATGAAATACCTAACTGGTGATTTAATGCAGTGTCCTAGAAAGATGAGTTATATATTCATGACTTTAAAGTCTGTACACAGAATATAAGAACGATGCTACTGCTGGAAAAGATGCTAGAAATATTACTAGAATTATAGAGATATGGAATAAATGTTGAGGCAACTCAGGAAATTGAATGAAAGGCTAATGGAATAGTGAAAATATATTGTACACTTTAATATTTCGATGACTACCCTTGCGTTTATTTTCAAATAAGGAATTCTCCCATTAATTTGTTGTGTTCGGTTGGATTGTTTATTTGCTCTGTTTCCAAGCTTATATCGTACAATTTAGAATGCCACTCTATGCTGTCTCTATTTGCCATCATCGGGAAGATAAAAAGTAAAATCTCTTTTGTCTATTTTTCCATGAGCATTTCATCGTTTCTCCTGAATCCTCTACATCTATTCCATGTCCCCCTAATTCTAGTTCTATTTTTAGCATCTTCCCAGCACTAGTATCATTATAATAATCCATGTACACATTTTAATGATCTGAATATATAACTCTTCTTTCATGGATACTCTATTAAACCATTAGTTTTGTATTTCATGTATGAATCTACTTCAAAATCTTTATCATACCATGTCATTTCTATTTCATTAGTTTTAATTTTTCATTACATGACGTAACAATAAAGGGTATTAAAACGTGGAACAATAAATACGGGAGCTATTTCAATAATTAATACCAAATGAAATTAACTTTTTACAATACATTAGGCAACAACCGGGTTGACGATAATAAATTCAAGGCCAATTAAAGTGGATTCATACAACTGTCTTTTATTATCTTCTTGAGGTAAAAAGAATAGAAAACTTCAGTAAGTATTATATAATTTCGGATCTGTATTAGTACAATAAAAAATATACAAGTTTTACTATATTTTATAAAAGAAGGCGCTAATTTATACCATTTGCCGTTGTTTCTTCATTATCCAAGGTATGTACCTCGACACTTTTGTGAATATTCCGAAACTGTCGGTGTCGCAGGTATTATTGGGCGTAGGCTTTGTCAAACTGGCGATTCCTCTTATATAGTACTGTCCTGGCTGGGACTCAAAATAAAGCCCTCCCCCACTATCGCCACTGCATAGAGTGGCACCTGAAAAATAGTTAGCTCGTTTAGAATTTGATGGCACTTGATATGCGAAAGGGGTAATCTAAATATTGTACTAGACGCAATAAAAATAGTGCTCCCAAAATTACAGCAAAAATAGGCGCAACATAAAATGACGAAATTTCAAAATTATTTAGAATATGCCTGGCACGTATATATTTTATTAATTACTTTTCGAAGTTAATAATATACTCTAGCTAATATTTATTTCTTTAAGTATTAGCTAGAGCTAGAGCAAATACGAGGATAGTTTCACAAGTAGTGAGAATGACACTACATAGATGGCGCTCTAATTGGTAAAACAAATGCACAGTAATTTAGGTTGCCTATTTATATGTTTATATTCCGATATTTATATAAATCGGTTGATTAGTTTATTTTTGGCAGCTGATTGAAAAAGAAGCAACACGTCGTTTTGTTAAAATGGAAAAAGCAGAGTATCGTGCGGTGATTAAATACTTCGTAATTAAGGGCATGAAGGCTACCAAAATAAAAGATGAGTTACGGGAAACATTAGGTGAATCTGCTCCATCATCCGCCGCAATAAGTAGATCTGTAAATGAATCTAAACGTGGTAGAGCAAGCTGTGTTGATGAAACGCGCTCTGGAGCACCCAAAATCGTGACTTCTAAGGAAATATAAAAATCCATAATATTATTACGCAAGATCGACGACTCAAAGTGAGAGAGATAGCAGACATGGTAAACATTTCAACAGAACGCGTACACCACATTTTAACGAAAGAATTGGGCCTTTCCAAGCTTTCGGCAAGATGGGTGCCGCGATTGCTTACGACCGATCAAAAGTTCACTCGTTTGCGTATTTCCAATGAGTGTTTGGACCTTTATAAGCGGAATCCGGTTGATTTTTGTAGGCGATTTGTTACTTGCGATGAAACTTGGATACACTACAGTACACCCGAAACTAAACAACAGTCGAAACAATGGTTAGAACGTCGTTCTGCACCTCCAGAGAAAGCGAAAATCACTTTATCGACAAACAAGATGATGGCATCACTTGTTTGGGATTCGAAGGGAATTTTGTTCATTGATTACCTTCAGAAAGGCGCCACAATAAACGGACAATATTATGCAGAACTTCTATGAAAATTAAATGTTGAGATTCGTGCTAAACGGCCAGGAATGGCAAAGAAAAAGATTCTGTTTCACCAAGACAACGCTCCCTCGCATACCAGCACTGTTGCGATGTCAAAAATCCACGAGTTGCATTCCCAATTAGTACCGCATGTGCCTTTTTCGCCGGATCTAGCCCCTTCCAACTCCCACCTTTTTCCAAAATTGAAAATGGCGCTAGGTGGAAAGAAATTTTCGTCTAACGACGAGCTTATCATCTTCGTAAATGAGTATTTTACAAGCCTTCCGGAATCGATTTTAGAGATGGCACAAGGGCACCGTTGGAATAAATGTATTGCTCTTTTAAGAGAATATATTGAAAAATAAAAATTATTTTGTATTTAAAAAATTCGTTTTTCTTTTCCATTCTCACTACTTGTCAAACTGTAATGTAAGGAGTTACTAAATTAGTAGTTGTGTACAATGAGCATCAAAAGTCCAGGACGTGTGCTAAGCTGAAAAAAAGATTATTAGTGGAAATAAAACGACGGGATTGCCTTTAAAATTTTATTCACTAAATTAAATTAATTCTTAAAGCTTGAGTATATTAAATAAAGACAATTAATAACGAGAGCAATAAATAAAACAAGATGAACGTAATAGAAAAGCTGTAATAAAGGGTAAGTTTGGATGTATAAAAGCTGCTAATAAAATATAAAAAGGATTATATTAAAATGGGTATCGGACGACATGTAAAATACTTGCGGTTTGTTTGTGTATGTGTCCTGGGTCAGGATGCTGGGTATATTCTACGGTCGCAAAATCACCACGTGGGCACAACATGCGCGGGAAAAACAACTTCACGATCACGTCAAAGGAATGCGTGTGTACTTTGTCATGGTCTGAGAAGAAGTCTCTGTGTCTTACACGCGGCTGCTCTTAAGACACCCCGTATGCTAAAAGGTTAGGATACGGGTCATGTTTGAACCAACCCATAGCAAACGAGAACAGGCACGCTAGAAAATGGCGCGCAATATTCGACTTCCTAGAAAACGGCGGGTAGACGTTGCTTTATTACAGCCGGACGTACGTGAGAAATACAAAGGATTCCTGCATTTGTATATATCACGAAAAGGTCAAGGTAAATAATAATTTATAACTTAAAAATCTAACTATTTTTAAATTTAAATAACTTAATTTTAAAAAACATGATATAAAGAATTATTTTTTGTATGCGGAGCGTAACACTTTCTAGTCTCTAAAATCGTGTAAAAAGTGCCATTAGCTAAAAACTGGATTCTACTTTTGATTCTAGGTTGTAAGCTATCGTTTTTGTATTCAAGAATGGAGATTTTCGCTAGAAAAAATTTTCGGAAATTAATTTGAGGTTTATAGCCGAAATATAAATCAACTATAATCTAATGTGTTATAGGCAAGTAAATGATGTATTGTCGTCACACCTATAGTGGGCAATATGCATGCACACAAGGATGAGGAACTGATAGAATATCGCAGGATGATTTGAGAAGTGCACGTTATAGAACGAGAATATTTACGATGCATCCAACGTGTGTATACAAGCAGATCAGACCATGCGTGAGAGATCTTTATTTATATACGGATTGGTTTTTGCAATAGTGTTTTGTAATTTTTCATTATGTGAAATACGTTTGAATTATAATAGTAAGTTGTAATATGGTTAACAAATGTTGAAAACTTTTATATTACAACGTTGGATTCTACTATTGTCAAGGAATAATCCATACAAATACGTAAGAGCACTAAGAAATATATAGTTTTCCTCGTCATAGTTACATTATAACCATGAAGTATGAATAAATTGGAAAGTGAAATGGATTTTTCAAGTAACGAAAACTATTTGATTCTTCAAGTATAGAAAGCTGCTGAAAATGACGAATCGCGACTTATTCCTCAAAAATTTGCTGGATAATACGAAACAGCTTACAAAAAGTGATGTATTTAAAAAAAACAGCAAAGTATCGGAAATTGAACTTTTTTGAAAACTAGATCGTAGAAATGCAACCTTCGGCACTACAAAATATAAAATAATATACTGAATATTAAGAAGTACCTGACCCAACAAAGAAACCACAAAAATTTTGGAAGGAAATATATTTATTTTTCAACATAATCTCCTTTCAGCTTTAAACACTTTTCCTAGAGATGTTCAATAAATTCGATACCCTTTTTATAATAAGCACTGCCTTGCTCCTGAAAATTGCTAACTACTTGATGAAACAACACTCTCTTCTTAGCCAAATGCTGCCGCTTTTGCTTGTTTTCTTGGGCTCAAAGTTAACATAATACTCGCCGTTGACAGTTTTTCCTTTTTCAAGATAATCAAAGAAAATTATTCCACGCGCATCCCAAAAAACCGATGCCATGACCTTGCCTGCAGATGACACGGTCTTCGTCTTCTTTGGAATCAGTTCTCCCTTTTGAGTCCATTATTTTGATTGTTGTTTTGTCTCGGGTGTAATGTGGTGGATCCATGTTTCATCATTGGTTATGAAACGGCGCAAGAATTCTGCTTCGTTACTGTGAAATTTCGCACTGAATTGAAACATCTTCAGGACACCGTTTTTGCTCGAGTGTGAGCAAAAACGGCACCCATTTTGCACATAGAATAATATAATAATATGCTGTGCCGCACTTTTTGAAATTCGTACTATGTCTGCTAGCTCGCGCACGGTCAGTCGACGATCATCCAGTACAGCTTTGTAGATTTTTTCTCCATTTCTGGAGTCGTCACCTCATTTGGGACTGCAATGCTCGTCTTCGCAGCTCGTAAGACTTAGTTTAAGCGCTGCTACCCAATGTTTCACTGTTTTAAACGAAGGAGCAGACTCACCCAGAGTGAAATCCGGTTCGGCTTTTACATCGGTTGAGCTGACACCTTTCAAATAAAAGTATTGTATCACCAATTTTCTCCATTTTTACAAATTCACTGAAACCGTTCACTATTGATGGCTGTCAAACGAATACTAAACAACGTGGCGTCTTCAAACTTACAACATGTGCTTTATAGATTCGTCCGTCAAGACGTGCTCAAATAAAACATTTATTGTGAAATTTCACTTACAGAGCAAGAAAGTTAGTGCAAACAAATCGGATAATATGGCCCAATAAATAAAAATATCGTTGAGCATGTAAAGTTACTAAAGCAAGTTGCTATATGAACAATGACTTTATTAACTGTAAGGAGTTGCATAAATATCATTTGCTTCAGACATTATCTGGGTTCTCACTTGCCTGTGTAACTGGAGGTAAGTGAGTATTCACAATATTCGGAGCAGACACCGGTATAAATAACCATGGGGCAAGTGAAAAACTCTTCAACAGAATATTAATCTTTTGTTTAAAAAATATATTTATTTTCTCATATAATAAGAAATGCATTCAGGAATAACGCTGTCACTATCTACTAGTTTTCCTAGTTGAAACTCTGGCAGAATTGTTATGTTGTTCTCAGTTGGCACAGAATATTTGTCTTGGATATCTGACCAAATGAAATGAGTGGAATTTTGGGCGAAAGAAAATTTCTTTTTCTGCATGAATTGATAGCTCAATTATCTGTTTCATCTAAGGCTACAATCTGGCTAACATGTTGTTCACATGTATTTAAGAAATAGCCAACATTCGTTTCTTTTAAAGTTCTATCTCCTTTATGTATATCTTCAAGAGTATCAAGTTCAATGCTGTTGTTAGTTTGATAATAAATTTCAATCACTTCTGACAAAAATATTGCACGTTTATATTTCTACACTGTTTTTACTTAACCAATCGTGAACAGGTGCTTACAAACAGTTCTTTAGACATTGGTTTTTTATGTTACTTACCTTCTTCATCGTATCCTCCGCAAAATTTATCATCTTCATCAAAGAACTGGTGGAAGGCTTTCTGAAACTTCTTTTTACATGTCCGCTTCGTTTGAAATGTAATATTTAGCGCTTTCAAAACGACACTCTGAGATCCATTCTTTTCCGTAGCTCCCCAGCCTGCAAACTGTAAAAAATATTTCAGATTAAAATATGTATTCTAAACACGTGCACTTAAGTCCTACAGCAGTAATGCAAGCTTAATTCTAGAAAGGAAACGTAGTGTTGTTCATCACCGTGACTATTTAACTTGTATTGTAAATGCTGCGAACATATTTATTAGAATATTTTTCTATCTATCTTTAGCATAGTTCATATGTAATTGGTAGTGCAAGTAATTTAAATATTTAGATTTAGAGATTTTGGAGTGAGCTAAATAAGTGTTTGTGTCCCCTACGAGACAACATTATCCTTCACGCTACTAATTTCACTTATGCTAAATACGACTTGATGTAGTAAAACTCTAACTCATATGGAGTTCGAAAAACCTCGGTACGAGCATTATTAAACAGATTATGATGATTTAGAACACCAAAATGATGAAGATGCCTCTTCTGAAAAATAACGTGTTAGAGGTGATGAAATTATGGAATTGAATGGGTGCAGTAGTGAGTTTGACCTTTCCAAAGAAGACAAAGGAAAATTACCTACTAGAGAAATGGCTGCAAATGAAACATATCGCACTGGTATGATGTGCGATACTCGAAGCCCTCAGCAAAATATTGAGTTACATGTTAATATTATGTTATATGTATTTGCCTGGCACAAAGAGGATTACCTAGAAACACTTAGAAGGGATTGCTAGTTGGAAGTAATATTTTAATAAAGGTATGATTGACTTAGGTACATAATATAAAAATGAAGAAATTATACAAGAGCTTTCAGAACATAAAGAAAATCAGAGATTGCTATTTTATTTGAAATTTTTCATACGAGCGGCGTATTTAAAGCAACTGAATTAAATGTCGAAGTTTTCATATTTAGGGTCACTATGAGTGAAAATTGTTTAAATTTCTTTGTCAACTACCGTTTCGATTCAGTAATAATGTCCAAGACTATCAAGACAAAAGAATTACAAATTTACTCGGACTCGAAATATATATATGGACGAATATATAAAAAAATATGCACTACATACTCCCAGCGAATATCCCACCGTCGATAAATATTTAAATTTTCAATGAAGCTGTCCGTTTTCCATTTAAAGTTTATAAGACCCACAAACCATTAAAATGTAGGTAAAAAATTGTGATGTTTTTGATTCAATAACTTTTATGTGAGTTCAGTTATTCCTTATATTAGAAATTCTTTGGAGCACACTCTATACTTAAACTATTTGAACGTTACTATAGAACTAGGAGCAATATCACTATGAATCAAGCATGCATGTAATTGTGCCGAAAAGTTTGAATATGGTAGGGACTGGTCGAAAAAATGAAAAGGGTATATCATCCGCTTTCATACAAAAAAGTGATTTTACATTGGACAAAAATAAAGCTTTAGTTTCATTTTTTGTACTAAAAGAAGAAGAATTGTGCATAACGGACATAGCTATCCATATCGTAGTAAATAGCAGCTAGCAAGTCGTACGTAATAATAGAAACTTTGGTCCAAATCTAGTAAAACATTTATCATTTCAGTCTATTATTATTTGAGTAACTGTTTAAATAGATGAAATGATTAACAAACATCCGAATCGCGTATACTGACAGCGTAAGTTCTTGTCATTCACCTAGCGAAAAGATATCAGTAGTTTTATTCGTATACTAGATATGGGTCAGTAGTGATAAGTTAGATACCAGTCAATTTTAATAATATATAAAAAATGGCGAGAATTTTACTCTTCAACGAACTGTTATTAATATCAATGAACTCAGGTATACCTTTGCAGTGTTTACATAATATGTTTCCAATAACGTTTCACTGAGCTATGCTCGCCGTTCTGAAAAGATATTCTTATGCAAGGAAAATGTTCCTTCCACATCTAGTGATGCAGCATTTGCGTGGCTGAAATAGTCTTCGAGGGCTTGAGATCTGGAGAAGCACTACTATAACTGTATATATGCCTTGATCTGATCAAAAATGGATCTTTGTTTGAAACCCGACGACAATGAAGGATTTCCAAATGACGATACTGAAGGATTGTCTAATTTTCCTATCGCCTCAAGTATTCATTCTTTTGTAATAGTGAATAGTTTGGAATCTGCAAGTGTTTCCTTAACAGATGGGACTTCTTTCGGATTAAATTGTAAAATTAGGCTTTTTATAATATATGTTGAAAGTGCTTCGAATTATAAAACGCTTTATTTAGCCATGTATCTTAACGTGTAAGAATTTGGAAAATACTGTGATACTGTCTGTGAACTCCCGAATCCGTTTAGGACATTTAAGGCTTCTGGTTGAACAGCTAAATTATTTATCTCTGCACAATAGCTGCTACAAAATGTAAAGTATGAAGTTTACATATTATTTACTATTCCTATTTTTAAGAGAGCGGCACATACATAATATGGTTGCTGCACCATTAGTCATTAACATTAACACTTGTTCTGTTGAAGCAGAAAGTTGGTCAAAGTATTTAGCACTGGCCTCAAAATTTCTTCACTAGTGCATTTCTCTAATTTTTACTAACTAGAAACATCGACTGTAGTCTTATTTACTTATAACAACAGCTTTTTAATATTTCAACTGAATTTAGTATCGCTTTCAAATTAACCATGGACAGAACCTACGTGATTTTTTGCCGTTGCTCAAGACAATAATTTCGATTTGGTATTGTACGTAGTCCAGAATTCACGAAACTATTTTTAGAAAGTAAACGGCAAACTTCAAACAATAAACATCGAAATTAAGCTAAAAATAAAATCAGTATAAATATTCACTCCACTTTTTGCATGTCTATATTGTGTAGCCTTAATATATGTATTATTTTTCCCGAAACTTTGTCCTGGGAAAAGATTGGAAGAACTAACAAATTATCCTCTGAAAGTAATGTAGTTGCTGTGGTTACAATAATAAACTGTAGAGATCTAGTTGGCATATTATGACAAATAAAGGGTTTACGTAAGTGTTCTCTAATATCGTACAGTTACAATAACACAAGTTAGTTATATATACTCAATGACATTAGAAGTGTTACACCTAGAAGGAATAGTTTCCTGGACGTGATTTTTTGGTAATGTGATAAGCTTAAGTCAAGAATGAAACGATCAGATTTCCAAGAAATTTTATTAACATTAATTTGAAAAAAAATCAATAATGTGTTTGGCGACCCCGTAGCTGTGGACACTCCTGTACACGTCTAGGCATCGATTAAATAAGATGGTCGATGTCTGCTTGTGGCACCTCGTTCCAAGCAACTTGAACTTGGTGGATTAACTGTGCCAGAGTTTGTGGAGGATGGTTCAAATTGGTCAGTCTTCTCCCCATTATGTCCCACACATGTTCGATGGGATTTAAATCCGGTGAACGGGGTGGCCACGGCAAAACATTAACGCCAGCTTCTCGTAGAAAGTTCATAGTACGACGAGCAATATGTGGACGCGCGTTGTCTTGCTGAAAAAGGACGTGTGGACGGCCATCTAGATAAGGCAATAAAGTGGTTTGTAGGACGTCATCAACATAACGCGCAGCTGTCATACTGCCCCGAATAAACAGAAGAGGTGATCGGCTTCCATATGCAATAGCCCCCCAAACCATTACTCCAACAGTCCTGTGCACATGCCTCTCAACAGCAAATCCAATATCACATCGTCGTCAACGTTTGGACTGGTGCAGAGAACGGCAGCATTGGGAAGCAGAATGGCATAATGTCGTATTCAGCGACGAATCGCGATTCTGCCTAGGCATGCATGATGGCCGTCAGAGGGTAAGACGCCGTCGTGGAGAGGGACGTGATATTGGATTTGCTGTTGAGAGGCATGTGCACAGGACTGTTGGAGTAATGGTTTGGGGGGGCTATATAATAATTAAACGCCGCATAAGACTTTGTTACACAGGGTACAATATTATATCATTCTGGCTTGTAGACTTTAGCAGTGATTACCCATGGTTACTTCATCTTAACTTCTAGGTTAGAATCACGTCGGCGGTGCTTCTGCTGAGGACGTTTCATCATCGTTTGCACGAGACCTCCTCTGGTCTTAACTGCTATTACTGCTATCGTTGTTGCACTGAAACTGGAGTAAGTCTCTTGCGAATATGTTTATATAGAGATGTTATTTATCGCAGATCAATGGAGCGTTACGGTTACTGTTAAATTGTTTAAAGATACATGACTGCCAGACATTGTGTAGAGAATAACCGTCATCACAGTTTAGGTTATTAGGTTGTTTAGAGATATCCATAGATTCACAGATTTTTCGGCCATAGTAGTGATTGTTCGAGGCAGGATTTTGGTGGAATTGATTCGTATATGGTGTTCGGTTTCAGGTCAAGTGTAGAACCAGCTACGCGCAGACCGCTTCGTTTCTCTGCACGACCAAGGAATCCTGTACACACCGGGTACTTCTAGAGAATCACGGTTCTTTATTGAAAAGGGGTCTGAAAGTTTCTAATGGGGTTTAAAGATTCCTGTAATGTTGTTTTGCTTGTCGTCGACTGCATCAGTAGAATAGTCTGATGCGGTCGGCGACGTCCTTATTAAATATACATATATAGGGTAATTGGTCTTCACTAAGAGGAGTGTTATATGCTGAGCATTGGGTTGTGGAACTCTAGGATTCAGATTTCAGTCTTTGGTATGCCGAATATTATGCTTACAAAAATTGTTGTTTATTAGGGTATTCGTGATATGATCTGGGTAGAGAATACTAGTCAGATATGCTGAAGGCTCTTTAACCTAAAAAGATTATGATATCCTGAAATGTTTTTGTACGAAAAACGCGTTATAAAAGTACTGTGTTGTAGGAGAGTTGAACGTATAACATATGCTATTTACCTTAAAATTATAATTACAATCATTTGTTTTCTGTGTATGATATGTTGAAATATATGTATATATGGTTATGTTCCTTTATATAAACTTAATGCATGCAACTGGGTATTTATGTCTTATCCTTTATAATTGGTGAAGAAGGTACATCTTTTTAGATGTAAAAGCTATGGTATAAGAAATGCTAACCAATATTAATATACGCAATTTTTTTTCAAAACAATTTAAATATTCAAATGATCTGTGACTAAAGGCGTAATTTTCATACAAAAAGTAATGCTAATTTCACATGGTAACCGCCAAAGTATCTAAACTATACAGGGTATCTGCAAAATGCTTGGACATGGCTTAACCACAAACTCCTTGTATCAAAATAAGATGATTTAACCAAACTTACCTATATCCAAAATCGCATCGTTACGCCGGTATTCAGCTTTAAAGTTTTTCGAAAAAAACAAAGAAATTCTTATTAAAACATAACACTTTGATCGATTTTAATTATTTTTGGTACAACATTTCAAGTATGTGTAAGTCGTGTTTTGAGATGATTTGGGTCTTTATAAGTAGACCGCAAGTGTATGAAACATCGATGACGTGGCACATTTCTGCCTGTAACTTTTTGATATGAAGGTTAAGAGCTTTAATTTTTTTTTACCCGAGAAGATACATTTGTTAGTGACATTTTTTGTATCTTTGTAATTTTTGATATCTGTTACAGTTTAGTCACAAAAAATAATATCCGACTCGAACGTAATCTGCTTTCCTGGCAACACGCATAATCTGGGCTAAAAGGCAATCGTTTTTACTAAATAATAAGCCAACCAGATTATGCGTGTTGCCAGGAAAGCAGATTACGTTCGAGTCGGATATTATTTTTGTGACTAAACTGTAACAGATATCAAAAATTACAAAGATACAAAAAATGTCACTAAGAAATGTATCTTCTCGGGTAAAAAAAATTAAAGCTCTTAACCTTCATATCAAAAAGTTACACTCAGAAATGTGCCACGTCATCGATGTTTCATACACTTGCGGTCTACTTATAAAGACCCAAATCATCTCAAAACATGACTTACACTTACTTGAAATGTTGTACCAGAAATAATTAAAATCGATCAAAGTGTTATGTTTTAATAAGAATTGTTTTGTTTTTTTCGAAAAACTTTAAAGCTGAATACCGGCGTAACGATGAGATTTTGAATATAGGTAAGTTTGGTTAAATCATCTTATTTTGATGCAAGGAGTTTGTGGTTAAGCCATGTCCAAGCATTTTGCAGATACCCTGTATAAAACAAACATTTAGTTAAGGGTATGCATGTAGCAGATGCAGGATTGAATAGTCGAAGAACATTAGTATCTCTTAGGAAACCTAATTTGGCTATACTAATTTAGAAAAGTCGCATTGATTTGAAGCAAATAATTTATTTAAAAATTACTTCACTTGAACATTAACCTTTACACTGGTTTACTTTTTTTGTACTGCAATGTGTGCCACTTTTTAAGCACGAAAATATACTTACGATTGCTTTTGTACCCGGTTCGAAGTCTACATCCTGGTTATTGTTCTCCCAGTCTATGCATGCAGGCCTCACTTCACCAGATATCTTAACTTTTTCTTTGAATTCGACTAAAGCAATATCATTACGGTAATTGTCATCAGCTCCTCTGTACAAATTGTGAACATGAATTTTCTTTATCTATGGCAATTAAAAATTAGAACCTCATTATTTTAAGCATATCAATGTACCTTTATCAGCTGAGATCCTACGTCGTTTCTTCTAAACTCTCTAAAATGTTTGCCTGCAATCATCTGGAATTGATCTTCTGGCAGAGGTGTTCCTCTTTCATTTGCAAAACAATGTGCAGCTACGGTGTACATTAAGGTAATTAATATAGATTTTAATGCCTATATTCGAGAGTGGGTCAGTATCTAGTGAGCGTAGCGAAACAGGGCATTACTAATTAAAGAATCTTATCTCTTTTTCACATTGGCAATCCTTCAAATGTTTGTTAAAATTTTCATTCATTCGGATCGTACAGACGCCAGTTATTTGAATAGAAATTGGACGATTTTCGGCTTGTTTTGAACCACAAGAAAAGTGGAGTACCGATCAGTGACTAATTTCGCATTTTTAAGGGACGAAACAAACACTGAAAGCCCAAGGTTTTAAAATGGGAGATCGGTAAAATTAATTATCAGTGCCCAAAAGATGGTTCTTCAGAAATGATTGAAAAAACAGCATGTTGCAGTTCCGGATCATTGTCGAATAAAATTAATGCAGTAGCAGAGGTTCGACGAATGTCATATAGATCAATGATTTTAATTTTACATAGAGAACACATTCCTGGCATCGATTTAGAGTAGTTAAAACATGTTCTGGAAAATGATAACAGCTCGATCTTATAGAGCTTTTTTAGTATTGCTAATGCGCATATGAATTTTTAAGTCGAACCATAAAGACATAGGATCCATTTTCGTCACAAATAGCTCTGCACGAGCATCAATGCGTGATGAATTCGAATCGGTTGGCAATAATTGTTTCATGTCGAAGGTTCAACAATGCTGAAACAAGGCGAGGACAAATACCAAGATTTTAAATGAAATAAGACAATAATAAAATAAAACCCTTCAATTTTCAAGTTATGGCCTTAACAGATTCTAGAACAAGATATCGTTTTAAAATCTATATAAAGGCTGTTTCAAATTGCCCAGTTTTTTTAAGAATAAATAAAATGTAGATGGCGCACTCAATTTGTCTGGGTATGTGGCCATTTAAAAAGTGTGATGTATGACATTTATAAAAATGGCTTCGTACACGGTACAACAACGCGTTCAAATTGTTGAATTATTTTATGAAAATTAACGTTCTGTGAAAATAGTTTTTAGAAAATTACTTGAATTTTATGGTTTTCATAATCCTCTATCTGAAAGCAGTATTGGTCGAACTATTAAAAAATTTCAAGAGACCGGTTCCGTGGAATATCAAAAAAGGGAAAAATACAGTCGTTAGTCGTTCACAAGAAAATAGTGGTTTGGTTCGTGAAAGTGTTGCTGAAGATCCTCAAATGTCTATTAAACGACCTTCACAATAACTTGGATTTAGTTGATCAACAACATGGTGTATTTTACACAAGGTTTTAGCTCTGAAGGCATATAAGGTTCAAATAACACAGGAACTGAAGCCATTAGATCATTTAAAACATTGTGCATTTGTCAATTTCATCAATGAACAACCAGCTGATTTTTCTCAAAAAATAATGTTTGGTTTAATGGCTTGGTGGCTATGTTAATACACAAAATTGCGGTATCTGGGGTGAGGAAAGTCCACGAATTATTCATGAGAAACCTATGCATCCTAAACGAGTTACTGTTTGGTGTGCATTATGGTCAGGTGGTGTAATTGGACCTTACTTCTTTGAAAATGCTGCTGGTGAAGCTGTAAATGTCAATGGTGATCGATATCATCGGATGATAACCGAATTTTTGTGAATTAATGAATATTGATCTAGAGGATATGTGGTTTCAACAGGATGGCACTGTACCTCATTTTGCACACGAATCAATTGATTTATTGAGAGAAAAATTTCCTGGACGTGTAATCTCAAGAAACGGTGATGTTAATTGATCACCAAGATCATGTGATTGGCATCGTTAGACTATTTTCTTTGGGGTTAAGTGAAAAGTCTGGTTTATAAAAACAATCCACAATCAATTCCTGCTTTGAAAGATGAAATTATTCGTGTCATTGGTGAGATAGAACCTCAATTACGTCAAATTGTCATTGAAAATTTTAACAAAAGAGTGAACGCTGCAAGAGGAGGCCATTTGGTAGATATTATTTTTCGCATATAAATGTCATAACTGATACTTCAATTACCAATCAAAGTTTTCGAAAGTGAATGCAAATTATGTGTTGTATTCATTCTATAAGAGAATTGCCAAATTTGAAACATCCTTTATATCCTGGAAACAACTCTGACGGCTATCTCTTGTTTCATGAGAAAGTAAAATGCTCTAAACCCACACCAGCTATACTAACTCTTAGCAAACCCATTTTTCACACAAACGGCCGACAACTTGATTTCTTCAATAGAACTGGTAAATGACTTGAAAGCTAAAAAATTAACTTTCGTGATGACATTAAAAAGTTAAGGTGAGATATCTCTCGATATTCTTGCCAAATAAAAGGAAATAGAGTGACTGGCATTTATCCCGAGCGCAGAGCGAATTACGATGGCCTTTTAAACCAACATAATATACAGTCCCTGTTTTGTCGCCGTGAAATGTATGGCTGAAAATTTTTATCCAAACTTTTAGCTAACGAAATTGATATTAGTCTGCACTAACTTTAATGTATCTTTGTCTACAAATAATACATGGTACTGTGATACTTTTAAATTACCTAGGGCGGAAACAAATGTATTGTTGAAATTACCTCTGCATGTTATGTTTTCTAATATTCTGAACTGTATTTTATTTAATTTGGCGTTTGTTTTTGAATTATATTTGTTTTTTGTATATACATTTATACATTGCTAATTGATATTAGTTCAATTTGTGTTATTTTTCCTTTTTTCCTCCTACTCTGCACCATAAATTAAAATTAAAATTAAATTACATATATTACTGTCCTGTAGATGGTAATTCGCTGTTGGACAAATAAAGTTTATTATTATTATTAAATGTTATCAGCCTCTATAGGTATTCAAGTAACACACCCATATTATCCTTTGAACCAAAAGAAGATACGGGGATATTGCTAATTACCTTCGTGCACCAGAACGAAAATAATAATGACAGTGGTAAACTAGCGTTCTACGAGGATAGTTTGACAAGTAGTGAGAATGACAAATAGGTGGCGCCCTAGTTGGTAAAACAAATGCACTCTAATTTAGGTTGCCTATTTATATGTTTACATTCCAATATTTAGATAAATCGGTTGATTAGTTTATTTTTGACAGCTGATTGAAAAAGAAGCAACACGTCGTTTTGTTGAAATGGAAAAAGTATCGTGCCGTGATTAAATACTTTGTAATTAAGCGTATGAAAGCTACCGAAATAAAAGATGAGTCACATTAGGTGAATCTGCTCCATTATCCGCGACAATAAGTAGACGGGTAAATGAATTTAAACGTGGTAGAACAAGCTGTGTTGATGAAGCGCCCTATGGAGCACACAAAATCGTGACTTCTAAGGGAATGATTATAAAAATCCATAATATTATTACGCAAGATCGACGACTCAAAGTGAGAGAGATAGCAGACATAGTAAACATTTCGACAGAACGCGTACACCACATTTTAATGAAAGAATTGGGCCTTTCCAAGCTTTAGGCAAGATGGGTGCCGCGATTGCTTACAGTTGATCAAAAGTTCACTCGTTTGCTGATTTCCATTGAGTGTTTGGACCTTTGTAAGCGGAGTCCGGTTGATTTTTGCAGGCGATTTGTTACTTGCGATGAAACTTGGATATATTACAGTACACCCGAAACTAAACAACAGTCGAAACAATGGTTAGAACGTGGTTCTGCATCTCCAAAGAAAGCGAAAACCACTTTATCGGCAAACAAGGTGATGTCATCATTTTTTGGGGATTCAAAGGGCAGTTTGCTCATTGATTACCTCCAGAAAGGTGCCACAATAAACGGACAATATTATGCAGAACTTCTACAAAAGTTAAATGTTGAGATTCGTGCTAAATGGCCTGGAATGGCAAAGAAAAAGATTCTGTTTCACCAAGACAACGCTCCCTCGCATACCAGCACAGTTGCGATGTCCAAAATCCAGGAGTGGCATTTCCAATTAGTACCGCATGCGCCTTATTTGCCGGATCCAGCCCCTTCCGACTTCCGCCCTTTCCAAAATTTGAAAACGGCACTAGGTGGAAAGAAATTTTCGTCTAACGACGAGATTATCATCTTCGTAAATGAGTATTTTGTAAACCTTCCGGAATTGCATTTTAGAGATGGCATAAGGGCATTGGAGCACCATTGGAATAAATGTATTGCTCTCTTATGAGAATATATTGAAAAATAAAAATTATTTTGTATTTAAAAAAATTCGTTTTTCTTTTCCATTCTCACTACTTGTCAAACTACCCTTGTACAACGTAACAAAAGGAGGAGTCGTTAACTTAAACGAAAAATGAAATTTTTAATCCTCCAGTCGTAGAATTCATGGATGATCGACGTTGATTTTCTTAAAACGATAGATATAGCTCCGTAGATTCTTTTTTATTGCATAGAATACACTAGGAGAATTTGTAAAAAATGTTTCCATTAAACAGGCTGAAAGATTTTCATTAATTTTTTTTATGAACTGAAGTTTTAGTTATGTGCATTGATGTTCATATTTAGAATTGTTTAAATTTCCTGTACCTAAAATTTGTTGTTGTTTTTTGTTCTATATATAAATATTAATTGTTGAATATGACAGAATATGAAAAAAATTTGTAAAATACTTTGATCGATATTCACTGTTGCTATATTTGAAAAGGTTCAAAAAATTATTGAACACCAATTTGAAATAACATTGAAAAACCAATACTTGATTAAAAGTTATGGTTAAGGATTAATTTAGTAATGTTAATTTATGCTGTCATTAACAGAAATAATTGAATTCGCCTAGGCTTTAGAAAAATGTGAGGTATATCTCGTTGACACCTCGAGAATCTTAAGGTTGTTGTAAGAACTAAGAAAGAAAATTAAATAGTACCCGAAAGAGGCATTAAGCATACTCAATATATCGGAATATCAAACTCACGTCATTTCTTGCTTTCTTTTTATTATTGCTTTTTAAACTATCGTCATATCCAGAACTTTGTGAAAATACTTTAACGCAGAAGATGAGGCCTCCATTAACTAGTGGCTAAAGTAGCAAAAAAATCAAGACAAAATTAATTGTATTTGACAACATACCTGATATTACATAACGTCTGTCGATAAGGGTCCCTCCGCACATGTGCTTGCCGTTTTGGTAAATGGCGACTACCCAAGGGTATTCGTTAAAGTCAACTCGCTTAGCATTGTATGCTATTGCTTTTGCATTTGCGTTCTTTTCACCACATTCTGAAATAATGGAACATGTTTATACATTGTCAACATTGATAAAATTTCAAGAACAGATTACATTACCGAAAACTCGTGTATTAAATGAAAGCTTTGTTTCACAGACATTGGAAAAGGTACACGCAAGATAATAAATAAATCAAAGGAGGTACATTTTGTTGAAGGCTGTACTTAATCGAATTAATCAAAAATGGCAAGAAAACCCATTCCTATATTAATGTTCGTACTTCGTATACGTCCTTCGACAACTACGTTGCCACGCCAGCAAAATATTAATCACGGTATCTCACCTGGACTCGCGGAGAAACTGAACCGAAATAATTCCACACATTAACGCCGCTAAAACCAAACACACTGGCGTTCACAAGAAACTTATAGGTCAATATCTCCTAGATCATAAACTAATATTGTACAACGTACGCATCCGCAATCACTTGCGAACTATTTTTAAAAGCCATATCAGGAACTTAAAGACCAGAGTTTGCTACCGGTCCTCTTTCAGCTTTAAACAAATTGTTCTTGTTTTTCAAAACAAAAATGCGAAACTGTCTAATTCACGGTAATTAATATCTTTGATTAAATGTGGGCAATTCCTTCTTACACTATAATTTTGTTCTAACACATGTTTCGCTAAACTGGATTTCTCAAGTCGGTTATACTTGATATACGAGATATGTCCTTTATACTGGGTTCATAGTGAATGTTTCGTTTGACTTATGTATTTCTATCGTAATCGCAGCAATTTCTGTCATTCTTATTAACCTAGACTTTATCTTTCGAATTTCCTCAAAGAGATTTTATAGTGTTCCTGGATAGTGTTTCTAAGCGGAAAAAGCAAATGAATATTTGCGGTTGATAATCCTGTGTATGATGCAAAATTGTTCCTGATTCGAAAGTAAATTTTATATACAGAAACAAAGCAATTGGTTATTATCTTTCTCCTTTCATAGCGGATTTATTCATGAGTCACTTTCAGGTTAAATTTAAGCATAATCCCAAGTATGTAATACACAAATATAATTTAGACGATTTCGTTCAGCAATTATATTCAAAATTTCATACAATCAATTCATGATGGAAAAGGAAACGACAGCTTACCTTTCCTAGATACCCTAGCAATTAGAAGTAAACGTAACATTGAATTTAATATTTTCCAAAAAGAAGTCAGTGTAAAAAATAGACCGGTCAAACGAAACGCTCTCAGAGAAAGCTAGTATAGAAATTGGTATAAAAAACATGAATCATACATCAAGTTTAATCGGTCTGAAAAATCTAGTTCAGCGAAACGTGTAAGAAAATGATCATAGTGTAACTGCGGATGGTCTATATTTAGTCAAAAATATAAACACTTACCGTAAATTGGACAGTTACGAGAGTATCTCTATTGTGAAATATAAAAACCATGTGCTTAATGCTGACAGGAGACCGATGCCATATCCTGGCGTTTATGAGTTCCTGGAAGATATGACCGTTAAGAAAGAAAACTAGAAAATGTTGACTTATGGGTTTCTTGTGAACGCCGGTGTATTTATTGTAGTTTTGGCAGAATGAGTTGGAACTTTTAATTAATAAACTTCTGATGAGGACAAGTAGGAACATTGATGTGGTAAGGGCTTTTTTGCCTTTTTTTGATTAATAAATTAAATGTTAATGAGATCCCGATTGCGACAGGTTTCGAGTGATTTAAATCTCATCAAACAACCTTTGACCTCATCAACGAACTATTCTCTGTAAGCTTATCATATCTTTTACGGTACAACGAAAAATTAACAAACTATACTTCTCTCTATCGTACAAACGAGTAACTGTCCGAAAAAAGGAAATGCACAGAGCATCGTATTCATCCCGCCGCATGTACAACTAAGTTGTCAAAACGCTTATATGGACAGAACATTTTAAATATGACATAAGTCATATGTTGTACACGTAAATTGCGACGTATTTCGAGGATTTCGACATCCACCATGCTAACTTCGATCTTATTAATAACTATTCCTAGGTTTACAGCATACTTTTCTTTAAAAGTTCTGAAATGGTCGCACAATTAAATAATTATTAAAAAATCGTTTACCTACAGACACGAATGCCTCTAATAAAATGTAACATTAAGAAAAAGTTGTAAAAATGCGACGAATGATAAAATGGTGTATTATTCGTGACTGTCCATGTAATTTCATTAAAATCTTAATACTCGATGGTGCGAGTTTGCTTTAACATATTACTTCATCTGCGCTTTGAAGAGAAAATTAGATTCATCGACGCGAAAATTTTCTAGGGCGAGCTTTCGCATAGTTTCTTAACTGACTGAATTAGAGGACGGATAAATATCCTAATGCTTCCAACAAGAGATATTTGGTGGTATTGGGTAATTTAGAAAGTGTTTTAAAAGTTTTTATTTGCGTTATAAATATTTCAGCAACAGAGGTAGAATACATAATTTTTTAACCAGCTCTAACGTGTTACGATGGAATAATTTCAAGAAAATGGAAGAAGATTCTATTTCACTGTCAAAACTGAGGGAAACCCAACTTTTGAGACTCTATCATTAATAGTGAAACAAGGTTTTTCGTTGACCAATTCATTGGAGATATCCGTTCAGTATCTTTTAAACTACTAATAAGCATTTAATTTCCTATATCATAGATTTAGATGCCCGATGCATGCTCTTCCTTGTTTTCTTCTTCTTTTGCAGATTTTCAATTCGAGAAATTTGTCTCGTTCGCAAATACAAGATTTGATGTTTTCATCTGAGCATGAATTTTTGAAAATGAAGGTAACAGTCGTGAATTAATGGTGATACTTTTTTATACTAACAAATGGGTTATTTTATAAAGTTGTACTATGCAAACTGTCACGTGACTGTAACACCATTATTATAGCAGACGCACTTATATCTATACCATGTATACAGTCTAGATTAGTCGTACGTTTTTACAAATTTTTCGTACGCCGAAACGCACACAAGGCACTTTCAGGTATGCATTGTGAATGGCTGCAATTAAGAACTATTCAATAATCAGAGGCATTACCTTTGGATTAGTTAGTGATTAGTTCTCTCGTAATTTTGAAAAAAAAATAGAATTTTCTGAGAAGAAATGTAATTGTCGTGCACTTCTGAATGAATTGTAAATTGCATCATTATTATTATTTTTTAACGAGCACTAGTAATTTATATTTTCGGTAAAGAAAAAGGAAAAATCATTGCAGGATAAGAATTACATTTTCTCTCTTACTTTTATCTACGAATAATAATTTCCGTTGTTTCTTTTTCTGATTATTAAGTTTTTTTGATTCCTATATCAAATTCCATAAGCACTATTTTCATAACGGAGATAGGACAGAAAGCTATATTCAGGTAAATTTTTAGGTATAAATTCTAGTGAGCTGTTGTATCAATTAAGTCAGTGAGTTTGTCTTTCATCTAAATAAACCCAAGAAATTCAATTCACTAATAGCTAATAGTACTAGTACCGACTAATGGCCAGTATTCGAAATATACATATATTCACAACTTATGTAATATCATTGAAAGTTTCACATGATCGAAAGTATTATTTGTATGTAGAAAGAATTCTCTTTCGGTAGATTAAATTCAAACAAATTACTCATAAAATAAAGTATGTCTAGAGACTACTTAAATATAATATCAAATTATGAAACTTATATTTAGAACTTACTTGGAGTACAACTTGTAAATTCCGGGTTCAATTGTCCACCACGACATTCATACTCTTTTGTTCCTCCATCGTGATGTGGTTCACATGTTCTTGTAACTTTTGTACCATCACGTAGTCGTTCTGTACACATAGAGGATGTACCTTGGAATTCACACTCGAGCGTTTCTGTATCGAAATTTTTAAGCGGTGAGCACGAACCTAAATCAACAAACAGATTTCGATTAGTTTCTCCTGTTACACTTTGCGTATATTATTCCTTTTCTATATGTCTTTAAATAACTTACTTTTACTTAAATACAATTCGATTTGAAATACCAAAATTACTATCAAGACATTCAATATTATTTATGTTTTACCTCGTTTCGAAGTACAATTAATAATTCAAACATTAATATTTTTTTACAGAGAATTCACATATATGTTTGTTTCCAAATATCTACTTGACAGGAAATTGTGTTCAATATGTCGCGCCTTTATTTAATTATGATTTGGAGTACCTATTCTTATCTCTCATAGGTTTGTTTCGAATATGACCACTGCAGTTGCTCTTCACCTCGCTATGAAAACGCTCAACTTGCAAGAAATTGCCTTCTTGCTCTTCAAGCTGCGCTCGAGACAAGTGCATATATTTTTCAACTGTAAAGTACGTGCTTGTCTTACGAGTGAAGTTTTACCCGTACATGTAGTGTTCCACCTATTTATTTCGCGGTGGCGAAATGTGTATATCCTAACCAAAGATAGCTAATCACACCTATCGCTCGATATCTACTATTATTCCAAATCTTATATATTTTACTCCACAGTTTTATTACCCTAATCATGTTATTATATTTACAATTGCTTACATTTTGCTTTTATCTATTGTTCTTGCTTAAATAAAAATATGTTAAATATATTCAATAAAAATGACTAATTTCAATTTAATATATTTAAGCTCTAAGAATTCGTTTCATTTAAATTAATACATAAAATTTTAAGAGTAATTCAATTGTCTTGTTTCCATTACAAATCCTTCCGTCAGGTTGACACACACCTTGAATATCTGATGCATCATCATAAATCAAACTACTGCGAGGGTAGCTCTTTATATTTCAGGAATAGCAAACAAACAAAATTTTATTATCGAAAATAGTTTAATTGCTTTTCAAAATATTCTCCTTGAAAACCCATGCAATCTTGCATTCGTTTAAACCAATCCGAAAAGCATTGCAGCCACTGTGAAGGTGGTATCTCCAAAATATGAGTTTTGAATGCCTCAACTGCCTCTTCCGACGTAGAAAACCGTTGACCACGAAGTTTATTCTTTAGGTGTGGAAACAAAAAGAAATCACAGGGTGCTAGATCAGGACTGTAAGGCGAATGTCAATCAATTCAATTCAATTGTTTGAATCGATCTGTGAGAGCTCGCATTATCATGGTGGTGAATGATCTGTCGTTTTCGGGTTGTTTTTATTTCTTCAAAAATATTTGGCAAACAAATAGTTGTGTACAATTTTGAAGCGCTTCGAGCGCGAACAACTTTTCTGGGTTTTGGCTCATCTTAGAATACCCACACAGTCGACTGCTGTTTAATATCGGGCTC
This sequence comes from Dermolepida albohirtum, assembly GCA_031893035.1. Taxonomy (NCBI): domain Eukaryota; kingdom Metazoa; phylum Arthropoda; class Insecta; order Coleoptera; family Scarabaeidae; genus Dermolepida; species Dermolepida albohirtum. Next base: position 232,943 of record JAVIWB010002755.1, read on the forward strand.
ATACGTATAGATCCAAGATTCGTCACCTGTGACGACTTCATAAATGTTCTTTGAAGCACCGCTATTGTATTTTTTGTGAATTTCTTGGCATCAATCGACGCGAGTCCCTTTTTGAGCGGTTGTCAAATTACGAGGGAGCGTTTTTATATTCGCGGAATGAGCGGGTTGTAGAGGGGTGAGTAGGCGCATTGGGGGCGTGGCCTGTGCAGCGACTCATGATTAGTATAAATACGAAGTTTCATTGTTATTAGACAGTTAGTCTTTGAGCTATCGTCAACCAAGTAACATAATCAGGAGTGAAAAGTGAAATATGGAAAAAATCGAATATCGTGCCGTTATAAAGTTCCTTACCAGGCAAGGAAAATCAGTCGCGACCATAACGAATGAGATGTCATTGGTTTACGGCGACTCTTGTCCAGGAAAAACCATGGTGTACAAGTGGCATAGTTTATTTAAACAAGGAAGGGAATCCCTTGAAGACGACCCGAGACCGGGCAGGAGCATTGAGGTGACCACACCAGCACTTATCCAAAAAGTCGAACAAATTGTACTCGAAGATGCTCGACTAAAGAAGAAACAACTCGCAGAAATGGTTGGAGTATCCGATACAACAATTTTTAAAATCGTACACCATCATCTCGGCATGTCTAAGGTCAGCGCAAGATGGGTGCCGAGAATGCTCACGCCGCCGCAAAAACAATAGCGCATAGAGGGTTCGCGTGCATTTTTGGACCTCTGTAATGAAGACAAGGATGGTGTATTGAGTGAAATTGTTACTGGAGACGAAACTTGGGTTTATCATTATGAACCTGAGTCCAAACAAGACTCCATGCAGTGGCATAAATAGGGCACAGCACCTCCCAAGAAATTTAAAGTGTCACAATCAGCTAGGAAACTCATGGCAACGGTATTTTGGGACTAGGAAGGAATATTGTTGATTGATTATAAAGATAAAGGTGTTTCTATAACCGGAGAATGTTACGCTTCAACATTAGAGCGACTAAAAGAAGCCATTAAAGAGAAAAGACGGGGAAAATTGACAAAAGGTGGTCTGCTTCTGCATGAGAACGCACCCGTCCACAAGAGCCGCGTTGCGTTAGCTGCCCTGCATAAGGTGGGCTTCGAAATTGTGAATCACCCACCCTACAGCCCAGACCTGGCCCCGAGTGATTATTACCTGTTTTCGAAAATGAAAAAAGAGCTGCGGGGTAAAAGATTTACTGCCGATGATGAAGTCAAGGAGGCAGTTTCGGCGTATTTTGCAGATAAAGAGAAATCATTTTTTTATGAGGGTATAAATAAATTAATTGAAAGATGTGAAAAATGTATCCGTCTTGCAGGTGAATATATTGAAAAAGAAAAATAATTTGGTTTTTTTATTTCCACCCCTTGTCCCCCATTCCGCGAATATAAAAACGCTCCCTCGTATGTGGTACCCGACGTGAACATAGCTTCTTAATAGCTAAATGCTCATGCACCTAGAGATGCCTCGATCTCACGGTATGTCACGTGACGGTCTTGCATTATCAATTATTAATGTTTTCCGACACAACAGCATTTGTGGGACGACCTGTACGAAATTCATCGTCTAAAGAACGTCCTGCAAGTTTAAATTCACTGCACCAACGATATAGTGTAGTTTTCCATGGTGTCTCATCACCATATATAGAATTCAGCTCGTCGTTGCATTTTTGTTGAGATAATCCACGCCGAAAGTTATGAAAAATAATTGCACGAAAATGTTCGTGAGCTAATTCCATTTTTCGCTGACATAAAATTTTCAAGTTACTGTCAACAATACAAATAGCGACCGGATAATAAAACTATAAAACTGTAAATATTGTATATTGTCAAATATGACACACTTCAGGATGCAATCATCAGATCGGAGGCAATACTAACAGTGTTGGCTGTTCCCGAAATATAAACGGCTACCCTCGTGTTAATTATTAACAACTTTAACTTTTTTTTTATTTGCGTTTATTGCAGTGCTCGAGCTAGCCAGAACCCCGTTTAATGGTATGGTATTCAGTGGTATGGTAGCTTTCGTAATAAATTTACTGACTACCAGGTTCCAATGTTATAGCTAATATTATTATCAAATAAATTAAAGCTTTCTCTAGAACACAAACAAAGCCTGTAATACTCTAAATCAAATTTCTGGTGTATTGTTAGAGGAAATTACAACTTGAATAGTTTTATTAGGCGTTATATTACGTAAACACCTGTTAATGGAGTGACTACGCCTAGTATAATAGCTTAAGAGCCAGGACAGCTTTCTTATTATTATATAGCTTTGTAGCGATAATAATATATCCTTCTTTTTGAACTTCTACTTTGTTATTGGATTCCGGCAATGTTATATTCTCCGTTCTGTTTAAATAACAATGACTGCGATTGATATGGAATAATAATCTGTTTGTGTAAGTTGTAACGCCTTGTTTTGTGCTTAATATAATAAGAAATAAACGCTCATATTCGTACCTAGCAAACGATCCTTTCTCTTGACCTCCAGTGTGCTAAACTAGCTCAAGAAATAGATTCGGAGAGAGGTGGAGTCCCCGTTAATAAATTCTAAGAGGACACCACAATATTGTTAAATCGAAAGTCCTTAAATCAATATTGAAGCAAGATATGTAACAAAAAAATACGTTCGGTATTTAGTTAAATAAACCAAAGAGAAAAGGGACCCCTTTTGCAATAAAAAGAAAAGTTAAGGTTTACATAAATTTATTGTATATGTTCGATTACTTTTGTAATACACGGTATAAAAGGATATTTATATTAAGTCGGTATTAAAAAAAAATTAACTCATACGTTATAGTTCACGGCATTATAATCTATAATAATCGCAATAAACTACGTAAAAAAATAATGTGTAAATAATTGACGATATGGCAAAAAAGTATTAACTGTGGTCTATAGAATGCAAAAGTGAATTAACAGAAAACTATTATAATTAGCAGATGGTAAACTAATTAATTGTTAGCAAGCAAAAATGAACTGTTCAGCGAGCCCTAAATGAACTTTGAGCTAACAGATAAAAATGGCGATAAATGTCTAATAAACCAAGAACTATAAATTAGCGAAGACTATAATTAATAAAATTGAAGTTAATTAATGCACGAATGTATATTTTAGAAACAAATGATGTCTATCGAGTCAATAATTGGTTACAGCTATTAAATTCTACAAGATATATGAGTAGATATAAATAGTTTCTATTAATTAGCCCTGCTCTTAAATTTACATTAGTGTATCTCACAGCAGGACATGAACGATCTTAAATGATCCCGTCACTAAACTAAACAGTAGCATATAAATTCAAATGATATCACATCCTTATGGAACAAATAACATTAACAATGAACTAATATAACAATAATAATGTGTTACGGTTTATTTTTCGCTTTGAACATACTTCTGCATATTGTATATTTACTAAAGTAAAACTCTGCCGTTTTTGAAAGAAGGGACGCTCATGGACATCGATAAATGTGATGACAAAATATATTTGGGATATCGTATTCATTTTGAAATTTTAAAGTCGTTTTAAATAAAATATACATTTATTTTCTACGTATGGATATATTTTTGTGTGTGTTTTACGCCGTCCTTCGCTTTCTTTATACGTACAAGTCCTTTTTTTAAAGCAAGCAAGTGTGCATAGTACGACTGCAAAACACCCCCGTTACATCTTCCTCGTACCTAGACCGATACGATGCAATCTATATCGATCCCATTTGAACGATAACACTGTAAGAGGGCGGACGTTGGTTATCCACTCGCCCCGATATCTACTAGACAAATGTGTAGTTGATCGGTAGAACAAATTAGTATAATTAGCGAGTCTTTTTAAGAGCCCGTTAACACCTACAGGTGTGTGTCTGCCAATTAAGTAAAAATATACGTACAGTCCCTTATTGGCGATTGTTGCTTTAGGGCTTCTCGAACCGGTTCCAAGTACCGGCGTAAGTAATTACCGATGATACATCATAGCTGCTACCATCTTTTTTTTCGAAAGATTCGTTTCCGTCGGATTTTCGTCGAACCGCCACCATAGCAGGTTCTTAAACCACCTGGAATTGCACTACGACGTGGGATATGATAAGTAACCTATTTATCCCTTCTCTTTTATCTCGATTTCTGCAAAAACTACCGGAGAGTGTACATTTGAAATTAGGCGTCGCCATTTTGTGTAAATCTATTCAATTAATGAAACTGTCGTATGTGAAAAATAATAACCCAATATTTTAGTTTGGTACAATTTTAAGTTAAATTTATTCAATTAAAGAAACTGCCGGTTTGCTTTGTAAACTCAATATATATATATATATATATATATATATATATATATATATCGGGGGCGTTGAAATAATAATGTTTTGCTTTTACTAGCATATGTTGATTTATTCTTAACATCTTGACTATTACATATATTAGTTTGCCTCACCTCCTAACGGGAGTTTGATTTAACCTTTATTTATTTTAAAAATAATTTCTGAATTCGTATATACTGGGTGTTTCTTTTGTGTTAATGTTGTATCTATCGAGATTGTGGGGATACTGGGGCAACTCACAGGCTAATAGAGCTATGGCCCGTTGAGAACATAGCGATCAATTACACTTGCCACAATTTGTGCTCTTGGCGCCCTTTTGATATTCAAACCAACAACTATCTTAGAACTTGCCAACCACGACCTCCGCGACGGCTAGCTGGCATCGTTCTGTTGCTGCCCAGAGAAACCAAAGCTCCCACGAGCAGTCGTTCGCGACCTGCAGCATTTTTGCTAACGTACGACCAGTACGTAGTAAATGTTTATGAACGTCCTTGCCAGGCTCTACTGTTTCTATCACTCAAATGTCATCATTATTTATTCGCTATTTCTAACTTAATCAAATTACTGGCTAGTTAAACGTTTTGCTATAGTTGTTCGTTTTTGGTAGCTGACAAATAACTAAAGCCCGTCAGCTAATTACTCTAGTTTTTTTGCCCATCACATAATTTTTGCATTTTATAGTCCACGGTCAATTACACGCCAGAAAGTCAATTAATTTACAATAATTATTAAATCAATAGTGAACTGAACATTATTTTAATATGTGATTTATTGTTATTGTTTGGTTTATTTTTTTGCTGATGGGAAGTGCTCATTAAGTGGTACATATATCAAGGAATATTTTTGTACCCCTAGTGTAAATCAATTATACGTTTAGGTGGGGATGAGGGATTAGGATTCCGAATTGTGACTTAGACGTTAGCTTTTTTTTGATACTTATTTAGTACATCTCATTTTCTTTAATTCCGCGTATTGCAAAATATGTAAACAAACACAATAAACTTGTAATAGCGCTCAACTTTCCTTTTTTTGTCTATAAAAGAGACTAACTTCGTTATTTCCTTTGTTAACTAAATACCGAATGTATTTTATTTATCCTCTCTTTTGTTTCAGCATGTGGGCAACCACGGGCCCGCGGACCATATCCGGCCCGCTGTAAGATTTGATCCGGCCCGCGAGACATTGTCATATTAATTCATGTCTGACATCTATCGCTAAAAATTATGAACACTACTTTAAAATGCACTACTTTTAAACGCGGCACAACATGTCAAAGGTTGCCCATACCTCGTTTAGGGCTTTCAGGGTATTAATACTGTAACGTACTGTTATATCTGATTAACAGGAACCCCCCATTCTCCGAGTTATTTCTTGTGGTAGCTTTAATACCCTAGAGATCAAGCAGACGGATCATTTTAAGTCAGGATATGGGCGTTATTTATTTTTTTTTCCGTAGCGCATTTTCTAAAGTGAGCGTGTGGCGTACGGATAAAATAGACATTGGAATTCTACAACTACATTAATAACTTACATAATGACATAAAATTTACATTACATCAACTCAACTTTTAGACCTAGCATTAAAACAATATAATAGTATGAGTTCAAACGTCTACACAAAACCTACGCAAACAGACGTTGTTATGTCTTATATTTTCATCATCCTAATAATCATAAACATTCATAAACAATCAGAATGGAAAATACACCATTTCCCTATACAAAGCGAAACAACACAACATCATACCAAAAGGTTTAATACTTAAATCTCGGGTCACAAGTAACCGGGTCAAGACAGTTACAGAAGGGGCTAGTAAAGCATTGGTTAAGGAAATAGTCAATTACCGTCGACTCGAAAAAACAGAATTATAGAACAATGCGTGAAGATTAAGCAGGAAAGCAACAGCAGAACTAATGAACAAGATTACTAGGACATTTGTGCAGCAATATTGATGAGTTACCAAAGAACGATCAACCATATGAAAAGAAAACACCAAACAACAAGAACTGAAGTATCAACTCCGGTGGAGACGGTCATCAACTTTTCCAGCAAACAATTTAATTGAAGTACTCAATGACGGCATGAAATTCGCTGATACTGCAATAGAAGTGGGCGCACAGAAAAGAGTACGATCAGAGGTAGTAAAAAAATATCGTTGAAGAATCAGAGCAGCAGTAGAAAGGGCAAAACTTAGATTGAAAACAATTACACAAAGGCAAAACAACATAGCCTCAGGAAGTAAATCAAATGATCAATTAAAACCCTTCCCACGGATAAAAGTAATGCAATAGTTATAATGGATGCGACACCCCATACCAAAATTCAGAATGCACAAAATCCACAAAAATCGGCCTGTCTCAATCAATCAATAAGTCATAGGCTTATATCATGCTACATCACATGCATGTCCACATCTATATGAATTACCTATTATTCATAAACCAGACATCTCTTTAAGATCAATTGTTAGTTCGAGGAATCCTCCCTGCCATTCGCTTATCACATTCTTACTGGAAATAAACTCCAATATCTATAACAACACATTTGGCTGTTTGTGATACAGAACACTTCATCAGTAAAACCAAAATTTGAAAATTGATGAGTTTGATCGATTGCTTAACTTTGATGCCACCAAACTATTTACCAATATACCAACTCAACCAACGCTAACAATAGTTAGCAATAGACTCTCCCTAAACATCGCACTACATGCAAGAATAGTCCCGAGTGTAGAAGTCATCGCAGAAATACTATCCATTTGCGTCAACACCACGTACCTTCACGTTAAAGACAAATTCTGGCAATAATATTTTGATATAGTCGTGGGTTCCCCGCAGTCTTCAATGCTAAGCAATATCTATGTGGAAAAAATCGAACAAAGAGCAATAGATTCGTACAAATACAAACCAAAGGTGTGACTCAGATACGCTGATAACGCCTGCGTTATATGGCGCCATGAGGAAGATGCAATAGACAGATACTTACAGAATTTAAACAATATATAAGATTTCACCAAGTTCACAATGGAAATGGAAGTAAACCATAAAATTCATATCGTGGATGTCCTGGTACGTAAGAGCATAGACGACCAGAGCGTACCATTTATCTAAGATCAGAGAATGGGCCTAAGCTGGACCAGAGTATATAAAAAGTAAGCATACACAGGACAATATTTGCACAGTTTAGACAGGTAATTGTACGACGGAGCTTGAAGCATATGCACGGATGAACGGGAATGAAATGGAAGAGCTTGGAGTCATAACCAACACGTTAAAATTAAATAGTTGCTCAGAAAAAGCGTTGCCACAAGCAAGAAATCAGATAACACGTGTTGAAGATATCGAACAGCCAAGAGAAAATCTGTGATCAATGGTAACACCATACGTCAAGGGCTTATCATTAGGATTATAAATTTAGAACATTTATAAACATCATGAGCACAGGTTCTAATAAAATATAGGTATTTCAAATCATACATAAATCTGCGTGAAAAAGAACATTACTGAGCACATAACTTTAACAAAAATTAAAGTTTTAAAGATGAATTTCTGTTCCCCTGATAACTTAGTGCTCAGTATGTAGATATTAAAATTCGGAACATTGAAATTGGGTTCAAACCTTACGCGAAACCTTTTCAAGCTATAAATAGCTTGAACATACGAGGGAGCGTTTTTATATTCGCGGAATGAGCGGGTTGTAGAGGGGTGAGTAGGCGCATTGGGGGCGTGGCCTGTGCAGCGACTCATGATTAGTATAAATACGAAGTTTCATTGTTATTAGACAGTTAGTCTTTGAGCTATCGTCAACCAAGTAACATAATCAGGAGTGAAAAGTGAAATATGGAAAAAATCGAATATCGTGCCGTTATAAAGTTCCTTACCAGGCAAGGAAAATCAGTCGCGACCATAATGAATGAGATGTCATTGGTTTACGGCGACTCTTGTCCAGGAAAAACCATGGTGTACAAGTGGCATAGTTTATTTAAACAAGGAAGGGAATCCCTTGAAGACGACCCGAGGCCGGGCAGGAGCATTGAGGTGACCACGCCAGCACTTATCCAAAAAGTTGAACAAATTGTACTCGAAGGTGCTCGACTAAAAAAGAAACAACTCGCAGAAATGGTTGGAGTATCCGATAGAACAATTTTTAAAATCCTACACGATCATCTCAGCATGTCTAAGGTCAGCGCAAGATGGGTGCCGAGAATGCTCACGCCGCCGCAAAAACAACAGCGCGTAGAGTGTTCGCGTGCATTTTTGGACCTCTGTAATGAAGACAAGGATGGTGTATTGAGTGGAATTGTTACTGGAGACGAAACTTGGGTTCATCATTATGAACCTGAGTCCAAACAAGACTCCATGCAGTGGCATAAAAAGGGCACAGCACCTCCCAAGAAATTTAAAGTGTCACAATCAGCTGGGAAATTCATGGCAACGGTATTTTGGGACTCGGAAGGAATATTGTTGATTGATTATAAAGATAAAGGTGTTTCTATAACCGGAGAATATTACGCTTCAATATTAGAGCGACTAAAAGAAGCCATTAAAGAGAAAAGACGGGGAAAATTGACAAAAGGTGTTCTGCTTTTGCACGACAACCCGCCCGTCCACAAGAGCCGCGTTGCGCTAGCTGCCCTGCATAAGGTGGGCTTCGAAATTATGAATCACCCACCCTACAGCCCAGACCTGGCCCCGAATGATTATTACCTGTTTCCGAAAATGAAAAAAGAGCTGCGGGGTAAAAAATTTATTGCCGACGATGAGGTCAAGGAGGCAGTTTCGGCGTATTTTGCAGATAAAGAGAAATCATTTTTTTATGAGGGTATAAATAAATTAATTGAAAGATGTGAAAAATGTATCCGTCTTGCAGGTGAATATATTGAAAAAGAAAAATAATTTGTTTTTTTTATTTCCACCCCTTGTCCCCCATTCCGCGAATATAAAAACGCTCCCTCGTACAAGCCGGTCGAATTAGCGGGTTATAGTAGCGAGTTGGGCGTTACTGTACTATTTTTAAAAATGGAAAATTACGACATTTGATTTTTTATTATTCCATGTTTGTAAGAATTTTAAAACGTGATTATATTTTTAAAAGGATTTTGCAATTACCCATTAGGGTACTAATTGTACAACGTTAGATCAAACATAGTTATTAAATTATGTTTAGTCTAATGTTGTTTATCGAAACTAGTTGCTTCCCATTTAACAGATTCAGATGACACAATTCAATTTGGAGGTAGTCAAAACGCCTTATTTTAAATTGATTTAACTTACACCAGAGAGATGACACCTTAGATACTTTTATGCAATCACCAAATGATCCTACTTACCTGGCTCATTGCAAATATTTTCATTAATTGGTGGGTTCCACTCTTTGCCACTACATTTAAGTGTGAACGTCACTCCATCATGACAGGTTAGAAACATCTTAGTATTTTCGAGAACCGTTTCGCCCTCTGCGTACTCTCCTTCGTCCGTACTGAAATTACCATATTGTTGGTGTTTTGGTAAAGTACATCTTTCGTCACTGAGATATATTTCTCTCTCAGGAATATAGATTCTTATATTTTCTAATACATGTTTCTTCAGCCAATCAATGTATCCTGATATACGTGTATATAGAAAGAAATTTTGCGATGTGATACTGACAATACCAGTCAAAAAACTGCGTCTAGAGTTTGTTTCGATGTACATTCCATTACCCATATTTCTATCACACAAATATTTGTCTGTAAGAAATTTCAGAAACAATTAACTGATGTGGCATTTACTTGTTGAAAATACATAACGAAATTAAATATCTAATTCAATTGTGTGACAAATTCTTTTTATTTTAAAAATACTAACAATTGCTTCATTGCTTATATTTAATTGCAGAAATATTCACAAACTATAGATTGGTAAACAGGATACTGTTGAAGTTCTGTTCAAATATAGACAAAATACGAGGGTGGTCCAATAAATACCCGGCCTGATCTAGAGATGGCGGTATTTGTTTAAAAAGTATCACTGTATTAGAAAGTGCACGATCTATAAAGCTTATGTTTCAGGTTTGAAGATCCCACGCTGTTTAGTATTTATTTGGCAGCCAGTAATAATGGACGTTTTCAGTGAATTTGTAAAAATGGAGAAAATTGGTCATCGTTACGTGATACAATACTTTTATTTGAAAAACCTCACACCGATCGATATACAACTTGAACTAGATTCTATTCTGAGTTTGCTCTTTCGTTTAGAACAGTGAAATATTGAGTAGCAGAGTTTAAACGAAACCGTACGAGCAGCCAAGCCGAGCATCGCAGTAATCGACCAAATGAGGTGACGACACCAGTAATGGTGCAGAAAATTCACAAAGCGGTATTGGATGATCGTTGACTTAAAGTGCACGAGCTAGCAGACATAGTAGGCATTTCAAAAAGTACGGTACATCGCACATTATCTGAAAATTTGAACATGAGAAAACTGGGTGCAAGATGTGTACCGCGTTTGCTCACACTCGAGCAAGAACAGAAGTGTTTCAATTGAGTGTTTAGAAATGTTTCACAGCAACAAAGCAGAAATTTTGGACCTTTTGATAACAATGGATGAAATATGGGTCCATCACTTCACACCCGAGACAAAAGAACAATCAAAACAATGCACTCAAAAGGGAGAATCGGCTCCAAATGAGACGAGGAACATTTCATCTTCAGGAAGGGTTATAGTACCGTTTTTTTTTGGGATGCATGTGGAATAATTTTCATTGACTATCTTGAAAAAGAAAAAAACTGTCGACGGCGAGTATTATGCGGACTTATTGCAACGCTTGAGCGAAGATATCAAGCAAACACGGCCGCATTTGCCTAAGAAGAAAGTATTGTTTCATCAAGACAATGCATAAGCTCATAAATTCGTTATTGCAGTGGCCAAAATTAATGAATTAAAGTTCGAATTGCAACCTCATGTACCCTATTTGCCAGATTTGGCTTCCTCAAATTATTTACTGCTCCCAAATATGAAAAAATGGCTCAATGGTCAAAGATTTTCTAACGATGAAGAAATGATGTCGACAGTTAACGGCTATTTTGAAGAGCAAGATAGATCTTATTATAGAAAAGATACCGAACTTATTGAACATCGCTGGGGAAAGTGTATAGAGCAGATAGGAGATTATGTTGAAAAATAAATATATTTCTTTCCAAAATTTTTGTGTTTTCTTTGTTATGCCGGGTACTTCTGGGAAAAAATCTAATTTGTGTTATATTAAATATTACGAACTATGACTGTTATTGGATTATATCTTACCCTGAATAAATTTTGCACAATGTTTGTCATATATTAAACTTTCGTCAAAACGTTTCTTGAATGATTCTTCTCCTATACATCTGGCTTTTGACCACTGCTCAAATCCCAATGCTTCGCAAGGCACATATTTGTCTTTAACATAAACCAGTCCAACAACCTTAAAAATAGAATAAATATTTAAAAAGCAGTGTGACATTAAGGGGAGATAATTTCTTAACTTTCCTCTACAGATTAAATTTATACATGTATTGGGTTGGCAACTAAGTACTTTCGGTTTTTACTTATAGAGAGCGTTGCTTTATTTTTTGTATAACGTATGTTAGTGCTGTACTTTACCGTTTGTCGCGTGATACTAGTCACATTGACGTAACTTCAGAAGCAAGTAGTGCGTGATTTTTATTAAAGCTATTAGTTGTGGGTTAATTTTAAATGGAGTGCAGAAACAAACATTTTCGACATATTTTACTATTTTATTTCCGTAAAGGAAAGAAAGCTGCTGCGGCTCACAAAAAGATATGTGAAGTTTATGGTGCTAATTGCTTAACAGAGCGCACGTGTCAGAATTGGTATAAAAAATTCCGTTCTGGAGATTTTTCCCTCAAAGATGAGCAACGTTCTGGTCGGCCTACTGAAGTTGATGATGACCAAATCAAAGTCATAATTGAAGAGGATCGTCATACATATAACTGTTCGAGAGGTTGCGGAGAGGCTGCATGTATCGCACACAACAATTGAAAAACATTTAAAATGTCTTAGGCTAGTTAAGAAGCTTGATATTTGGGTACCTCACGAATTGAAAGAAATTCATTTAACACAAAGAATCAACTTTTGCGATATGCACCTTAGACGAAATGAAACCGACCTTTTCTTAAAAAGAATCATCACTGGTGATGAAAAATGGGTCCTGCACAGTAACATGGTTCGAAAACGATCATGGAGCAAACACGATAAACCAGCTCAAACCACATCGAAAGCTGAATTGCATCCAAAAAAGATCATGCTGTCAGTTTGGTGGGATTACAAAGGTGTTGTATTTTTTGAGCTGCTTCCAAGGAACCAAACGATCAATTCTGATATTTACTGTCAACAATTAATAAAACTGGATGAAGCAATCAAAGAAAAACGGACATAATTATCAAATCGGAAAGGTGTAGTTTTCCACCAAGATAATGCAAGGCCTCACACATCTTTGGCAACTCGTAGGAAACTATTGAAGCTTGGCTGGGAACTGATGCCACATCCCTAATACAGCCCTGATCTAGCACCATCTGATTACCATTTATTTCGAAGTTTGCAGAATTCTTTGAATGGTAAAACTTTCACAAATGACGATGACCTTCACTCGCACCTGTTTCAGTTTTTTGCTGATAAGGACCAGAAATTTTATGAGCGCGGAATCATGCAGCTGAAAGAAAGATGGCAAAAGGTCATTGAGCAAAATGGAAAATATATAATTGATTAAAAACTATTCTTTGTGTAAAAAAAAGGGTTTTATTTTATACTACAAAACCGAAAGTACTTAGTTGCCAACCCAATACATTAATTATTTTATCCATAAGCGAAATCAGTTCTTAAGAGATTGTGTTTAGCGCCGTAACAATAGACACATGATTATATTATTTATTATTCCATTTATTAATTGGTGACGAACGTACTCACATAAAATATTTAGTGCCTCAAATATTCGTTTAAATCCAACTCAACGAGATGATAAAATTATGTCATGAAATGCAACGATATTTTCTGGAACTAGGGAGTCCTTCTTCATATTCAGTATAACGTTTACACTGTCTGCGACTATGCTATACAATTTCGCATAGTCGCAAATGAGGGACTATAATCTCCAAAGGTACTAGGCATATTTTTATAAATCTGCTTATTTTTTAATACCTTTAAATAGCGGTACTGACTGACGGCCCAATACTCCTGTTTTTCGATTAACACAATTTTATTCAACACTCCTCTTTAAAAATTATATTGTACAAACATCTTTTCATATAAAATTTAACAATGACATTTCTCACAAGGCTCGTTGTCTTGCTGTTGCATTAATTTGCTTATCAAAGAAACCGGTCAAACCTTTGTGTAAATACATAAGCATAGATCCCTAAGCTATTTTTTTGTTTCACGATTATACAACGCATAATTCACAAAAATGCAGTGAAATTTCTCTCCTGCGAAACATGAACAAATATGACAATAATCTCAAAGCATTCGTTAGAAAACCCCTTACTCATAACAGGTACATTAAATAGAAGTGAAACTTACGGTTCCTTTCTTCGCTCCTGAATTTTCTTCAAAAATTCTGTTCCAGTCTATACAGGCTGGTCGGACGCCGTCGGAAAACAGGAATTCTTCATCAACTTCTATAAGTGATATATCATTCGCTCTGTTGTTTCTTAAACACTCATATTCGAATATTTCTATATTCTTTATCTACAACGTTTTTGAAATTGTACAATCACATACTCTATTTAAAAGTTCACTTAAGACCGCGAATACATAATATGTAGCATTAATTTTATTGGCTTAACTTAAAAATTTTTGATCATTAGCAGTGAGGATAAAAATGTACAAACCTTTCTAAATTGTTGCTGTATTTTTTCTTCACTATTACTTCCAGCAATAATTTTAAATTCTCTTTCGTTTATTTTAGTATTATCAGGTTGAATGCATTGTGCACCTAAAATAATTTCAAAAAATTTATATTGTTATTGAAAAGCGTAATAAATATCTTATATAAAACTTCTTTTCCAAAAAAGTTAGAAGCTCGATTAATTTAGTAATTTTAATTCCAGTTGATTAACTTAATCACTAAGGTTGATATATTGGGTTGGCAACTAAATACTTTCGGTGTTATAGTACAAAATAAAACACTTTTTTTTAAACAAAGAATAGTCTTTAAACAATTATGTATATATTTTCCATTTTGCTCAATGACTTTTGCCATCTTCCTTTCAGCTGCATGATTCCGCGCTCTTAAAATTTCTGGTCCTTATCATCTAAAAAGTGAACCAGGTACGAGTGAAGGTCATCGTCATTTGTGAAAGTTTTACCATTCAAAGAATTCTGCAATGGTGCTAGATCAGGGCTGTATGGAGGATGTGGCATCACTTCCCAGCCAAGCACCAATAGTTTCCCACGAGTTGCCAAAGATTGTGAGGCCTTGCATTATATTGGTGGAAAATTACATCTTTCCGATTTGACAATTCTGGCCGTGTTTCTTTGATTGCTTCCATCCAGTTTTATTAATTGTTGACAGTAAACATCAGAAGTGATCGTTTGGTTGCTTGGAAGCAGCTCAAAAAACACAACACCTTTGTAATCACACCAAACTGACAGCATGATCTTTTTTGGATGCAATTCAGCTTTCGATATGGTTTGAGCTGGTTTATCGTGTTTGCTCCATGATGGTTTTCGAACTATGTTACTGTAAAGGACCCATTTTTCATCACCAGTGATGATTCTTTTTAAGAAAGGGTCTGTCTCGTTTCGTCTAAGGTGCATATCGCAAAAGTTTATTCTTTGTGTTAAATGAATTTCTTTCAATTCGTGAGGTACCCAAATATCAAGCTTCTTAACTAGCCCAAGACATTTTAAATGTTTTTCAATTGTTGCGTGCGATACATGTAACCTCTCCGCAACTTCTCGAACAGTTATATGACGATCCTCTTCAATTATGACTTTGATTTGATCATCATCAACTTCAGTAGGCCGACCAGAACGTTGCTCATCTTTGAGGGAAAATCTCCAGAACGGAATTTTTTATACCAATTCTGACACGTGCGCTCTGTTAAGCAATTAGCACCATAAACTTCACATATCTTTTTGTGAGCCGCAGCAGCTTTCTTTAATATAATAAATAATAATAGTAAAATATGTCGAAAATGTTCGTTTCTGCACTCCATTTAAAATTAAGCCACAACTAATAGCTTTAATAAAAATCACGCACTACTTGCTTCTGAAGTTACGCCAATATGACTAGTATCACGCGACAAACGGTAAAGTACAGCACTAACATACGTTATACAAACAATAAAGCAACGCTCTCTATCAGTAAAAACCGAAAGTACTTATTTGCGAACCCAATATAACCCCTTTCCACATTAACTTTTGTAATTCGACAACTAAGTTGTCATCATCAGCAGATAATTGTAAAGTGTCGCACCTGGTAAACCACGAAAAATACCTGTACGAAAACAAACTCCGTACGCGATCTATACCGTTGAGAACCAATATGTACATTCAACGGTGCGGATCGCGTACGAAGTTTGTCTTCGTACAGGTATTTTTCGCCGTGGTTTACCAGGTGCGACACTTTGCAATTATCTGCTGATGATGACAACTTAGTTGTCGAAATGCGTATATAGAATTACGAAAATTAATGTGGAAAAGGGTTATATATCAACCTTAGTGATTAAGTTTCTTTCTTATGTAATTTTAACCCTATGATGGTAAATTATGATGGAGACTGTGCTCGATCAAAATAATGAAATAAGGTTATTATAACCCCTTTCCACAATAATTTCGAATCCTGTGTATATATTTCGGCAACTAAGTTGTCACCATCAGCAAGTAATTAATTAGTGTCGCACCTGGAACTACCAAAAAATCCGTCGAGAGCCAAACACACACAAGTGTGTTAAGTGATCTGCTGATGAAGACAACTTAGTTGTCGAAGTATGTATATAAAATACGAAAATTATTGTGGAAAAGTGTTATATTAACGTTATTTGATTAACCGTAAAGTGCCTAAATCGGGCCTAAAATTTGTATTAAATATTCGTAAATCAATCCAGAGTTCTGATATGACCTAAGCATATTCATTCAGCTGCTTCTCATGTCAAATAATTCTTATTTATTTTTTCAATTTGTAATTTTTTATAACTGTTCTGCATTTACATAAACTGGATCCACCAGGCTTACAAGAAATTTTTTCTATTAAATCATTTTGCTACTTTCTGTTATTAGGTAATTTGTAATAAGTAAATGAATTTGTATGTTATACAAGTTGGAACCAGTATTATCACAGAATGTGTGAACATCCGTGGAGGATACTTTGTCATTCAGTTGAATCTCAAGCAGTATTGCGTGAAGCTGCAGTACTAAAGCAATAGTGGCATCGAAGAAGCGTAAGAATATATGAAGTTTCTTGATATGAAGTTTGAAATCGCCAATCGGCAACTGACTGTGCTCTGAAGAAATTACTTTTTATAAATTGAAAATGATGTCATAATGGATAGTGATTTCAAAGCAGATTGCGATCCAGTTCCCTGGATCCAGTAACGATGACCATGGTGATGACGCAATGTGGAAAATGTAAGTGATAGCAATAATTCAAATTCGACAATTGCATCTGTCAAGCTTTTATATTTTTCCAAGCAGTCTGGAGCGGAAAATGGAACCACCAGCTGAAAATAAAATTCGACCATTTCACGATATTCGGTGTTCATTTGGTTTGGCACAAAAGCATATCCCTGCTGCACAAGAGGTGTTTCTGAGTTATTTATGACTCAATTTATTATGCAGTAAATTGTGCATTATACAATGCCTACTTGCAATGGGGAATCAAAAGTATGTACTGATGTAACTGTTGATAAACTTTATACGTTTTGTGAATTACTGCTAATCTCATATATTAAGCCACGATGCCTTTGTTTCGATTTGAAGAAATACGAAGATTTATTTGACTTGACTTTCAAAGAACTCATCAACATGTATAGAAACCGATAAATTGGCACTAGCAATTTACATCTGGAATCTGTTCATTCAATAAGACAAAACATCGTACTAGAGTCAATGTATAAATTGATGCATAACTTGTTGGCTTCAGAGGCAGATTACAATTCGTTCAATATATGCCAAGTACGCCGGTAAAATGTAACTTGGAAGTTTGTTGAATGTTCGAATTTAATTTGGTTTTGTTCTTGATGATTTAGTTTTATGTTGGTAGTCAACCTGCGTAACCTACAAATAAAAATCTAGATTTTAAAATTTCAAGTAGTGCAAACTTTAGTGCGTAGTATTTATAATTCTGGTCTGAATCTTAAGTGTGTTATATTATGTATTATGTACCATTTAGGAAAAAATATTACTTTTGTTGGTACACTACGTCAAAATAAGCGAGATATTTCATTGAAAAATCGTTTAGTTACATATTTACTTTGCTTCAAAAGCAACGTCAACATGGTAAATAATGTACATAAGGAGAACTAATGAGTAATTTTACTAAGCTCTATGAATTACAGCATAGCTGTCAACGACGACGCAAAAAAACCGAAATTATCTTCTACTACAACAAAACCACAGGCGTTGCGACATTATGGATCAAACGGTATTCACATCCACATGCAAAAGGCAAAGTAGGCGGTAGCCTATAACGTTATTTTTTCATTATAATTGGCGCGAGAGCACTAAATTTGTATTTTGGTTTCATCGAAGAACATTCAAGTTATAATGCTGATGTCAGACACAAACGGCGAATCTTTCTAAAAGAATTAGCAACGGAACTATTGAGACCTCTTACGGCAAGAAGATCGACTAATAACGGGTGTTTTTTTTAGAGGTATAGAACTTTGAAATGGAATAAAACAAATATGATTTTTTTAAATTGACATGAAATTTACTTTATTCGAAAGATAATCTTCTGGCATTATAATTTAAATATGACTTCTGACATACGACCGCCACGGCTGACTCGGACGTAGTCTAATCTGGAGGGCCAATTTTCGATAACTTTTTCCAACATTTGTGGCCGTATATCGGCAATAACGCGGCGAATGTTGTCCTCCAAGTGGTCAATCGTTTCGGGCTTATCGGCGTAGACTAGCGACTTCACATATCCCCACAGAAAATAGTCAAGCGGCGTTTAATCGCACGATCTTGGAGGCCAATTCACGGGTCCGAAACGTGAAACTATGCGGTTACCAAACGTTTCCTTCAATAAATCAATTGTGGCACGAGCTGTGTGACATGTTGCGCCGTCTTGTTGAAACCACAACTCCTGCACATCATGATTGTTCAATTGAAGAACGAAAAAGTCAGTAATCATGGCTCTATAGCGGTCACCATTGACTGTAACGTTCTGGCCAGCTTCGTTTTTAAAGAAGTACGGACCAATTATTCCACCAGCCCATAAAGCACACCGAACAGTCAGTTTTTCTGGATATAACGGTGTCTCAACATACACTTGAGGATTATCATCACTCCAAATACGGCAGTTTTGTTTATTGACGTATCCATTCAACCAAAAGTGAGCTTCATCGCTAAACAAAATTCGATTATGAAAATCGGGATCAACGGCAATCTTGTTTTGGGCCCATTCACCGAATCTACGCCTTGCTAGGTGATCGTGTGGCTTCAATTCTTGCACGAGTTGGATTTTGTAAGCACGCAAACCTAGATCTTTCCGAAAAATCTTCCATAAAGTGGATAGACACATATCCAATTCCTGTGCACGATGGCGGATAGACTGATTCGGGTCTTCCTCTACGCTACGCTCTACAGCAGCAATGACTTCTTCTGTACGCACTGTACGACGTCTCTCTGGATGCGTGTTATCATTTAGAGTATACGTGGTGCGAAAACGTTCCATAGTTAATCGAATTAATTGCTCTGATGGACGATTATGTTGACCGTAATATTGACGTAGTGCGCGATACGTATTTCGAACAGAACCATGATTTTCAAAATAAATTTGCACAATTTGCAAGCGTTGTTCAGGCGTCAGTCTATTCATGTTGAAATGACAAACCAAACTAAATATAAATCACTTAACAGCTGACAAAATGGCCGCCAGTTAAAAAAGTGTTGCCAATTTAAAGTTCTATACCTCTAAAAAAAACACCCATTACTAACGACGTAATATTGTTGAATGTATGAAAAAATTTATTGGTATCATATGATCCACGTACATCTCAAACAAATGACTCGATCAATAGAAAGGTATGGTCGGTGTGCCCTTCAAAAATAGACTAGATAGATCAATATATTTTTATAAACTAATCTTAAACCATTCTAAATAAAGAAACAAATACGCAGACTTGACTCAACATGTTTACCCATTCCTTATAGCGACTGTTGCTACAATGCTCGGAAACGCTCTTTAACACGCTCCTTGATCAGTATCCAAAGGTTCACTCCTGTGATAAGTAGTGCAGATTTGCAATTTTTAGTATCGTCCGAAAAGAAATCACATCACAATCTATCAAGGATACTGACTTGTGGGGCCATAGGTTAATTGAAAAGTCGAAGAGCATAATAAAATGTTTGGCGTGGGCTACATAAATCGTAATTTTTAGATCTTCATCGCCTCTTGAAAACTGGAGGTGATCGATAAGCACCAGAAGAAGACCGGTCAGCATCGATAATACCAAAACCCGATCGATACCTCTGTCGCAATTCGCACACAGAAAATGTGCTCTAAATGCGAAGGAAATTCAGTGACTTTGCTACTGTCGCTGGAAGGCTACCGACAATATAAGTAATAAGAAATAGTTCGCGCGCGTCTGATTTAGCACAAAAGAGCTATCAGAATGTGTGTTAAGGAGCATATTAATTTGGGTTGTAAAATGTGGTATTAGTATTAGTCAATGACGAATACACGTGTACGTTGTCTTTAGAAAAGTCCTAAATTTGCGGATGGCCACGAAATGGTACAGGCCGAAATAGGTACTAGACGACACACTCCTTTATTTCATAGAAAATTGATCTGTCACCATCCAGAAATATCTGTATGAGATTCTACGACACATTGCTCTTCCGCATACATTACCAACGAGCGAGGAATTCATTTCTATGGACAATAATGCTCGCTCCATCCAGCAAACATCATGAACAACTATATTGATCAAGTTGCTATTGAGAGAAGTACGTGTCCTCCGTTACCCTGATAGTAAAGAACATATTTGGGATGCTGTAGGGAAACGTGTTGCTGCTCGAAATATGCGACCAAGAACATTTCAGGCGCTACGAATTACTGTCAATAAGGAATGTGATATAACTCCCCAAAAAATGTTCTACATGTTAATGCAATCCATGCCGTTAAGATCTTAAAAATGTTGGTGGAAATCATGCACATTATTAGTTTCAAATTTATTTTTTTTAAGATTAATTATTACAGTAATTTTCGATTCTATACTAGAAGTTCAACGTTTTATTCCCTTCCGACAAGATTACTTTAACATTATCCAAACAAGTTATGCCCAAAGAGTTTTATTAGATATTTTAAACTATAAATACATTTAGACGCTTGCATTCATAAATTACATAAAATATGTAGGTAAATATTTTATTTTCGGCAAAATTAGTGAGTTACACCAACTAGTCAAATTGTATTTGCAATATATCGTTAAAGTTCAGTTTTACAGTAAACTAGTAAGTTGGGATACAACGAATTGAAAAGTTAGAGCTTGAGCTCTGCCGCGCAATGACCTTTAATACTAATTCAGATCATTCTATTTTTAAGATAATATATGCTGCAGTGATTTTCGAAATTTCAAAATGAAACACATGCACGTACATGTACTTATTTAGAGTACTTCATTGGAAACGAAGATTTACACAATAATGCACATTCAGTGTGGAAATGTATAATGCTAACAAAGGTTGGTGAAATTACTAAATGATAGTGATCGAGTTTGTAATAATGTAATAATCGTTGTGACAACTGTCCAACTAAAAGTGTTCCGAAGCTTTCTACCAACGAATATTTCCTGCAATTATTTTTCATTACTTTCGGCGTTGATTATCTCAACAAGAATGCATCGATGAGCTGAATTCTTTATATGGTGATGAAGCACCATCGAAAGCTACAGTTCATCTTTAGTATAGTGAATTCAGACTTGAAGGGCGTTCTTTGGACGATGAATTTCGTAAAGGTCGTCCCACGAATGTTGTTGTATCGGAAAACATAAATGCAGTGTCTGAGTTGATAATCCAAGACCGTCATGTGACGTACCGTGAGATAGAGGCATCTCTAGGTATTAGTAATACCGACGTGCATAAGGAAAACGACAGACCATTCTCCACCAGGACAATGCGAGCTCTCACATATCGGTTCAAACAATTGAATATTTGACCGGGCAGAACATTGAATTCTTCATGAGCCATTCGCTGTACAGCCCTGATCTAGCACACTGTGATTTCTTTTTGTTCTCACACGCGAAGAATAAACTTCGTGGTCAACGCCAGAAGAGGCAGGTGAGGCATTCAAAATTCATATTTTGGAGCCCCTTCACAGTGCTTTTCGAATTGGTTTAAAGGAAGGCAAAAGTGCATTTAGGAGAGTATTTTGTAAAGCAATGAAGATATTTTAGATAATAAAAATTTTTTTTTTGTATGCTATTCCCGAAATATAAACAACTACCCTCGTATACTAGGAAGAACGAGGAGACATCTAAAAATAAACAGACGATGAAGTAGAGTGCATTGGAAGAAAACGGAGAATGACAATATAGCAAAGGAGAATAAATGAAATACGGCAGAAGACCGGTAAAAATTAAGGGATTTGACCACAATAAGGAGACATGAACTAATGTACAAAAAGTTATACATCGTGGTAGCCGTGAAATGAATGAACTAAATATGTATGTTTATATAATTAAATTTTATGAATACTTTAAATGAAGGATCTATTTAGTTGAGTTTGATGGAGCCTGTGGTTGATTGACTTGATCAATAAGGTTGATATATAACCCCTTTCCACAATTAACTATTTGTATATTCTGTATACGCATTTCGACAACCAAGTTGTCATCTTCAGCAGATAATTTCAAAGTGTCGCACCTGGTAAAACACGGCGAAAAAATTTTTCGTACAATTTTTTCGCCGTGTTTTACCAGGTGCGACACTTTGAAATTATCTGCTGAAGATGACAACTTGGTTGTCGAAATGCGTATACAGAATTTACAAATAGTTAATTGTGGAAAGGGGTTATATATCAACCTTATTGATGAAGGATCTATTTTGTAATTTATTAATATTTTAAGAAAATAATTTTCAACCAACCTGCTACAATATGATAAGGAGAAATGATTGTTCCTGGACAGAGAAATCTGTTTCCCTTATAAATGCCTACTATCCATGGTTGTGACGAATATGATGTCTCTACTCCGCATTCTAAAATATACAAATTATATAACTCTGTTCATGTTTAAAAATGAAATAGGTCTGTTGCACTTATATTTACATCTTTCGAAGAAAACTAAAATGCTATTTACCTGATTGGCAAAACCCATGCAGTGGTACCCACTTAGCGCCTGGACGACACTCATATGTCACATTTTGTCTTCCATCTGTAATATATGCGGAGCTACACTTTTTCACAATAACTGTACCAGGTTTCGATAAATTTGGACAGGACATAGATAAGTTATCGATATAACAATCCCTTTCTTCAGAAACACTCGCTTGTAGGGGTCCGCACGAATCTGGAAATATATTGTCTTTGGAGTATCGAATACCCAAATTTACAACAATTGTAATATTAATAACAATAACATAATCTCCATCTACATATTATAAATCGCGCAACTGCTTTCAAATATACGGTGGTGGTAGACCCTTGCATAAACTGCTTCCAAAAAATGACCTAGCGGTTTTCTAGAAATTGTGGCTCAACAAATATCGGACCATCGATATACCCTAGACATGAAAACCCAGGAAGTCAAAAATTCCCCAAAGTATTAGCAATTATAATTACTGACCATTTCGAATGGCGCCCTCATGTCGACTTTATTTGTAATAATTTAGCTAGAACGTGCTGAACTTTTATCACTTTGTGTCGCATATGTGCATATGCATTGGGGAATATCGACACATTTTGAACAATTTTTTTATTGCAAAAAGTGTTCAGAATTATATATAGAGTATAATATCGAGCTAGTTGAAAAGATATTTTCAGGTCTGTCAACCTTTCATGACCATTGTACTCTGGAAACTTTCTTATATATCTATAAACATTCATTTGAACTTTCTATTAATAACCTCAGCCATGAATATAACACCCTCTCTGGAAAGTATATACTGCCCCCTGCTCCTAAACTTCCGGTTTATCACAAAGGATGTTTTTATGGGCTGCAAATTATATAATACATTATGTATACTTGAAAATACAAATAGTCTTAAAATCTTCAAATAGAACATGATCGTCGGTCACCTCATAAGGCGAATGTCATATTTATATAAATTTTTTTAATAGATGACGTAATCTCTGAAGCTCATAATCATATTCTTTCCTTTTAACAAGTAATCACTTTTCACGATAACATACCAATTTTAATGATGCGTTTAATTTGATTAAAAAATCACCCAGGAAGTCCAAATTTAAGAATAACTGTTCGTAATTGAGGACCTTGTAGATGAAAAATTTATTGAATTGCTCGTAGAAATGATCAAGGAGACATACATATACGGAATTGTCTTCTAAACGAGAAGAGCATTTTACTACACACAAATGATCTGTACAGAATGTCTGCAATAACATGTATAGGAAGGTATGACAATGGTTAAAATAAATTTACAGAACTGCTTCGAATTTACGTTTAAACATTTGCTCTTATCTGTTAAGATGCGTAATAAATACTATAGTTATTTATTCAATGAAATCGTATTCATGACAGCCTAGGATTTCCTTTCTATGAGTTCATTTAGTTAATTTTTCACGCGTTACATTTTTTCCAGAAAAATATGTATTTTTAGTTTTAGAATTTATAGAAGGCCTTTGAACATTTATAGGTATAAATGTTCAAAGGCCTTCTGGTTACTACTGTACAATTATGCCTACGAAATTTTCTTCTGTTCGAACTTCTAAAAATTCAGAATAAGAGATTACATTAATACAATTACAAAAACAAAATTCAATAATACAAAAATATATATTTTGACAATAGAGTCAATTGAAATACATATATCTTCATTAATGGATTCTTCTTTTCTGTAGCTCTATGGGTAGTAATGCGTACACTTCTCTGTTCGTAAAGATAAATGTCGGCACCATTGCAAGTTGTATTCTGAACTATGCATTAATCAGACTATCTGGATCATTGTTCGTTTTCGAAGGTCACTACAACGACAGATACAAATTGTCCAAAGCTGAGCAAAACGCGAAATTCAACATAGATCTCACGCACGTGTACCCAAAAATGTCACATTGACCACGCGTTTGGATATTTGAGAGACTACTTTCATTCGAAATTTGAAAATTCGGCAATAATGTTTTTTGTCCCTGCCCTCCGCAAATAATGTAATGCCACATCTTCCTTAGTTTAAATAGAACACCCTATATATTATTGCAATTTTTGGTTCTACTTAAAATTCTAGGTGGAATTCCATGATTTCCGTATTCCTAAAATTAACTGTTTTCGGAGTATTAAATTTATTAATTATACTTAAAAAAGTAAAAAATATAGCATCGAGCTTAGGACTATGTATATTTTACAGAAAGAAAGACAGAATGACAATATTACGGTGCTAGATCCCCAAATTTTCCACCTAAATAGCCTAAGTGGCCATAAGTCGGTTGTGCCAAATAGAATAGAACATTCTCATATTCTCATATGCAATTTTATTTTTTTTTTTGAATGGTATTACAGTTTGTAAGTATGTTTTTGTGCAGTCAATTAAAATAATTTCATTTCTAGCGAGGACATCTGTGAAATTCTTAGCAGAACTTCAAAACAAGTTAATCTGTCTATCACCGGTTATTTTCTGTCAGTATAGTACCTACAGGGCAGTTTTATTATTTATTATCTTCTTAAGAAATGAAAAATGAAAACAAAACACATATTCAAATGCTGACGTTCTAAGATAATTATTTATTTATGGTGGTGTAAAAAGATAGCAAATAAAACTTGGAGAATGTTTAAACCCGATGTGTAGAGAAAAATTAAGAAGAATTTTATCAAAGCAATTAGAGAATGGTCGAATTTCTACAGGAGTTTTGTATAAGGATATAACTTCGGATGAGGGTAACCTACGGTTTTGGATAATTTTCATGTGTATCCTGAAGTACTCGTGATGTAGAAAAAGATTTAGGCATGCATGTGTTTTACTTTTCGTCTTCCTAATCCATTCCTGAAACTCGATCAAGGGCTAACGCACTTACCTTTACCAATATTAAACAAGAATTCTTCCTCCTACTTGTTATTAAAGTAATACGTTTTACTTTTTTTGGCCGCGTTCATTTTGTATCGTAAATACTTTTACGTAAATAATGTTTTGAAAGCACCACGTAGCGGTATTCTTTGAACATTCGCACTTTGCTTATTAACAAAATACAACACTCCAAGACCGTTTTTAATGCCGTCGCTCCAAACTAGATCGCTTTGCCTGTTGTTACTGAATTCCACAGAAAGACTGAATCGTTGCAGTTAAATAATTGCCTCTATAGTTCCATAAAATTAGTATACTCTGCTAGAACTTTCATCATAATTCTGATAATAAATAAGCGATAAATCACTTATAACTTAATGTAAACATGTATGCCAGACAACAAAATCTGAACTCTGATTCAATTAATAGGAGTCTATATTTAATGCACATGATCTCAACGTTTTCAAGGAAGTTTAATCACAATAGCATTGAGGTAACATGGAGTTATTCATCGCACAATAATTAGAATGAAAATCGCATGCCTGATTTAAAAGAAAAAAAGAGGGATCAATTTTCCTTATTATTATAGTGCTGCCGTATGAGTGAGTGATTGGTGTGAACATGTTTCGGCGATGAACTACTAAAACCCTCGCTATCAACCACCATTGATTTATATTATCGTTATTTGCACTAGTTGTAGTGGCTAATAGTGGAGCAATCTGCATTGGCAATAATACTTTTTACAATGTATTGTAACATTTACTTGCCCCGTTCTAATAGTAATTAATTAAGGCTCTATTTTTCACAGTAGTACTACAACGTTTTTCTACACAGATGTAGTATGGAAGCTAACTTTGTCGAAGAAAATTTTCATATTACATAGTAAAAATTTTAAGCAAAACTTACCTGGATCTTTACAAAAGTCCATATTGATCAATGGCTGCCACTCATTCATACAGCGAAAATATTTTGGGGGGGTACTATTGTCCTGACAAGTTAAATATATACGGGTCAGCGGTTGAACATCAATTCCTGCTCGGTAAGTTTCCCAGTTGTTAATTTCCCAATTATATTTACCATATAGTTCATGATTTGGTGAAAGGCAACTTTTGTAGTTATAGACGCCGTGCCCTTTAATATCAAAATCTCTATTTATTCTTAAATTTTTCCTGATATATGAATTGATCTCTGTAATGTATACTGCAACATTTGTGACTTGTATCAAGTCTTCTTCAAATTTACTAACGATGCCTTTTAAAATGTATTTTTGTTGATGCAATACTGAAAACATTCCAGCACCAATATTTCTACCATAGGTTGATTTATCTGCAAACGGTTTTAAAATTATTTATATTGTCATAAATATTCATTTAGATGTCAGTTTTGTTAAAACCAATACTCTGTAAGTATACGAATTGTGTACAAACCATAATCAGAAAAAGGGGAAAGATCTCCAAGAAAGGCGGCTCTGTGATTAAATGTCAGTCAACGATTAATTAAAAAAGTTGTATGCCTCGTTGCAAAGCTGTACGAAGACAAAAGTGTTGAAAATATGCAATGAAAATAAAGTTACATATTTTAGGTATTTTATAGAAAGTAGATGTTGTTTAATAATAACGTAGAATTAATAAAGTCGAATATCAACTGAATCAATTAGTATCATTATTGTATATTTTTAATATTTGCTCAGCAGCACTTTATTAAACAAAATACATAAAGTAATAACGTAATTTAATAATATCTATAGAACAAGTTTAATAGATACAAAATCAATTGTTATTTTATTTTTCATAATTCATAATTTTAAGACTTTATAATCGTTTATAAATCGGTTATATAAATAAAAATAAGATCGGCTTCCTATTCTTCCCATATGTAAATACTTTTACCAATTATCATTAATCTAATTTTACTCAATATTATAATAATAATAAAAAACAATACAAAACACTTATAAATGAAAATCACTAGGCTTAAATCAGATACATAATTTTAGTACACTGTTGCATACCCAACCAAGAGAACAACTAAATCAAATCAAAGTATTTATGGAAAGTAAAACATTTGTAAAACCACAAAATCAAGTTACGATAAGTCTAGCAAACTACAGACAAATTACACCCTTACATTCACTATTTATAATAGTAACTACCATTCTAACCTAAAAAGACAGATAAAGTGCTGATACAAAACACACTATTAATAGAAAAGTAGAAACGATGTAGAAAACACAGTTAAGGGTGTAAAAAACAAATTCTAATAGACAGAGAAACAACAGAGAACATGTTACATTCACTATAACAAAGCATTCAATTTCATTCAAAACAATATCTAATGAAAATATTAGAAATTTATAAAATGTATACATTTTTTGCAACATTTTTTATGCACAGCCATCTAATTCTGGAGAATCTCAATTTATTTAACATAAAAATAATAATAGATGAAATGAAAACTAAAAGTTATTACAGGGAGATTCCCTATGTGTCCCATGCTTTCGTTTACGCCTCAATACACTGTCGAATATGTTAAATAATACAATAAAGCACCTATTTAAAATAAAACATCAAAACACGACATTTCACGCAATACTTAAACCTAAACCAATAAACTCTATATGAACGATATAACACACTTTAACTCAAATAATGTACAAATGCAAAACCTTTTAAAAATAACAAGAGTTTTCCAAAAACACTGGTATTAAACTTGAAATAACTAAATGCAAAATGCTATACAGATATTGAAAAAGGAAAATCTTCGAAACAAAAGCATTCTCATACTCAAAACAACCGTATTAATAGACCATTAAATCTAAAGGAAACGTAGGAAAAAAGTTCAGTTAATAACCACACCGCAAAAGAAAGAGAAGTTGATCAGAAAAACACTACTCGGAATTCATTAAAAAATCATACAAGACACAAACAGATAAAAACTTATACGATTGGTTAAAAATGGGATAATTCTTTCTAGAAACAGAGGGATTTGTCCTTTTGTATCTTCTTCCCACTGACAATCGTGTTAAATAACAAATTTCATTACCAATGGAAAGCAGTTTACAGTTTAAACGCTGCAGCTTTTGTAAACCGTGAAAACTTTCTTCGTACTCTTTGTATCCTAAAGTGGTACTAGGAAAGCTTTGCAATACAGCTTTGTCTATTTAATTTTTTCAAAGTAATTTCCTCTACACTCAATACACCTCCTCATCCTCCGAAAGCAACTTTTAAACCAGTTCTGCCAAGTTTTACTAGGGAGTAAAGCACACTCGCTCTCCCAAGCCCACAGAAAGTCCTCATTACTGGAAAACCGCCTCCCTTTTACCTTCATTTTCATATGCGGGAACAATGTAAAGTCGCAGGGAGCAAGATCTTGACTGTAGGCATGGTGCTCGAGAAGTTTCACTCCTGTCGTGGTCAAATATTCGGTGCAAGCTTTGCCGCGGTGGGTTGGAGCATTATCGTGATGGAGGAACCAAGTGTCCGTTCTTGACTTTGGCCGCAGGTTCTTCATAGATCCAATGACTTTAGGCAGCCAGTATTCAGTATATCACTTAGCTGTGTCTGCCTTCTCTGTGCCCAAAACGACGCGTTCCACAATTCCACTCAATTTGAAAAATACAGCTATTAGTTTCTTCTTTACAGATCGCGATTTTCTGACAACTACGGGCGTGTCCTCATCATCAAAGACCCAAACATTGTTTTGAGTCTTGGTCGGCACATCGTAATAGTACAGCCAACTCTCGTCACCTGTCACGATGTTGTTCACATACCAAGATTGCCCATTATTAAACTTTTTTAGAATCTCCCGGCACCAAGTCACGCGTCGTATCATCTGCTCCTCAGTCAGTCGATGCGACACCCAGTGAGAACAAAGTTTCTTCACGTGCAAATGATCAAGCGGAATCGAGCGAATTGCTGGTGCATTTAAGCCAGGAGTACCCTCTATTTGTTGGTAAGTCACTCGCCCATCCTCGCCAAGCATTTTCCTCACAGTGGTAACGTTTTCGTCCTTAACTGACGTTCGTGGCCTTCCCGGCCTCTCAGCATCCCCCACAATTAAATTTCCTCTTTGAAATTCTCTATACCACCTGAATAACGTTGTGCGATGTGGACAAACATCACCTAGTGCAACAGTCATTTCTTCGAAGCACTGGTCTATGTTTAAACCACGCGCGAAATTATATCGCAAAACAGTCCTGATTTCATTTCATGACCACGATTCCAACGCAAGCACTTTACACTAGCACTGCTAATGAATAACTGAGCTCATCGACATAGAGCGTGGGCTATTATGCATGTATGAATATGTCTCAACATGCAGCAACAAGCAGCTTCCTACGATTCATTGTTGCGTCATATTGCATAACTTTCCTAGTACCCTTTGTATTATCGTATCTTGCTCTTGAATTTAGCCAAAATATTTGACCAAAAACAGTTTCGGTTATTTATTAATTTGCTGAATTCATTACGAAGTACTAATTGTATTAAATTATTATAATTAAGAAAGTGGGTGGTGTCAATAATCCCAAAATTTGGTGATATTTATTTTTGAAGTATTGCGTCAATTCAAAAGATTTTGATATTTTTTACTCGAATGGCCTCAGGAGTCCACGGCTAGTACGTGAGTAAAGTGATGGAAAATTTATAGGAAATGTATTTCACATACATGAATAGAATAATTTCTCCGTACAAGAACAGCATGCAAAAATATTTCTGAGAGTATACATAATTTCTAAAATACATGCGTTTTATATGTTTATGTGCGAAGCATTATTTATATTAAACAACGTCTTTTACAATTTAAAGCAGACGAAAATATTATAGTGAGTCGCTAATGAGATGTTTGAAATTTTTCGCCTTCATAACTTAACAATTTTTATTTCAAGGAAATCTCTCACAATACATATACAGTCCCTGGTAATTAAATTAGTTTATGACACGTTTTCAGAGTTTTAACGAAATACAATCCAAACACATTAAATTTAAATATTTACAACTGTTAGATGTATTTGTTTCAATATTTTGCGCAAACCACCCTTAGCTTGAATGACCGGTTGAATCGACTTCGGCATGCTGTCGATACAAAATTTTACAGTGTCTTACAAGTTTCTGTTTCTCCCCAGGCTTTTTCCATATCTTCTTTTAAAATTTGGACTTGACGACAAGTAAACACTAGTTTCAAACACATCCCGAGCATTTTCGGTTGCATTCTGGTCCGGCGATTTCCAGGCCAGCGCAATACTGGTATATGTGAATCGCAATAAACATTGTGGACAGATTTCGACGTATGGAAAGGAGCTCCACCTTGCATGAACATGGAAGAATTTTCTTCTGCATCTAGTGTGAAGCAATTAAGTATAACAGAATAGTTTCTATTATATTTTTATATTGATACTAGTTCATTGTCCCTTTTACAAAGTACAGAGGTTCTGTTCCGTCCCCAGCAATGTATAACCATATCATCACAGTGATGAGATATTTAAGACTTGGCAGTACATATTCCTGTCTATAATATTACGAAGCTCACAAATTAAATAGACACTGTAACAGCTTCCAGTAGTGACTCCCCACTAAATATGACCTGTGATTGAGATGTTAACAATAATAAGTAATATATGAGAAAACATTTCTAAAATATTTGCGATGTAATTTTAAACAAAGACCTTTCTTTATTCTCCTACAATAAAATGTTGACGCAACTGGGATCACTGTAGACGCTTTTTCTTCATTGTTTTTGTTAAACGACATTTTAATCCAGTCGCGTATAATTCGGTTAGCAAAATCCGCTCTATTAAAAGACTACAGAACATGTAACAACTCTGATGGAAGCTTGTCTATTTTGTAAATCAATGCTAATAAATTTTCAACCCTCTCTTGCTGTGATTTCTCGTGGTCGGTGACGATTTTGTTGACCGCTTGATGTTGAGGGCAAATTTTCTTCGATATGTGTTGCATTTTTTACAACTGCTTGGCGTAAAACGTATACTTTTCTAAAAATTTCGCTTTGACAATACAAGTTAATCCCTAATAAAGTGTCAATTCTAATTTTCGACGGTTTATAATACATTTCGCCTTAACCATGGCACATAAGTGCTAATCTAACTCTAAGGCACTAAATTAAAAACGGTAAATAAGTTATTACGAGCTTGAGAGTTCCAACAATTCCGAATAAATTTTACTTGTATAAATGCATTATACCACAATTTCGCCGTCCTAGAATTTAACAACGACAGATAAAGATTATGAGTTCGATAAGGGATTGGTAACATAACTTAACATAAAAGAGACCTGTGCTAATTTAATTACCAGATTCTGTACATTTCGTCAAAATATTGTATAGAGACGAATTACGTTTTTATCAAAAAACTAAAAATTAGACATAGAGATTATATTGTATCTTACCTTCACTGTAATTACCACAAAATTTGCCATGCGGAACTGGATTACTCAAACGACTAGGAAATATACTGTCACACCTGTGTGAATCATAATAGTTGGTTCTGTAAGTTACAAACTGTACCACACCCCGGTCCTCTAATTGTAAACCCATAATCTTTAAACAAAGGCATTTAACTAACATTTGTAGAAATTTTAATGTAAAAGGAAACAAAAATGGTTCATTTTGATGAATAAAGGAGGTTTGTTTGTATTTTTAAAATTCCTAGGCAAATTTTGAATGAAATGGTATTTCTCTCAATCACATTTTTAACACATAAAATAATGTTAACATGGAATTAGGGCAGTGCGTTTGTATCCATTAATCATTGTAAAATTTTGCATAAAACATTCAGAGGTCACTGTATGCGTTGACGTACGAGAAAAGATCAGAGAAAGAATCTTGTCGCATGTGCCAGTTTCTATTAAAACGAATTCCTAATATAATAGGGAGGAAGGAATTAGTAGTTGCACTGACAGTGATCCGTGGGAATCGACATTATTTATATAAATACTCGTAACTAGTGAAGTTTTGATCCTGTTTATATAGTAGTTCATGTAACTAGTAACTAATAGATTGCGAAATATTATAAGCGTATCGCAGGCGTGTACATTAAACGTGAATCGCTTTTTTAAGAAGTATTCAGTGTAATCATAAACAGGATAAGATCGGTTAAATAATTGAGTCATCGGATGTCTTTCCACAATTGTTTCAGCAAATAGTTTGCCGTGAGGCAAAAATGTTCTTATATAAAAAGAAATTGTTCAACATTTATTCATGTAATATTTGCATAATTAAAGTAATGCTCGTTAATATTTAACGGATCTTTACACTATCATTACAAATGTGTTTAAACCCAGTAAGATATGCCTCTTTCTTTAGCACACTATCTATTTTGGCTATAACACCAATAATTTTGACGTAGCTAATATCATGTTTCTACAGTGTCCAGTACTTGCAGTAAATCCACTAATGGCGACGAATGATTTTGTAATTTATCATTTGATTCAAGTACTCCTTAAGAATTGTCATAAATTATTTACAAATGTGCTTCAACTTCAGCATCTTGGAATTTATTTCGACTTTTGTTGATGACAATTGCTTCCCTAGTATCAAATTTTAAAATTATAGACTTAAGCTTTTGGATATGCAGAAATTGATAAAATGCTGCCAATAACCAAGTTAGCAGGCGTGTACGATTCAACCGTGGAAGTTCGGAGATCCCACGACATATTCTGTGGATGTTTCGACTACGTTTACGGGTTTCGTGGAACACTGCTTCTGCG
Source organism: Dermolepida albohirtum (assembly GCA_031893035.1). Lineage (NCBI taxonomy): Eukaryota > Metazoa > Arthropoda > Insecta > Coleoptera > Scarabaeidae > Dermolepida > Dermolepida albohirtum. The sequence continues at coordinate 266,379 of JAVIWB010002755.1, forward strand.
GGCGCTGTCAAACAATTTACCTCTGAATAACAGTATCGATCGTTTCTATTTCAACATGTAAGGCATGTATTTTACATGTAACTTGAAGAAGCTATCACAGACGTCTTCAAGAGATCGATTTATATAAAGCACAATTGCTGTATCATCAGTCATAAATACTAAGAGCTGGTCTCTCAAAATACCTAATTTTTTTCAATGAGTTTAACAATACGTTTGAAATTAGTTCGGCAGTACATTGTAGTACTCATCTGGAACCTAGTAAGATTTAAAAGCGCAGTTTCAGAGAAAGTAACCAGAATTGTTTTACTTCGAAGGTTAACCTGTTCTATGCCACTCCATTGAAAGCCTCTTGAATTCAGGTATTTTGTACGCTGTCTCACAATTCAGTACAATGCTATTGAGAAATTCACCGCCACAATCATAGTATCGATTGAGATAATCAAGGGCTGTTCCCGTCCGTTGTCTTGTGGGTTTCGTCTTGTGAAAACGGCAAGTACACATTTTTTTATAGCCGAGGTGATCTGTGATACTTGATCTAAGATAAATCTCGAAATATCAGGTAAAAGGTCGCGCAAACTGTCTAGTGTGAAGCGCCTGTTTTCACGATTTTTTTGACACTTTCTCTTTCAGTTATTCCAATTTTGGTCATGTATGCGATGTGGTTCTCTCTCGAATAACCATGTTCTTCGCCATTTTAAGGAAACCTCTTTTGTTAATGAAATCTTTGCAGAACCAAAATCTACACATTGTGTTGGTTACGATTAAATTTTGAGGTACAAGTCACGATTTCTATTTACGAAGGTTGAAATTATGGCCCAAAATGCTGTTAGCGTTTCATTTCAAAATCCCAAATTACTCTTCAATCAGTCTGTTGATGAACCTACGCATTTTTTTAAACTAAATCGCTAAATTCAGTTTTTTTTTGACGGGTCGACTCTTCGTTGCCCTCAAGCTCTCGCGGCCACTTTGAAATTTCCTAAATCATTTGTAAACTTGAGTATTGCATCTGCTATTATTAAGTTTTTGGATGATCTTATGGGTTTTGGTAGAATTAGCAATTCTAAATTTTGACAAAAGCCAATTGCAGGTCCACTTTTCGATGTGTTAACAAAACAGATAACCACTTTTGATACTTCAGTTCGGCTTCTAACGAAGGAAAGTTACGAGCGATTAACACGATACATATGAAAGCTGCCTCTCTCTATGATAAAAAATACAGTAGATGACGCCAGCACTTTTCTCATTTGCAAGTTTTTTACTTTTTTAATAATATTTAAATCGTATTCTTTCAGATCATAATATACATAAAGTTTCTGTTCCAGATTTTATGCTCCACAGACACCAGTAGATTGTATTAGGAGTTCATTTCGATAGACCACGTGGCGATTGAATGGAAAACGTCGTTACAGTTGGTTACATAGGCATTAATCTATTTATTGGGAAGGTATACACCGATGATGAGTAGAAAATAGAAGTTGCTCCTATTGAAAGTCAAGTTAAAGGAATCCACGTATGGAATAAAGAAAACAGGTGGGTGTCATTTAAATAATTTTTCATTTTAAAGTATAATATGAGTACTCAGCATGATACTGCCTACAGATGTCATAACGAATGAAAAATTTTCATACGTTTAATTGTATTTTCAATACGTTTCTGTATTTATTCCAAAATGAGTAAAATCATTCGTTACCTAATATATGAAACGGTATATTTCACACCCGCAACGTTAAATATAAATCGACTAGAAACCGTCCACTCGATTATACACCAGTTTGTTGGGCCGCACAGTATCCATGTGGTTTTGGTAGTCATACTTTGTCCAGTATTTTAACAATCTGTCACAAATTAAGCATTTCATTTTTTCGCCATCGTACATTATTTTCGGAAATTCACAAACACTCAATTTATTTATTGTTTCAGATAATGGCTGTCCTTTAGACCTACATAATCGTGATATAATTCTATACAATTACAAAGACACACGCTGCACTACAAACGTACATATTAGCGATAAAACCCCTTCTACGTTTTCGGCGCACGTCTAATGAAGTGCCAACAGAATTTTCGACTCTAGTAATCAATATGTTCTTGTAAACATTATTTCCATTAATTCACTTTTGTCCCAACGAAGTCCGGCCGATATGTGGCAATATTGTGCAACACTGCATGAATTGTAGAAATTGCTGGTAATGACACTCACTTGTTTCGAAGTATTGTGAAAATAATTGCGTGTAATAATTTTTATGTATTAAATAACATTTTCGATAGTTAGGAAAATTAGTTCTTTTTTAGATAGCGATATAATGTCACAATGGTACTCACAATTCCCTCATTGCCGTCCCTAAAATCGAACTCGTCAAAAATTGATTTCCAATCCATACAAACTGGACGAACTTCCTCAGTGCAGGCAAATTCCTCTTCAACTTCGATAAGTGCTACAGTTCTAACTGTTGGATGCATTTGTTTCAATATTTTGTGCAAACCTCCCTTAGCTTGAATGACCGGTTGAATTGACTTCGGCATGCTGTCGATACAAACCTTTACAGTGTCTTACAAGTTTCTGTTTCTCCCCAGGCTTTTTCCATATCTTCTTTTAAAATTGGGATTTGACGACAAGCAAACACTAGTTACAAACACATCTCGAGCATTTTCGGTTGCATTGTGGTCCGGCGATTTCCAGGCCAGTGCAATACTTGTATATCTGCATCGCGATAAACATTGTGGACAGATTTCGACGTATGGAAAGGAACTCCACCTTGCATAAACATGGAAGAATTTTCTTCTGCATCTAGTGTGAAGCAATTAAGTATAGCAGAATAGTTTCTGTTATATTTTTATATCGATACTAGTTCATTGTCCCTTTTACAAAGTACGGAGGTTCTGTTCCATCCCCAGCAATGCATAACCATATCATCACAGTGATGAGATATTAAAGACTTCGCAGTACATATTCCTTTCTATAATATTACGAAGCTCACAAATTAAATAGACACTGTAACAGTTTCCAGAAGTGACTCGCCACTAAATATGACCTGTGATTGAAATATTAAAATAATAAGTAATATATGAGAAAACATTTTTAATGTAATCATTATTTCCATTAATTCGCTTTTGTCCCAACGAAGTCCGGCCGATATGTGACAATATTATGCAACACTGCATGAACTGTAGAAATTGCTGGTAATGACACTCACATGTTTCGAAGTAGTGTGAAAATAATTGCGTTAATAATTTTTATGTATCAAACAACATTTCCGTAAGTTAGGAAAATTAGTTCTTTTTTAGCTAGCGATATAATGTCACAATGGTACTCACAATTCCCTCATTGCCGTCCCTAAAATCGAACTCGCCAAAAATTGATTTCCAATCCATACAAACTGGACGAACTTCCTCAGTGAAGGCAAATTCCTCTTCAACTTCGATAACTGCTATAGTTCCATCATGAACAGCATATAAATTTTTCACCTAGAATATAAAGATTTATAGGAATATTTTATAAATTATTACTAAGTGTTAGTATCACTAATTTGAGCATTACAAAATATAATATTTCAATAAATTTTCAATAGTTATCGTTTTCAAAGCTACCGTAGCAAATTTTGAATATAAAAGCGGACGCACCTTTCTACTTAGTTGCGATTTGTCTCCTAAATTTTCAGTCTTGTAATAGCTGCCTGCAATAATTGTATGTGGTGGAAGGTATATTCTTGAGCTGCCAATATCTCTTTGAAAGCAATGCCCATCTAAAATTTCCCTCAATTATTGACTTGTTTTTATCTAATTGCTAATATTTAAATTTATAAAATTTTATATTTCACTTACTTCCTAAATACATAAAATGAGTACTGATGAGAGATAATTTATTATATTCATTGACTGCGTTTTTTTTTTTTGGCGGGTCCGACTTTTTTCGACTTGCCAACATCACTAGGGCGGGGGTATATATTTGACGAGTGTAAAGTGTCCCACGGTTTTATTACTAATTCTCATTGCCGTAAGAGAGGCAACAGTATTAATTAGTCTTCTTCAATACTAAAGGGCATCCACCCCTTTCGAGATGAGAGACAATTTAACCTTCCTGGCAGTGATTCGAACTGTCAACTTCTCCAGATAATTACCTCGAAGCCAAGCATTTATTCTTACTGGCTCTTATTTTGATTAGATTATGAAATATTTTCAATACAATTTCTACTTATACGCGTATGTGCCTGTCACTTCTGTGGAATTTTGAATTTTCAAAAATTTTTTCGTATGTATTTCATGCGAGGCTGATAGTGTAAAATGCAAAACGAAACGTTAGTGATCTCGATGAAAATTAGTGTTTCCTGCTGTACCATCGTCGATTATAATCACAAAGATTTCTGCGTTGAAGCAGATCTCGAACCTGAATCTGCTGTTTTCTGAACTATTGCCCTACCAATTTGGCGGGTCGATGTAAATTGAGTCCGATATCTTCCTAACTACTTTAGAAAGTACGTAAATCGACTCCCGTTTATCGTTGAAACGTTAGATAAATTGAGTCCCAAGTACCTGCACTAATCCCAACTCACTAATCGTTTCTAATTATTTCTAATTATATGGTAACTATGTAGGACAAACATTTTCCCCAATAAGTATTTTATTGACTTTGAAAAAGCGATACACATAGCCGTGCAATCGATGTTACCGAAAACAACAATTAAAGGATATCGTTTTCATCTAGGTCAAAGGTGGCATCGCAAAATTCAGTCTCTTGGTCTATCGTGGCAGAAAAGGCGAGTTTTCTTAAATTCTTTTTTGGACTTCCATTTTTAAATCCTGAAGATGTATCAACAGTCTTCACTAACTATATAATGGCTGTACTTCCCAATGACCAGCAACTAACTGAATTTTGCGATTTTGTATTGGAAACATTTATATCAGAAGAGTCACCATTTCCTCCGCGGAAGTGGGCTGAATTTTCGTGTTGTACAAACAGAACAACAAACACCTGCGAATCCTTTCATGCTAAACTTAATCGACAATTTAACAGCCCACACCCTAACATTTATACATTTATTGAAGTGTTAAAAAGCATACAAGCAGAAACATACATTCAACTTAGAAGTAAGCCGACTAAGAAATCTAAAATAATCATTGCAAAAGAAACCTACTTGAGAGAATCAATGAATGCTGTATGTAATAAGCAAATTACTCTTTCCCAATTTGTTAAAAACGTATCTTTTAAATTTCTTCCTGTTAGTTTTAAGTAACCCACTAGTTTTTTATACATAGGTATGTGCAGAGAGATATTGTACATAATTTTTTAATTTGTATCTAAATAAATTATTCAGTGCCAAGGAATGTTTTATTTGTATGATTTTATTTTTCTGTCAACTCTATGATGATGCGATGTAACCCTGGGACTCAATTTACTCACCCATATTTAATACACCGAAACTCAATTTACGTTGAATTTGAACACTGGGACTCAATTTACGCTTACTGCAATTAGGCCACAAACAGTAGAGTTTGGGTCTTTTAAATTGACATAAACGAGAAACAGAAATATTGATTACAAAATCGGATTCGACCAAACAAGAAATGGCAGAAGGGGAAACTAAAATAAAGGGGCGAGGAAAGAATGAAAATTAGCATCGTGTGTTAAGATTAGGCACATGGAACGTCAAAAGTACATTTTTAGAAAAAATACTGAAACTTTTAGTTAAAGAGGTAATGAAGTACAAAATATACATATTGACGATACATGAAACTAAACAAATAGACAATAGACACGATGTTTCTAATAATGGAGTAGATAATAAAAGTCAGAATAGTATTAATTGTAAGAAGATATAAGAAATTATGGGAAGATATAAGAAATTCAATTTAATATTTGTACAGGCATTATCGAAGATAGATATCTTAATATGTAAAGAAAAATGCAAAAGTACTATCAGTGATAATAGCATTTACAAATAATAAAATTTAGTACCCAACAATAAAGCACCACCAATAATGGAATAGGTATATGTAAAACTATGTACAAGAGAAATACATGTAATTTAAATTATATGAAGAAATGCAATCAGGGATTTAAGTAATAAATTTGTGCGGATCTATACAAGTAGCAAATTGTGAACGTATCGTGCTGCAAAACACAAAGTTATATCTTCCCAGAAGATAGGAGGAGTCAATTTTATTATGAATTAGTTTATATAGCAAAGGTAAAGCAAACATATGCTTTTGATATCCAGTGAAAATATAGAGAAGGACCTTAATAGCGTTCCATAAGGTAATCCCCTTGAAGAATAAACAGATAGGCTTTTAGATCAAGAATATTTTAGAAAGCGTCGTTCTGCCCATTCAATTATCTTTTATAAATAATATGTGTATAGGACTACTAAGGTATATTCAACTCTTGACGGAAGTAAAGACAAGTGCAGTTGTTCAGAATGAGGGTCACGAATTTACTTTCTGATGAAATAGTACTACTATTGTGGTTATTATCACTGTCGAATAGTATTCCTAGATCTTTCTTGATTACATTTAGACGTGTTAAATCTTAATTTATCGCTTCACCATCCGAAAATACTGTTCCAATATGAATGAAGATCAGCGCGATTATTGTTTGAATTAGTAGCAGAAAAAAAAATTCAAGTCGTCGGCAAACGTCTATGTAAATCTAGTTAGTAGTGTGGGCTGGGATGTCGGTAGTAAATACAATTAATAGAAGCAGCATATGCCTTAGCTTAGACTCATGTATTATTCCAGATGTATTAAAAAAAACTCACGATCATGCAAATAAGGTTGAATTAATGTAGGGAGTAGTAAAACTCAAAAAGTTGAAACTTACGTGACAGGCAGCCATGGCCACTGTAATTGAACGTCTTTACCATGTCAGTATAAATAATATCTATTTGCCCGGGCATATCCAAAACTTCCCAAACATACTGTGTAAAGCTACATAGATTGGTTACCGTAGAGTGTCCAGCCAAAAGAAAAACATGCTGCGTTGCAGTAGTAACGGACCTTACAGACGAATACATCTGCTTGTAAAATATCGTTTAAAAAGTCTTAGCTATCTTTGGTAGAATAGAGATCGGCCTATAGTTCGAAATATCAGAAGCATTCCCGCTTTTAAAAATACGAAATATTTTACCGAACTTCCACAAAAATTCATTCATGAACTTCCATACTGACGAAAACAGAGATGTTTGTAAAAAATTTAGAAGAATTTTATCAAGTCCAGCTGTTTAATGATTTTAATGTGGTGCATCTTCCTCGGAAATATAAGCAATTCTAAATAGTGGCATATTAGAAAAGTAAATTACAAAAATGGTCCACAAAGATGTCTATCATCAAATTCGATTTATCATTGTAAGAAGCAGACCTATAGTGGACATGAGTGCAAAAGTACAAAGAATAAAGGAAAATGTAAGTGTATTACGGGTGGGAAAAGGAAACGTCTCGTATATAACGATAATGGGAAGAGGCCAATCACTAGAACGAGAATTAATGAAAGCACAGTACGGCATTCGAGTACAAAAGTGTATATGGAAAAGTACTAAAATTGTATAAAAAAAATAAAAATAGTTAGAGAAGATAGGAAGTGTTATAATATAGATAACCTATAGGAGATGTCAATAGCAATGTATTTCGACCATGAAACGTCAAAACTCATAGAAACTAAACTTTATGGGAGCAAGTAGACGATGAGTGAAATCAAACAAGAAAAGGTATGAAAGAAAAAATTTATTTTAGTATTTTGGTTATGAAGCAGACAAATGGCAGAAAACGAACATGAACAACAAAGAAGTGTAGCAGAAAGCGTATGTAGAAAGAGAAAGGAAATCATTTGCAATAGAAACTAAAGGCAATAGGAAAGACATATAAGAACGAAATAATTGGAAATTTTAATTAAGAAGCTAAAATAAAGGCCAGAGTCGTACTACTTATGGAGCAGAGGAGAGTTTGTATTGACGACTACACGAGAAAAATTAAACAAATTGGCCCAATATTTTGGGGAATTTTTAAGTGAAACTTAATGCATGTAATGGGATCAGTATCAATATAATGTGGAAGAAAATCATACTGCGGAAATATCAAAAAAAGACTAGGTAAATGTTCAAGCTACTTTAAAATAATATTGTTAGAGCAAAAATACCAGTGGAAACATTAAATTGCAGTGGTAAAGCAATAATTCTAAAGACATGGGAAACAACAAAAATACACGAGGAAATTGAAAAAAATCCTAGGCTTTACTAATGGAGCAAGTGAAGTCTGCAGTAATTACCGGAGACAGCACTATTACATACACCATACGCCTAAGTAAATATCACGACTAGTCCGTACAAGGGAATCAGGCAGAATATGAAGCAGAGAGGTCATTGATATATTTAATTTGCATTATAAAACAACTCCAAAAGAATGCGTATGAGTAAAAATTGGATATATAACCGATATTCACTAATTACAAACAAAAATATAACTCGATCAGAAGGAAGAAGCTGTATGAAATAATAAAAAAGTTGAAAATATCGAGTCCGTTTAAAAATCATAATAATAAGAGAAATATTAAAAGTAAAAATGGGATTAAGACAAAGAAGCTTTTTATATAGAGTGCTGCTTAACTTAGTTCAAAAGTTAATTTGGAGAGAAAACGGCGGAAGAACAAAAAGTTTAGTATATGGAAGCACACATCAATTCCGGTTTACACTCGTGCATGGGACAAAGAACGAAAACAGAACTAATAAACATGTTTAGACAGAAAGAAATAACAAATGAATGCAGACTAAAACTAACGAAAAATAAAACGGAATGAGTGACCATGAAAATATTTAGTTTTGCAAGTAGAAGATTTGAAGTAGAAGAAATGGAACAGATCAAGTACATGGGCGTAACGCTAATCAAGCAGTGAAGCATGTGTTAAAAAAGGAAGTGAAACCACCAAGAATTTAACTAAAATCTTAATGATGAAAAATGTATCAAAACTTCTTTGCACGCTTCAAAAATCCACAAAACAATAACAAGACACCATTACAACGAAACGATGAGAAAATAAGCTTAAATACGATAAAAAATTTCAAGAGAAAAAGTCGGTGGTGGAAAAAAAATGGAGTGAGAATTTAGAAGAACCAAAATTCTAGAAGCTCTAAAAAATCTAGTATTACCCATATATTAAAAGCGCAAAGAACTAAATAATTGGTGTATATAGCTCAGATGCTCACAATAAATGTGTCAATAAAGTTCTATTGGGAGGAAGAAGAAAGAACGCCACAACTTCTTCCTACCAGGTGATTGGATGTGTTTGATATGTTGTCTTTGGTCTATTCCTAATTGATAATTATAGCCTCCTCTGGATCTATGTAGTCTTCTTAGTTCTCTCTTTTTAATTTCAAAACTAAAAATGCAATGGCAATGTTTGCTGTTTATTACTTTGCTTTAAATCCTAGCTGCTTTTTCTTTCCTAAGGAGAATCATACATTTTTGCTCGTTGGTCTACATATGAGTAATTTAGGCTTAATTGCTTTCATCACAATGTAAATCTCGATAGAAGAAAAAAGATGAATTAAATATACGAGAAGGTAGAATAATATTCGCCTGCATCCTATCGCGACCTTATAATGTTGCGGGTATAAGTTTAAAGAATAGACCATATAAATATTTTAGAAAATAGCTTTTGAATGACCTGTAATCACATGGAAAGGCGATACGATTGTCCCCGTACAAATAAAGTTTTCATCGGTTCCAAGGATTCCAACAAGCCATGGATGGTTATTATTTTCTGTCGGTACACCACAATCTGAAAGTACATACAAATTAGTTACCCAGTTATGTTCTAAATTGATAGTAATAAGTTCCACTGACGACACAATACTTTTAAATACATTTTGTAGTTTTTCGATTTTTAGATATCGTCATATTTTCCGAGAACGTATAGATTTTTACACAAATACTATAAGATTCGCTTGTTTTTTTCTTTGTACGAAAGTTGCCTGAAAAGTCCGTAGATAAATGGTGCGATTTTGAGGCTGCCCTCATAGTCAGATAATTTAGAGCCTTTTTGAGTTTTTGACGAAATAGATAGTGTTGAAATTTGTATTGTAATTAAGTATTTCCTGTTGAAAAGCTTGTTACCAAGTACTCATAATTAGATCATAAATGGTATAAAGAACTCGCCTCCATCACTTTTCACTACTGATGAATGGATTAGTGACTCCAAATGTGATCGTATAACCGTCTGAATTCGTGACTCCAAATGTGATTGTACAAACGTTTAAGATGCACCACATAGTGGTGCATCTTAAACTAAACTAACCAAAATCTGCCTCTATAGCGGCAATCGAAGTTCATATCATAATGTTAAAAGACTGTAGTTAAATAGTTCTGAGATAGCAGAACTCCAACATAAATTTTGAATAAGGAAGTGCTTACGAAGAAACTGACCGTGAAGTGAACACCGCGACTCATCATCGCTAATCAGAAAGATTGGTCTGAACACAAATTCCTCGCGAGGGTTTGGAGCATTTTCGATAAATCAAAGTAGATTTTATGTGCTGATTTATCACTATAGATGAGAGTTTGATTTGTCGTTACACACCGATAACAAAACAGCTGTTTGTTTGTGGAACCACAGTGGTTCTCTTCGGAGAATTAGGGGTCACTTTGAGGCCACAACTGCCTTATTTGCCTGATTTAGCCCGGTTAAATTACTACCTTCTTCCATGCTTTAAAAACATCTTGCAAGCAAATCGCATACTGTATATTACAAATCTCCTAGATTTAATGATTGATTCAGTGATATAAACAAAATAGCTAAATAATTCTTATTAAATTTATGATACGTAAAAGAAAACTATTATCTGCTTATTACCTATATCCGTGTTAATCACCAGTTAAATAACAGATAAAACAAAGTTGGTAATGCTAAGCAATAATTTAAAATAAGTCGAACTGACCTTGTTACCCTCAACGTTATTTTCACCGAAAATGCCTGTCTTCCCTAGGCAGACAGGCTGGATTATGACGAAGAAGATAAACAGTAATACCAGGCACTAAAAGATGTACATCGAAAGAGCGATATATGTATATATATATAAACCTAAAAGAACACAACTCTATCAGAATAAGTATATGCAAATGACGCTAATGAAAGATATATGTATCTTTGTCGGTGGACGGGTTCTATGTTTGAAGTGCGAAAATATCTGCGAAGATCGCTATTGTGTTTGTCACACAATTTCGGAATACAGCTTCGCTCTATTATTTTATTCATTTCAATGAGGAATCTCTGCTTAACAGGAGAATATTATAATATTCAGAGACGCAGAATACAGGGTGCGTCAAAAAGAATATACGTATTTAGAATGCATATAAATACTTATCAAACTTTAAGACATACGAATATGAAACTTTACACACATATTTATGAATCTCTCAAGTTCAGACTACAGATGTTCAATATGTCCTCCATCAGCGAAACGAACAATATCACATCGATACTCAAATTCCTCTCATACTAGGGCAAGCATGTCCTTCGTCACTGATCTTATGGCAGTACGGATCCGGTTCTTCAACTCTTCCAGGTTCTGTGGGAGTGGTGGTACATAAACGTTGCGTAGCGAAACCCCACAGAAAGAAGTCACAGGGTGTCAAATCCGGTGACCGTGGAGCCCACCAGAGACATCCTAAGTCGCCACTTCTTTGACGACCAATCCAACAGTTCGGTAGAGTTTCATTCGGATATTCACGCACTTGGCAACTCCAGTAACGGGGTGCCTCTTCTTGTTGAAAAATGAAGTTGTCTTCGTGCAGCCTCGGAAACAACCAGTTTTGTAACATAGCGTGGTACTGCTGACCGTTATCCGTGTTTCCATCAAAGAAGAATGGGCCGTAAACAGATGATCCGGATATCGTACAAAACACATTGATTTTAGGCGAATCTCGTACATGTTCAGTGGCTGCATGTGAGTTCTGTAGATCCCGAATTCGAACATTGTGTTTGTTTACCAAACTACTAACATGGAAAGCGATCCATCACTGAACACGATGCGTTGTGCGAAAGCGTTATCATTGTCAATAGCATCATGAATCTCGTTACAAAATGCGACACGTTTGCTTTTGTCATCAGGACGCAGAGCTTGAAACAACTGTAACTTGTACGGCTTCGTAACCAATCGACGTCTTAAACCCCGCCAAATTGTTGTTGTAGGCAATTGTAACTCCCGACCGGCACGACGAGTTGATTTTGAAGGATTACGCTGGAAAGCAGTTTGAATTAGTGCAACATTTTCTTCAACAACACGAGGGCGGTCAGGACTCTATCCTTTACATACACATCCTGTATCTACAAAGTGTCGATAACATCTGCGAATGTTCCACTCATTCGGAGGATCAATTTGGTAGCGCAACCTGAAACGTCTTTGCACTGTAATCACAGAATTGCACTTCGCAGGCTCGAGAACATGAAATGATTTCTGCTGCGGAGTGGCCATTTTAAACATATGACGGTTACCAAGAGAAATAGAAGATAACTGACATCTTACGGCTATTAAATATACCATACTATGTATTCGTGTCTCCAATAGCTGAGCCGAGGACCAGCGATCGATAGTTTGGACAAAATAATACTTTGTAATACATATATTCTTTTTGAAACACGCTGTATTTTAAAAAAACTCAAATAAATTATAGTAACTAAAAGAAGTTGATGTAAACCGTAGATATATCATAAACAAAACACTTAAACGTAGACAAAAGAAATGAAGAAAGTAAGCTAATATAATTTATGTTTCAGATATAAAACCTTTTTTAATGATTTTAAGTTGGTATTAAATATATTAAATTCCGCAAAAGAAGCAATTAGAGCTTCCTCACATTGACATTACCAGTGACTGAAAATAGTAGTGCGTACGACTAAACGGTAGGTAGGTAGGTAGGTAGGTAATGTGTCTTGAAAACCAAACTGCGCCACATCTATCTTATGATTTTCTTTTACACTGACAATCCATAGAATCTACAGACCAGGTTACCGTATTTTGATCGTATCGTATGCGAACATATATTAATAATATTAAAATGATTTTTTGAAGTTTGACAGCGAGTTCTCCTAATAAAATTCAAATTTATTTTGTAAGTATTTTCAGTGTATTCAACTACCTAATAATTTCAACTATAAACAGATATTTCGAGCTTTACAGTTGTCTTATTAAAAAAGGCAGACATTTGGGACATTGGGAAGTGTTCGAGATACACATACATTTGGTTATATGTGTATAACAAAGGTAAAAGTAATAAATAGGTCGAGGATATCACTGAACATTTATAAATACTCAGGAATCGACAATTATTGCTGTCATATATATATAGCTAAAACTACTACAACAAATACTATCCTAGTGTGCTAAGGTTTCCTTACCTGTGTCCCAATCAGCTGAAATAATATTTTCCTCCAACGGTGATGGAATGCTTTCTGAAAAAAATTGTAAGTAGTATATATATATATGAAAACTAGTATTTTCTGTCAAGCCATCGTTGATTACAATCATAGAAATTTATTTAAAATTTCTACGCTGGAGACGGACTCGAGCCTCTATCTGCTCTTTGCTAGACGACTGCCTTACAAATTAGGCCACCGAGCAGTACCGCCTTACCAGTTACAGCTAATTGGTGAGTCAGCCTTCTAGCAAACGGTAAATAGAGATTCGAGTCCTTCTCCAGCGAAGAAATTTTTAATAAGTTTCTGTAATTATAATCAACGATGACTTAGCAAAAATGATAATTTTCATTAATGTTCCATCGTAAAGAGCTTAATTATATATTTATATATAATTAATAGATTACGTTGTTGTTAAGACTAATAATAATAATAATAATAATAATAATAATAATAATAATAATAATAATAATAATAGTTTATTTCCAAAAACAAAGGAAAGAAATTTACAAGTTTATCCCTACAGTAAATCAAAATACAATTTCTATAAGTTTCCCCTCTCCCCCCCTGGAAATCACAAATGGCTGTAATTATCATATATTGGTGAATCCAGCTATTAAAGTGCTTGGATTTAAATTTATTTTTAATTTTTCGCCAATATTTCAGGCTTCTCGAAGATCAATTATAATTAAATACTTATTAGTGATTAAAACTATAACAGAAAAGTAATGTTTGACATATTTTTTGCATTCTGTATACCCACAATGTGAATTGTAATTTCAGAATAAAAAAAAAGTTATTTTCTTATTTATTGGCTTCTTCCCATTGCTGTATAGTGTTTTATGGATATTAAATCACTTTTCACATGTGCAACATTAAAAGCTACAATTATATTTTAATAAAATTACATACCAACTAACATAGGTAACCTAATTTAAATTATAAATTTCTCATAACATACTTAAAATGAAATAAAATGTCTAAAAAGTTAAAACACATTGACGGTTTTTATTATTTGTTTTGTTGCTAACTGTTAATAGAAAGAAAATATACTGTGTTCCAATTTTCTACGTCTGATCTAAAATTCATAACAATATCGCGTCGATTAGTTTCTACCCCACCCAAATGTTCTCTACATTTTTTGTTTTAGCTTTTGTTACTACTTTAGCATTGTCAATTGCAATTATTTGATTGCTAAACAAGGGCGTACCTGGACTTCTTGGTGCATATGTTTGTGTAATATTATTCTGTTTTTTCACCAAGGTGATGTTTGTTTTAATATTGCAGATGACAATTATTACATGGAAAAGAGTATAAGTGTCACTAAGGTGGTACATAATGCCATGTTTTATCTTTAGTATTTGTAGAAAACATTTTCATTGGCATGTAATTATAAAAATCAAACTTCAAGTATAGATTATCAATCGCAAGAACTCACATAATTCGTAATGTTAGTAAAAAATCACAACATTGCAGGAGTTACATAAGAACCAAAAAATCGAGACGTGTACTTGCTTTGCATACAACTAATTGCAATCATATACCATATTATGACAATGTTAAAGCAATAAAAAAAGGAAAAAACCAAAAACCTTGATAATTCTAGGAAATGGCATAAATGTTAGGTCAGACGTAGAAAATTTGAACTCGGTATTTTCTTTTTTACTAACGCTTCGCAACCAAACATAATATCATTTTAAATGTGTTATGAGAAACTTATAATGTAAATAGATTCCTTATGTAAGCTGTATGCGTAATTATAATTATTATAAATTAAGTCTAATATTAGTTATTAATGTGACACGTGAAAATGATTTAATATAAATAAAACTTTAACTTGAAATGAAAAGAAGCCAACAAATAGGATAGCATTTTCTGAAATTACAGTTCACATTGTGAGTATAGGTAATGTAAAAGAATATGTCAGTATTTACTTTTCTGTTCTTAGTGAATAAATATTTAATTGTAGAAGAGCAAAATACTATATTAATTTATATATATATATATATATATATATAAAAAATAAAGGTATATTTTATAAATTTATATATATATACGTAGGTTCGATTTTCGCATTTTTTTCTGTTATGTTGGTACACCTGTCTGTTATATATGTTGGTAATATCAGCCATTTTGGATTGTCAGTTTGTTTTTGACAGATAAAAAGGTTAGTCGTGTTTTGGTGTGCTCTTCGATTTTTTACTATTCGAAAAAAAGTGCTCCAAGGCACTTGAAATATTAACTGTGGCATTCGGCGGGTCCACTTTGTCTCAAAAAAGTGTTTACAAGTAGTACAAGCGCTTTACGGAAGGCCGAGAAAATGCACGCCAAGTTCGATCAAATGTGAAGGTTTTACTCACTATTTTCTTCGATTATAATGGCGTGGTGCATCATGCACCTTCTTGCCAACAGGTCGTACGGTTAATAAGGAATACTACAAGGAAGTTATGCAACGTTTGCGTGAAGCAATACGGCTCAAACGATCGGAATTGTGGAAAAAACAATCACCATGATAACGCACCAGCTCACACATCGATGCTTGTGCGTGAGTTTTTGGTCAAAAACAAAACCGTTATTATGCCTCAACCACCGTATTCACCGGACTTGGCCCCCGCTGACTTTTTCCTCTTCCCAAAACTGAAGACACAGATGAAAGGAAAGCGTTTTGCTACGATTGAGGAGATAAAGGAAAAATCGAAACAGGAGCTGTTGGCGATACCAAAAAGCGCGTTTCAGAAGTGGTTAGAGGCTTGGAAAAAACGCTGACATAAGTGTATTATATCTAAGGGGGATTACTTTGAAGGGGACAAGAAAGTTATTGATGAATAAATAAATACTTTTTGAAAAAATTGAAAATAACGGTTATTTTTTGATCAAATCTCGTATATATATAAATATATATGATTTTGAAAATCAGTTGATCATCGAGGATTAAGGATAAAAAAGTTAAAACGAAATTTACGTTTCGACAAAATATTTTATTGTCTTGTTCATAAACCAGTATTCATTTAACTATACGCAGTAACGAGTGTGGAAAAGAAATGAACGCGAGTACACTTCTTGAGTCAATCGAGTACATTTTACTTAAAAGGCAGTGAAGAAATTTTAAACATAAAATATACAAAGGTTACAATTATTGCAGTTAAGCACGTATTTTAAACTACAGTCACCAATCAAAAACCAAACAGTCTTTCTTTAATATGGGACAAAAATTAACAATTTTTTTTTATTACTACATTATTGATAGCATTATATTTCTACATCTTGCTGCAATCGCATAGACGAAGTTTGTATGAGCGCTGAGAAAATGTTTGTATGGAACATGTGGCTATGCTATTTCTTTCTCTTTCTCCTTTCTTTTTTTCTTCAAAACCCTTTCCTCTCCCTACATTTCTTCCCCTTTCATTGAGATGGTTTTCTTCATATTACTACAGTATTATTTTATATTTTATATATTTTTAGTGCAATTTGAAATGAATCTAAAAACATTAGAAAACCAGAAGAGAAAATCTTCACAACTATTATGAAATTTATGTGGAATAATTGTAAAAGAGCGTAATATATTTTTGGTAAGTTTCCTATTTCGTTTCTGTCATTAACAACTGTACTCTCATGTTTTTCAATCTGTATCATTTCAATAACGATCGGGGTCTGTCTTTGTTTCAAATTTAGTGATGTTAAAATTGAATCGATGAGATGTAAAGTGACAACGTTTTTCTAAAACAGTAATATTCTTTTTGTGTTATGTCGTTTTAAGCCTTCTTTTAAGTGTTGTTTTTTGTGACCTCTAAAAACTTTGTTGAAATTATTAGAAGTTGCACTACGAATATAGAGTGAGTGTCTATTATGTGGGATAGTGGATTTATTTTTGGTGCTTGTGAACTTGAGATTAGTGAAATTCTTATGCGCTATTTTAAGATTTCATTTCGGTTAGGTTCGATTAAAGTTATCTGAAAATTTTGATATACACATACATATATGGTATAAAGATATATTTAAATGTATATAGGTGTACATATATATTCTTTATACGTACGATGAGTTCTGTAAGTTATCACATCACTAATAAGTTTTAAAGCGCAATTATTTTTTACAAGACAGTCCTCGTATTGTTTAAAGCATCTTTTCTGAACTGTGAGTGGTTAATTTTAAAATTATGTTTGCAAGACTGGCTTGTGCACTTTTTTAAATTGAAAGTGTGTGACTTGACTTGTAGTTTAGGTACCTTCCAGATGATAAGAGCTGGACATACCACTTTGTTTGCAAGCTATTATCGTTTTTAAGTACTAAGGTCATATCTAAGAAGTTGATTAAGCCATCCGTTTCCACGTTGTTAGTAAACTGTAACTTATGATAGTAGCTGTTAAACGATTGAGTCATGAAGTTTAATTTTTCTGCGGGCATTTCAGTTATACAGCTGTCAATATACTCTTTGAAAAATTTAATTTTCAAACTATTTTTGGCAGAGAATTTGCTCAGTGTCATCCAACATAAGCTGAGCAGTAACATTGGGAATTACAACACAAACTACACATCAATATATCTGTTGGTCAAACTTATTATTACGCTGAAGATATGTGGTGGTCACGGCTAAATCCACATCATTAAAGAAAGCATCTAATGTCAATGAAGTGTGATGTTGCAATTCGTTCCATTTTCTTATTACTGTTATACGGGTATAGGAGGGTGGTCCCATAAGTACCCGGCATGACCTACAGATGGCGGTAGTTGTTTGAAAAATATCACTGTATTAGAAAGTGCACAATCTGTAAAACATGGGTTTTAAGTTTGAAGATGCGACGTTGTTTAGTGTTCGTTTGGCAGCCATCAATAGTGAACGTTTTCAGTGAACTCGTAAAAATGGAGAAAATTGCTCATCGTTACGTAATACAATAATTTTATTTGCTCCTTCGATTACAGCAGTGAAATATTGGGTGGCAGAGTTTAAGCGAGACCGTACGAGCTGCCAAGTCAAGGATCGCAGTGGTCGACCAAATGTGATGACGACTCCAGAAATGGTGAAGAAAATCCCCAAAGCGGTACTGGATGATCGTCGTCTGAAAGTGCGTGAGCTAGCAGACATAGCAGGCATTTCAAAAGTGCAGTACATCGCATATTATCTGAAAATTTGGACATGAGAAATCCGTGTGCAAGATGTGTGCCGCGTTGGCTCACAGCAACAAAGCAGAATTTTTGCACCATTTCATAACCATGGGTCCATCACTTCACACCTAAGACAAAACAATAAACAAAACAATGGACTCAAAAGGGAGAACCGGCTCCAAAGAGGACGAAGACCGTTTCATCTGTAAGCATGGTCATGGCATCAGTTTTCTGAGATGTGTGTGAAATAATGTTCATTGACTATCTTGAAAAAGGAAAAACTATCAACAGCCAGTATTATGCGAACTTATTGCAACGTGTGAGCGAAGAAATCAAGCACAAGCGGCCGCATTTGTCTAAGAAGAGAATGTTGTTTCATCAAGACAATGCACCAGCTCACAAATCCATTAATGGCCAAAATTAAATAATTAAAGTTTGCACCCTATGTGAAGCCCTATTCACTAGATTTAGCCTCCTCGAATTATTTTCTGTTCCCAAACTTGCAAAAATGATTCGGTGGTCAAAGATTTTCCAACGATGAAGAAGTGATGTCGGCAGTTAATGGCTATTTTGAGGAGCAAGACAGTTCTTATTATAAAAAGGGTATCGAACTGATTGAACAACGCTGGGAAAGTTTATAGAGCTGAAAGGAGATCATGTTGAAAAATAAATGTATTTCTTTCCAAAATTTTTGTGTTTTCCTTGTTGGGTCGGATACTTCTGGAACCACCCTGGTATTTCTGTACAATGATAAACATACACGTAAAGAAATTAATTTATAATCCTGTGGTATTATTACTTGAGTAATAAGTTTCTTAATTTGAATACGAAATGTCCATTTAACAGATAAAACTCGAAGGAAAACTGGAAAAGGGAAAGAGAAAAAATGGCATTGCCACATGCCTTTAACTATTTAATTTAATTAGTTGCTAACTTAAAATTTTTTTCTACACATATTAAATAAAAACTGTTTGGATGATGGATTTAATTTCTAACACATGCTGAATTACACTATCGTAACTGTAAAATTTTTATATTTAGTATTTAAAATTTTGTCACTCCCTTCTAAGTAAAAGGTATTTAATTTTTTCCAGAACTAATTATATACATTTAAATAAATATGGGTTTATGAATAAGACAATAGAAAACGGCTATTGGCCTGTTGTTTCAATATTTGCACCAGCAGATATCTGGAGCGTTCTAGACCAATGTATTTATACGGGTCGGCAAACGATATTTTATTTTACACTCCTGAACATTAAATAACATTTATATCATACTTCCAGACAAACTTACCTCCAGGTAGAGTATTTAGGTTGTCATATGGGGATGGCAAAAGTCGTCCATTTTGATCTGAAAATATTCATGAATGCATTTTCTAATAGACCAAAAACTATTCATTTATTTAAATATAATTTGAATTTTGCTTCCAGATGATCTTACCTACAGATGGAAGACCTGGGTCATTATATGTGGAGGGCGTAGGTTGTCTATATTGATCTGAAAATATTTATGAATGCGTTGTCTGTTGAATCAATATTAATTTTTTCTTTTTTAATAAAATTCTACTTCCAGACAATCTTACCTATGCGTGTAGGATTTGGGCCGTTATATACGGACTGTAAAGGCTGCCCATATTGATCTGAAAATATTCATGAATGCGTTGTCTGTTAAATCAGTATTAATTTTTCCTTTTTTTAATTAAATTCTACTTCCAGATATTCTTACCTATTCGTGTAGGATTTGGGCCGTTATATACGGACTGTAAAGGCTGCCTATTTTGATCTGAAAATATTCATGAATGCGTTGTCTGTTAAATCAGTATTAATTTTTCCTTTTTTTAATTAAATTCTACTTCCAGATATTATTACCTATTCGTGTAGGATTTGGGCCGTTATATGCGGACTGTAAAGGCTGCCTATATTGATCTGAAAATATTCATCAATGCGTTGTTTGTTAAGTCAATACTAATTTTTCTTATCTTTAATTAAATTTTACTTCCAGACAATCTTACCTATGCATGTAGGATTTGGGCCGTTATAGGACCGCGTATACCGACCCGAATCCTATGCGTTATCTAATAGATCAATAATTATCCATTTAATTAAAAAAAATTATATTCAACTTTCAGATAATCTTACCTACGCGTGTAGGATTTGGGCCGTTATATGCGGACTGCAAAGGCTGCCTATATTGATCTGAAAATATTCATGAATGGGTTTGCTGATAATTCAACAATTAATCATTTACGTAAATAAAATTAGGAGCATTTGGGTACTTAGTTCCGGTAATTTCTCTAGAACCAATTATGATTTTAGTTTATTTATCTTGCAATTTACTGGCCGAATTTCGAAGGGTATGTGGAAGGAGTACGTGGAGTGTGCGAATGTTAGATTTGTTGGTTCGTTTTGTGCTCTTAGTGTGTCTAAGCTTTACTATGTTCGGTTAGTCGGTGGGGTGCTGTTGGCCTACGTACACGGTTATTCGCATTGGTTTCATGGAATCATTAAAATTGACGTCAAGGAAGGCTTTTAAGAATGAATCTTTTCTCTTTTGGAGTAAGGCGGGAGTTATTACATGCTCATTCTATTATCTGTTCAAATCTTGTTAACATTGCTGTATGTTGTAATATCACAGACTTTTGTGATAATTATAGTCCGTTAAACTAACATGTCATTTATAAACTTGATAAAATACATAAACTATATCATTGAATTTATGTCATTACGGACGTGCCGTCATTACTTTGCTTATTTGATGTACTACTGTGGGCAAAAAATAAAGTAAGACTTTGTTTATAATTTTTAAATTCTTAATTTATTCTTCCAAATCTATTTCGTCCTCCTCAAAGTAATCCCCCCTGGCCCCAAATACACTTGTGCCAACGTTTCTTCCAATTCTCGGAACAGTTGTTAAAGTCAATTTCAGGAATAGCCTTCAATGCGCGTAGCGATTCACGTTTAATGTCTTCAATTGACTCAAAACGGTTTCCCCGGAGCGGTCGTTTGAGTTTGCTGAATAGCCAGAAGTCACACGGAGCTAAATCAGGCGAATACGGTGGTTGCGGCACGATATTGGTTGAAAATTTGGCGGAAAACTCACGAAGAATTAATGCAGTATGTGACGGTGCATTATCGTGGTGCAAAAACCAAGAGTTGTCGGCCCATAATTCTGGCCTCTTTTCACGAATAGCATTGCGCAAACGACACATAACACTCAAATAGTATTCTTTGTTGACAGTTTGGCCGGTCGGAAGGAATTGGGAGTGCACCACACCTCGATAATCGAAGAAAACTGTCAACATAACCTTGATTTTTGACTTGCTTTGACGTGGTTTTTTGGGCTTCGGCTCACCTTTGATACGATATTCGGCCGATTGATTGTCTGCTTCTGGGTCATAAGCATAGATCCAAGTCTCATCTCCAGTTATGATGCCTTTCATTTTGTCTTGATAGTCGGAAGCATTGTTTCACAGACGTCAACGCGACGCTGTTTTTCGAAAAAAATGACTGATTTTGGAGCAAATCGTGCTTTCACTTTTCTTTGGCCCAAATGATCTTTCAAAATGGTTTTCACTGATCCTTCCGATATTCCAACGATGCCAGTAAGGTCTCTGACTGATAGTCGTCGATTCTCAAGCACCAATTCCTTGATTCTATTGACGTGTAGATCATCAGTTGATGTTGATGGCCGTCCTGGACGTGGTTCGTCATCAACGCGTTCTCGACTCTCTTTGAATAATTTGTACCAAACAAAAACACTTGCTCGCGACAAACAATTATCACCGAATGCCTTTTGCAACATTCTGAACGTTTCGGCACCAGAAATTTGATTCCGTACACAAAATTTAATGGAACTTCTTTGTTGAATAATTTCACTCATTGTAAAAATCGCCGAATGCACTTTTTGTACTTCAGAAAAACAAGCGTATACTAAACACCAATGAGTATTTTGATGTGACATTTGGCACAGATGTCACTGACAATCATACCAACCTAGTAAAAAAATATTTCAACGAATGGGTTTTCGCGCGAAATTTAATTTAAATAGTCTTACTATTTTTTGCCCACAGTAGTATTGTTTACATAAATAATTTCGGGTTTTATTCTACCCCATTTCGAGATTTATTTTACATTGTCCTGAATTTTGCCATTGGTACCTGTATGGAATCCACGTGCTTCACTATTGACAAGAATAGTATTAGAGAGTCAGTGCTGTAGTGCTCTCCAAGAACTTGCATATAGAAACTCCTCCTAGTCTCCGAATTAACTGACTAGTCTCATTCTCAGGGGTAATTATGGAATTTTTTATTTAGACAAGAAATGCTAGCTCTGGTGTATATTTAAACATGAGTAGAAGAGCGTATCAACATTCACACCCACTCGTTATCCCATTGACTTCTTTTTAGTTCTTACCTTTAATCCCACTGTTCGAAATATTTTCTAGTTGGGTTCCAAAGTCTACTCTGGTAGTACTTCCTACAACTGAAAACATCCACGAGAATTATTGATTAACACTAAATCAATTTCAATTAGTTAGGCATAACTTTACAAACAAGTAAAATGTGGCCGATGACTAACTAAATTCTATGAATCATTCAACGTACACCTTACCTTGGATTCTTCCTTGTGGAATCACATGATCCCTTTCTGCAACAGGGACGGCACCTGAAAGTGTAAATATATGTAAATAGTAAAGTTCCTCAAGTATTTTAATTATGATATTATCACAGTCTTAATTGCCGTCACTTACAAAACGGGATTTAAACACATATAAAGAAAATTGAAACATATAAAACGTACAATACGAAAATATATACTAAGGAAAATATCGGCAAAGAGGAGTACATTATATGTGATAGAGCTGGGTTTATGTACTTTGATGATAAGATAGACATTCCCAGATTTGGGTCCGCACGCATTGATATATGCGAATGAGATTTATGAATTCGGAATTTCTGAGTTAAACAGTTTTAGCGTATAAGTTGGAATTGGCATAATCTCATCAATAAATAGCTTCTCAAATATGAAAGGCGAAATATAGCAAACGAAACGAGAGTGATTCGGCAGAGTAATCTGTAAGAGGGTAACCGCACTACAATAAAATAGAAAGATTATATTGATCTGATAATATCCATGAATGCAACAACTCATTTATTTAAATAAAATTTAAATTTTACTCTCACATCATGTTACCTATATGGGGACGATTTGGATCGTTATAGACCGTCTGAGTAGGTTATTTATATTGACCTGAAATATTCATAAATGCATTATCTAGTAGATCAAAAATTATTCATTTATTTAGATAAAATTTAATTCCATATCATCTTACCTATGCCTAGACGATTCGGATCGTTATAGGCGGTCTGGGTAGGTTGTCTATACTGTTCTGAAAATATTCATGAATGCGTTACCTGATAGATCAACAATTATTCATTTATTTTAATAAAATTTCAATTTTACGTCCATAACGTCTTACCTATCTGTGGACGATTCGGGTCATTATAGGCGGTCTGGGTAGGTTGTCTATATTGTTCTGAAAATATTCATAAATGCGTTATCTGATAGATCAGCAATTACCCATTTATTTAAATAAAATTTCAATTTTACTTCCATAACGTCTTACCTATCTGTGAACGATTCGGGTCATTATAGGCGATCTGGGTAGGTTGTCTATATTGTCCTGAAAATATTCCTGAATGCGTTATCTGATAGATCAGCAATTATCCATTTGTTTAAATAAAATTTCAATTTTACTTCCATAAAGTCTTACCTATCTGTGGACGATTCGGGTCATTATAGGCGGTCTGGGTAGGTTGTCTATATTGTCCTGAAAATATTCCTGAATGCGTTATCTGATAGATCAGCAATTACCCATTTATTTAAATGAAATTTCAATTTTACTTCCATAACGTCTTACCTATCTGTGGACGATTCGGGTCATTATAGGCGGTCTGGGTAGGTTGTCTATATTGTCCTGAAAATATTCCTGAATGCGTTATCTGATAGATCAGCAATTATCCATTTATTTAAATAAAATTTCAATTTTACTTCCATAACGTCTTACCTATCTGTGGACGATTCGGGTCATTATAGGCGGTCTGGATAGGTTGCCTATATTGTTCTGAAAATATTCATAAATGCGTTATCTGATAGATCAGCAATTATCCATTTATTTAAATAAAATTTCAATTTTACTTCCATAACGTCTTAAATATCTGTGGACGATTCGGGTCATTATAGGCGGTCTGGGTAGGTTGTCTATATTGTCCTGAAAATATTCCTGAATGCGTTATCTGATAGATCAGCAATTATCCATTTATTTAAATAAAATTTAAATTTTACTTTCATAACGTCTTACCTATGTTAGGGCGATTTGGATCCTCATAAGCCGTCTGCGTAGGTTGTCTATATTGATCTGAAAATATATACGAATGCGTTTTCAGATAGTTCGAAATTATTCATTTACTTTAATAAAATTTAAATTTAACTTCCATATCGTCTTACATATATGTGGGCGGTTAGGATCGCTATAGGCGGTCTGCATGAGTTCTCTATATTGATCTGAAATTATTCTTGAATGCGTTATCTAATAGATCAGCAATTATACATTTATTTAAAGACAATTTATATTCAACTTTCAGATCATCTTACCTATATGTGGACGATTCGGTTCGTTATAGGCAGTCTGCGTGGGTTGTCTATATTGATCTGAAAATGTTCATGAATGTGATATCTGATAGATCAACGATTATCTATTTATTTATATAAAATTTCAATTTTATCTACATATCGTCATACATACCCCAAATAAAATTGATGTTTTGCTTCAAGATAATCTTACGTATATATTGAGGATTTGGATCATTTTAGACTGCGTATAGCTACCCCACAAAAGTACAATTAGAAAGTTAATGTTGTAGTGCTCGCCAAGAACTTGCACATAGAAACTCCCCCTACTCTCCGAATTAACTGTCTAGTTTTATTCCCACGAGTAATTAAGGACCTTTTTTATTAAGGTAAGCAATACGGGCTTTTGTGTTTATTTATTCATGAGTGTAGAAGGGCGTAGCAATATTCACCCACTCGTTTCCCCATTGACTTACTTTTAGTTCTTACCTTTAAACGCATTCTTTGGATTATTTTCTAGTTGGGCTCCAAAGACTACTTTGGTAGTGCTTCCTACAACTGAAAAAATACACAGAAATTATTGATTAACACTAAATCAGTTTCAAGTAGTTACGTATAACTATACAAACAAGTAAAATGAGGCTAATGACTAACTAAATTCTGTGAATCATTCAACGTACACCTTACCTTGGATTCTTCCTTGTGGAATCACATGATCCCTCTCTGCAATGGGGATGGCACCTGAAAGTGTAAGTATATGTAATCAGTAAAAGTTCCTCAAGTATTTTATTTATGATATTATCATAGTCTTAATTGCCGACACTTACAAGACGGCATCTAAAAACATATAAAGAAAATTGAAATATATAAAACGTACAATAGGAGAGTAACTGGTGGGCCATTTAAATGTCTAAATTTAAGAATGCAATAAAAAAAAAGATTTGAAATTTTGCCAAATTTATTTTTTTCTTGTGAAGCACAATTTTTCCGGTTAGAGACGTAATAAGATTTCATTCATATGGCTGCCACGACTAGCCTCACAGTACCCCATTCTATCGGACCAATTTTCGAGCACTTTTTCAAGTGTATGGCATCGTATCTCGACAATGGCATCACGAATGTTGACCTTCGAATGCTCAATTGTCTCTGGTTTGTCGGCATAACACTTGTCTTTAACGGCGCCCAACAGAAAATAGTCCAACGGTGTCAAATCGCATCTTCTTGACGGCCAATTGACATCACCATTTCGGCTACTTAAACGGCCGGCCATCAAACGCAATAAATCGATTGTGGCATGAGATGTGTGGCAAGTTGCACCATCCTGTTGAAACCAAACATCGTTCACATCATTACTATAAAGAGCAGGAACAAAAAAAATCGGTTGTCATGGTGTGATAGGTGTCTCCATTGACCGTAATGGTTGCGCCATCCTCATTTTCAAAGAAATATGGGCCAATGATGCCTCAGCTCCACAAGCCGCACCAAACAGTCATTTGTAATGGGTGCATTGGCTTCTGTAAGACCACATGTGAGTTTTCTGAGCCCCCAATACGGCAATTTTGCTTGTTAACGTACCCACTAAGATGAAAATGAGCTTCATCAGAAAAGATGATTTTTTTGGCAAAATCGACATCATCTTGCAGTTTCTCGTTGGCTCACCTAGGGAAGCGAAAACGAAGCGGATGGTCATGCGGCTGCAACTCTTGAACCAATTGAACTTTTTAAGGCGTCATACCGAGATCTTTTCGCAAAATTCGACGTAAACTGGTGCGTGAAATCTTCAATTCTTGAGATCGATGACGAGTTGATGTCGATTTATTCATGCGCACGCTCTCCGCCACAGCTTCTATATTTTCGGGTGTACGCACTGTACAAGCACGCTTACCTCTTCACGCATCAACAATGAAACCAGTTTCACGAATTTTAGAAATAAACTTGCGTATACCGAGCACTGTTGGTCCTTCTGTGCGACCAAAATTTTGTACGACATTTTCGTGCAATTTCCGACCAATTGTCTTTGTTTTGGAAATAAATTTCCAAAAAATCCCAACGTTGCTCAAACGTTAATCGATTCATTTCGTTCAGTGGAGATAATATAGTGAATTTTGTGACAGAATAGAATGACATAAGTATTGCCAGATTCGAAATAACCGGTGGTTCAAATTTAAACCGATTACTTATATAATTTGTGAAGCCTATTAACGAAATAAATGCAATAAATGATATTTGAACAGTAAAAAGCACTCTACACTTTAATTTTTTTCGCAACTATGGAGGCCTAGTTTGGGGTGTTTGATCATATGTTACGCCCCTCTATTCATTAGTGTAGTTAGTAACAGTCAAAGGTCTGTAATTCCTATCTGTATAATATCCCTGATTCCTTCTAAGGCTGGAACCAGCCTCTAAATTGGAGAGTTAAGGAAGATTTTCTACTTAAAATTTCCTAATAAAGAGAACGCCACTGTATTTCAATCACTCGAAGATCATGTATTTATGTATACTGAGGCACGGATCTTGGGAATAATCTTTTATATATGAACGAGGACCTTTCATATAAAAGAAATGAAAGGAAAAAAATTCACTATAGTACTGAAAGTCCTAATTTATTGACCACTCGCCGCCCATTTGCCAGTGATGCCCTACAATTGATACCCACATTAAATTTCCAATCTTATATCATAGGGAAGGATGATAACCAATAGAAAGAAACAAACAAATATAAACGCCTAACTTAGCTGATGGATTACCATGAAAAAGTATTCAGTTCACAGGCCGTCATTTATATAAATCATTTACAGACAAATTTCACCCACTATAATACAGAGACGGTCGACTGACGTTGATTAAAAAATCTATGCAGTAATGGCTGTTTATATGTATGTATACTAATAGAGAAGACTAAATAATTAGCCTATGATTATATTAACAATAAGTGAATGATATAATAAGCTATAGTAATTGGCGAATGTCCGCGCTATAGCTATTAACAGTACATCAATAAGGAATAATTAAATTATTACTATTGAAATTTAAAATTGACATGCATTGTGGTCACTATTGAGATTTATTCGTAATGACAAATTAAATAATTATTGCATCTATAACCTTGTCAAATGGTAACGTTATTGCTATTGAAATGTACGAGGGTGGTCTGAAAAGTTTCCGATTGCAACGTGAAGATGGCAGCACTCATCTATAAAAGCCAGGGAATGTAGTTGCGTATCTATTGTTAAGTACCCTCCAAAATTTCAGCCATTTTGGAAGCGTAGTTATTATTTGACAGTCGTTTGAGTGAGACAATGAGAGTGTTGAGTATCGAGCTGTCATTAAATATTTGTTTTCGAAATGCAATACGTCTACGCAAATCAAAGACGAGTTGTATTTTGTGTAAAGGGACTCTCCACCATCATTTTTTTTTTGGGCGGATGAATTTAAACGTGGCCGTAAGAGCTTGGAAGACGATAAACGTTCGGGGCTTCCAGCTACCGTCGAACTAAAGTGAGAGAGATAGCAAAGACTATGAATATGTCCAAAGAACGTGTTTGCCACACACCCGAAACAAAAATGCAGTCAAAACAGTGGATTGCAAAGGGCGAACCGGCAAAAAAAAAGCAAACACTGTTTTTCGGTTGGGAAAGTGATGGAGACTGTTTTTTTGGATAGTCATGGAATTCTCTTAATAAATTATCTGCAAAAAGGAAAATCTATTACAGGAGCATACTACGCATCATCACTTAACAAGCTGAAGGCAGAAATTGTGGAAAAACGGCCGCTTTTGCAGACAAAGATAATCCTGATTCACCAAGGTAACGCACCTACTCACACCTTGCCTTACTCACCAGATCCAGACCCAAGCGACATGTTTTTGTTCCCTTATCTAGAAATTGCACTTAGAGGACACAGATTTTCGTCGAATGAGAAGGCAGTCGCCTTTGTGAACAATTATTTTTCAGAGAAAAACGCCGAGTACTATTTGGACGGGTTAAAGAGATGGGAGCATTGCTGGGAGAAGTATGTAAAGTTAGAAGGAGACTATGTAGAAAGATAAATATAAATTTTAAGAATAAATGTCTTGTATCTTTATTAGGTGGGAAACTTATCAGACCACCCTCGTATATAATACGTAAACTACGGTACAGCTTCTATCTGGCAGTGCCTCCAGACGTTGAGAAACGCGCCCATATTCCGATTCTAACTTGATTCAGCAAATCGCGGTTGGGGATGTCATACTACTTTTAGCCTTTAGTGGGGTGACTACTACACTATTAAATCTATGCCTTCTCTGGTCTGGTAGAACGTAATCGACACAGAAGACAACAAAGTACGTCACACGTAAGGGCTCAAAGCAAAGGGAGAGGAAAGAAAAACCCATTAGTCATCTAAAATACATGGAGCGCCAAATCTAATACCTCAAGTTGTAATGAAAGTCAATAAGCTAATTAAAATCTTCCTGCGTACAAATTAAAAGAAACTAATCCAAGATGGACATTTTGTTCCACGAGGTCGGAAATAAAACCCTTGCTCAATCCATCACTCAAGTTAATGTAATTTTAGCAGACAATTTTAGCTAAATGAAATTAGGCACGCGGAGAAAATTAAAGTATGCCTGTCAATCGTTCTTGATCTTGTAATGGCTACAAACTAGGTATTTGAAATGGGCAGCTAATTAGGAAAATACTTTGAATAACCTGAGTGAAAGATACATGAGACGGTTGAAAGTGAAACTGATCAGGACAATTAAGCAAAAGTAGTATAACACAGTACACCGTACTCCCTGCATAGCCGGCCTAATAGCTCCAGTCCAAATTTCCTTGAGGACATTGGTTTGTTCTTTTAAGGGAAACATTTTCCATAACAACCATTTTAAAAGGAAGCTCTTAAAATAACAATATACAATGACGCTGAGCGGTCAAAAATTGAATTTAATAAAGGGCAAACACTAGAATATACACTGAAATACACAATAATATGGACAAAATTATAACTTTACAGAAAAAAATCACATTGTCAACTGCTGAAACCAAACGAAACGAAACAAAGGCAAAATGAGCTACTTAATAAATAGCAGTTGAAGTCTCTCAGAGATTCTTTTTATACGGTATATATGATGTCAAGCAAATGGTTGATGTTATGATTGATATTATTGTGTAGATCTGGAAGACAATACTATTGGGAAAGATATTTTGTTCCTTCTCGCGAGAGTGGTTAGTTGTATTTCTAATGAACTAATTTCGATCTAAGGCCTACAGTTATTACATACTTTGCTAGTTTATACTTTAATGTTTTTTATTAAAAAAGTTTGTTGTAATTTTCGGTTTGTTTTATTAGCGCAAAATATAAACACAGTAGAACTTTGTCAAAACTTTGCTGCAATAGTGTCGTTGCCAAGAATGCAAGACGTTTTGGAAAGCCAATTGAGGCTAATGAGAATAAAACAAAGAAAAAGATAATGCCTTTGATTTCTTAAAACTTGTAGAAAATGATATATTTCTGAAGCAATTCATACTTTTGGATAAAAAGTAAATTGTTTCTAACATAGTACGACATCAAATAGTAACAAAAAAAGAACAGAAGTGTCAATATGACCAAAGGGTTGCTACCCCTCTCGCACTTACATTTGCCGCGTTTGGAAATTCCACTTAGTCTTGAACTAACTCAGATATATGGACGGTACAATATTGCAGTGGTATTCCTTTAATCTCTCTTATAGTTATGAAAGAAATCGCGTGCAATGTTCAGTTCTTCCAACAGAGTAAGGATATAATATTTCTTTTCCTGATAATTCAATTTTTATTCCGTAAATCAGGAGAGGATTATTCACTAATACTGAAAAGCTAATACCTATAATTATCGAATATTCCGATTTGCACTCCTCACAATACAAATTTGTTCAAGGAGGGTAGCGTGGATCGAAATCTTTTTTCAACTTCCAGCATACAAAAAAGAGGCCATATATAAAAAAGTTGGACGAAAGGTAATGCAAACATATGGTTTTAAAGCAATGCATACGCGGTACAGACATAAATACAGCTAATAAAATGAAGGTGTACGACCTTTAACAATCGTTTAACCCAAAAAATTATAGTGCAGAAAAGACGAGTTAGCTCAAAAACTTCGATAGTCATTATTATCAAAAATAAGCAACCCTCTCTGTTTGGCGGGATTTTAAGGGAACCGTTTTTTTTTAATTTTCCCCAGACAATTCCACTATTAATTTGGAAGAATGTTGCAACCTATAGGACAAATTTAATGATTTTATGTACCAAAAGAGGCTAGAAAATTTACAAGTCTCCGCCATCGTAAGGCCAGGCCTCATCTAAAGTGGATTCTGCCTGAATGAGACGTTCTACTACACACATACCATATCTCTTACCTGTATAGGGACTATTTGGATCGTCATAGATCGTCTGCGCAGGTTGTCTATATTGATCTGAAAATATTCATGAATGCATTATCAACAGTTATTCATTTATTTAAATAAAACTTAAATTTTACTTCCACATCGTCTTACCTATCTGTGGACGATACGGGTCGTTATAGGCGGTCTGCACAGGTTGTCTATTTTGTTCTGAAAATATTAATGAATGCGTTATCATCGTTCCACTTATTTAAATAAAATTTTAGTTCTACTTCCATATCGTCTTACCTATAATCTGTGGAGGATTCAGGTCGATGTAGGCGGTCTGCATAGGTTGTCTATATTGTTCTGAAAATATTCGCGAATGTGTTATTTGATAGATGAACGATTCTTCATTTATTTAAATAAAAATTTTATTTTACTTCCATATCGTCTTACCTATCTGTGGACGATTCGGGTCGTTATAGGCGGTCTGCATAGGTTGTCTATATTGTTCTAAAAATATTCATGAAGTGTTATCTAATAGATCAACAACTATTCATTTATTTAGATAAAATTCAATTCCATTTCGTCTTACCTATGTCTAGGCGATTCGGATGGTTATAGGCGGTCTGGATAGGCTGTCTATACTGCTCTGAAAATATTCATGAATGCGTGATCTGATACATCAATAATTATTCATTTGTTTAAATAAAATTTAAATTTTACCTTTGTATTGCCTTACCTATATGTGGACGATTCGGATAATTATAGGCGGTCTGCGTAGGTTGTCTGTATTGATCTGAAAATATTCATGAATGCGTTACCAACAATTCAGTTATTTAAATAAAATTTAAATTTTACTCTCACATCATCTTACCTATGTGGGGACGATTTGGATCTTTATAGGCCGTCTGGGTAGGCTGTCTATATTGATCTGAAATGTTCATAAATGCTTTATCTAGTTGATTAACCATTATCTATTTATTTAGATAAAATTTAATTCCATATCGTCTTACCTATATCTAGACGATTCGGATCATAATAGGCGGTCTGCGTGGGTTGTCCATATTGTTCTGAAAATATTCATGAATGCGTTATCAACAGTTATTTATTTATATAAAATTTTAATTTTACTTCCATATTGTATTACCTATATGTGGAGGATTCGGGTTGCTATAGGCGGTCTGCGCAGGTTGTCTATATTGATCTGAAAATGTTCATGAATGCGATATCTGATAGATCAACAATTATTTATTTATTTAAATAAAATTTAAATTTTACTTCCATATCGTCATACATACCTTAAATAAAATTTATGTTTTACTTCAAGATAATCGTAGGTATATGTTGAGGATTTGGATTGTTTTAGACTGCGTATAACTACCCAAATTCTATGCGTTATTTAATAGATCAACAGTTATCGATTTATTGCCACTTGATAATATTGTTACATGCTGATTTTATCATCTCTTGTAAACCATCTCGTATACTAGATGATTATGTTGTCTAATCTACTAGTTTGTGTCGTTTGCTGATTACCGGATTTGATGTTGTATAGAAGCCATCGATTTTCCATGTCTATCTTCTAAGGAACGGAGTTCTGCCCTTCCCGTCTTCTATTCATGTTTCTTGGATAGGATATGACCGTCAGCATATTTTATCTTTCAACTTCAGTGATGTCAATGCAGTGGAAGCGGTATGTGGAGTGAAGCAATGTTGAAATTTTGGGTTCATTTTGTGCCCTTAGACGACCTAAGTGTTACTGTATTTGGTTAGTCGGTGGGCTGCTCTTTGTCTACGCGCGCGGTTTCTCATGTTGGTTCCGTGTAATCATTCAAATTGTTAAAGAGTCCTTCTAGGAATGAATCTTTTCTTTTCTAGAGCGAGGCGGGAGTTGTTACATGCTATCCTGTCAGCTGTTCAAATTTTGTGAACGTTTCTGTATGTTATAATTTTATTTATCATGTCATTTATAGACTTGATCGAATTAGATAAACTCGTAATTTGTATATTATTGAATTTATGTCATTACGGCCCTTCCTTCATTACCTTTCTTATTTGATGTACTGATTTTGTCAGTCATCTTTGTTAATTTTATTCTCTCGATATTGCCAGTCTCTCGTATGTATTAACGAAAAGTTAGCCTTAACGACCGGATTCCTTTTCGTAAGACATTTTTCATTTACCTCGGATTAATTTGCCTTTCTATTTGCTGACGTCTTTATTCTGTGACTAATTGTAATCATGAGTGTGTAACGATAGTCTTTCATTTTCTGTTCTTTGTCACATCCCCGTCACCGAATATAAGATTTGTTATTTCGACTTTATAATAAGCTTCGAGAAAATTCCATTATTAGTTCTGGGGAATCATGACTGTATTCGCATTAGCAGTTTTAGTACATTTATATGGTGGAGTGATTTAAGCGTACCCGAAAGAAAACGTCTTTTCTTCAATTATGGTATAGTTGGATTACAGTCCGTTTAAGTTAAACAACTCTCGTTTATTATTTTGAGTTTCTCTAAAATTTTTTCGACGAAAATACACATGGTACGTAGGCATAACGCAGCTATTTCGTTTTAACTTTGTTTATTCGATTGTTGACTACTAGTGTCTTTTATTATTAAATGAACAGATTGTTTTCAAAAGTAACTTTGCATTTTCTGCTGTTATCGCCTTTTGAGATTTATTTTATATTGTCCTGAATTCTGACATAGTAGAATCCACGTTCCTCAGCATTGACAAGAATACAATTAGAATGTCAATACTGCAGTGCTCTCCAGGAACTTTCATATAGAAACTCCCCTTAGTCTCCGATTTAACTGACTAGTTTCATCCCGAGGAGTAACTAAGGACCTTTTCTATTATGGTGAGCAATACAGACTTTGGTGTTTATTTATACATGAGTATAGAAGGGCGTAGCAATATTCTGCCACTCGTTTCCCCATTGACTTACTTTTAGTTCTTACCTTTAAACCCATTCTTTGGATTATTTTCTAGTAGGGCTCCAAAGGCTACTTTGGTAGAGCTTCCTACAACTGAAAAATGCACACAATTATTGATTAAACACAGGTAAAATGTGACTCATGACTAACTAAATTCTGTGAATCATTTAAAGTGCCCTTACCTTGGATTCTGCCATGTGGAATCACATGATCCCTTTCTGCCACAGAGACGGCACCTGAGTGTAAATATATGTAATTAGTAAAGTTTCTCAAGTATTTTATTTTTGATATTATCACAGTTTTAATTACCGACACTGATAAGACGGTATCCAAAACATATTGAGAAAATTGAAACATATGAAGCGTACAATAGATTTCGGCAAAGAGGAATACAATACAAGTGATACAGCTGGGTATATGATAGATAGGCATTTCCAGATTTGGTTCAGAATATATTGATATACGTGAATGAAATTTATGAATTCGGAATTTTTCCGATTTGAACAGTTTCAGTGTAAAAGTTAGAATTGGCATAACCGCATCAATAAATAACTGCTAAACAACGAAAGGCAAACTATAGCAAATGAAACGACAGTAAGTCGGCAGAATAATCTGCAAAAAAGTAACCATACTACATAAAGGCGAAAGATAACTAAAGCACATAGGAAAAAACAATAGAGACGATCGATGATTCGTCACAGGATTGTTAAGATTTGACGGAAAACGAACACTTGAACTTTAAGAGTGAGGAATTATATAAATTCTCAGCAAGTTCATTTGAAATACCGCTTAGAGAAAAACTTGATTTGCCAAATAATTCGAATAAATCAAATTTTCGCTGCTATTTCAAAAAGTGCTGTACATTCTAATATACTTTCTCAATGACGCTTATCTCTCTGCAACTCAAAGTAGAAAGATTTATGTAGCTCTCGGGAGTATAGACATACGTAAAGACGAAGCATACTAATTTCGATATTTATACAATAT
Organism: Dermolepida albohirtum; assembly: GCA_031893035.1. Classification (NCBI taxonomy): domain Eukaryota; kingdom Metazoa; phylum Arthropoda; class Insecta; order Coleoptera; family Scarabaeidae; genus Dermolepida; species Dermolepida albohirtum. Next base: position 301,780 of record JAVIWB010002755.1, read on the forward strand.
TACTTAAATGATTCGCGATGTATTAATGTAATAAATGCAATATATGTTATATATTCGAAGGTGATTTAGTTTGTTTGCAATTGTTAGGGCATTGTCTGTTTGATCGCTATCATTTGAAGAATTCTTTCAAATGTAATTTCTGTTCGTGTGAGCCAGAACTCAATACCTTATAAGTGATTGTTGTTATGATTGAATTTTCCTTGTAAATATAGAAGACAATGCTATTAGGTTATTCCGAAAGTTATTTCGTTTCTTCTTGCGAGGGCAGTTAATTGTATTTCTGGTTCATCCATTCAATCTAAAGTCTACTGCTATTATATATTTTGAGAGTTCAGTTTCAAGGTTAACTAAAAAGAAAAGTTTTTGATTCTCTGTTTGTTTTTCTTTTGGTCGTAATCTTCAACATTTTCGACATTCTTTGCCTGTTATAATTAGCATAAGGATGCAGTTGAAGCAAATTATATTGACCAAGAAAATGCATTGAAAAAAGTTCTATCTTAGTTTACTAACAGTAAAGCAATTAGGAAATTGTATGGATGAATGATTCCCTTTCTGTTTCTCTTATTTTCCGACAACCATCCAACAACCGAAATTAGCGAAAAAATCATTTTGCATATAGTAGGCATCGATGAGAAATAAAATTGTTTATACTTCGTTGTCAAGTTACAACGCAAAATTGCCAAGCCTCAATCTGCACAAAAGGTTAAAACTGATTTGGTGTATCTATATACATATGTACATTAGGGTGGAGCGAAATTTTTTTTTTAAATTTAGTTTTTCCTGTATTAAAAGTCGTGCTCTAAATCTTTAAAGGTGCAGAGAAAAAGTCTTATCTTCCTAGGTCGTCTTGAGGTGGCGCACAAGATTTTAATTTGTGGAACTTTATCATTTATAAAAAAGTAAACAGTGTGGTTTAAAATTGTTTTTTATTCAATTAATTCAAAAGTTTCAGTCTTTTATTTACTCACATAAATCATATTTAATACAAAAGCAAAAATCATTCGTTTGCTAATTGTAATGGGTCTCGTCTCGTTGTTGAAAAAATTGAGACTACGACTCAAACAGTGGATTGTCTTGCCTTGCTTTAATTCTAGAGCAAATGAAACCGTCTCTTGCTTCCGATCCACAAACAGATATTGAAGCTTCAGTGACGAGCTTGACACATCTCTCTACTGCTTGGGTATGACAAGGAAACATCCCAAACTGACTAAAATTATTTCCCGAACGAATCAGGTTAGAAATTTCTGTATTAGAGTATTTTATAGTCATTGGTGGTTCAGTTAGTAATTCGTCGCATTTACTTGAAGTTGTGGAAGGCAGAACTCGCGAACTTTCTTGCTTTTAACACACACATTTTCTTTTCTTGCTTCTAATACTTTTCGAAGCGCCAATTCTCTAATTTTTGAAGTATCATCTTGAAGCATATCCAACAGCATATTTTCTGGGTATGCGAAGAATGAATTTCTGTTTATAGTTTTTAAAACAATACTCTTAAGGTCATCTCTTAAATATAAACTTCTCTTGACCGTGTTGAAAACATGAACTGGACCGTGCTTACAAGATGTCTCTGATTCTGATGGTTCACTTGCAGTACTACTGCATGACCTATGTAATTCTGACATAAACGAAGAAATACTTGAGTCATGTTTTTTTGAACGAATTGATCATATTTTCTCTTTCGAAGTTCATTGCATCATATAGATTTTGTTGTCAACCTATACATACAGCCAATATACATTCTACGCTCATTTCGTGGGTCCTTTAAAAACTTTTCCTCTGCTGGAGGTGCTTTTGTTTGTTTGTTTAAGTATGTGTCAGGACGCGCACTTACATGTTGCGACGTAAACTAATTGTTTTTGAGATTCCTTTAAGAAATTTTTGGACTTCACTGAGCAGTTTCTTCATATTTTTGTATTTGTTGTAATAGGAAATCAATCTTGGTAAAATTTGTTGATGACTTATTATAGGAATTCATGCCTTTTTCCATATATGTTCAATATCAGTAGCAATTATTTCACATATGCACTTAAATGAAGGATCTTTTCTGCCTTTATATAAATTATGTTATTGCTCAAACTTCACCCTTCATGCGCCACCTCCAAATACAGTCGCAGTCTTGTTATTTTGCATAAATAGAGCTTTCTAATAGGGTCATCAATTAATAATACGGGAGGTTTCAAAATTTAAAAAAAAATTTTTTTCTTCATTTTTACTCCATCCTAATGTATATATAAGCATGCATCTACAGCGTACTAGATTTAATTATTCAATATACCCTCTAGGAATAAATCAGCCGTTATATAGTCGTAAATCATAACATAATTATTATGCGCACAGAATAGACAAAAAAAGCACAAAACGAAAAATGATATTTTAGTCTGGGATATTGTAGAAGAGCAACCACGAAGACTTTAATATCTCAGCTAGCACAGTTCATAGTGTTTTTTAAAGAAGCACATGTTTCTATCGAATAAATTGATAAAATTCCGCGAAATTTTTACCCAGAATATATTTCAGCGCTTGCAATTTTGGAAAAATTTATGAAAGAATATCGTAATATCGTAACAAGAGCAATTTAAGTGAAAACATTTTATTTATCGACGAAATTTCATTTTATTTATATGATCGTCATAGTCCTAAATAAGAAGCATCTCCGAAAGAAACTGGTAGGTATGATACGAAAGAGAATACTGATCAAAAAATTTTTGATCGCTCGGATGTCGTTGGCAGTTCGTCTTTTAAAAAGTAAAGACTTTTTTCCCTTAGAGCAGTGCTGATAATATCTAGTTTACTCCTGTCCCGAAGGAATAGCGGTGTAATTTTCAGGTCCGATAGGATAGAATCAGAATCGATCACTGGGGAACTCTGAGAGTGACGATGCTTGTTGAAAAGAAGGACCAGCCTATTGTCTTTCTTGCTGCTCTTTGGTGTTGACGATAGTATTAAGTCCAGAAGAGGATCTAAAATCGGATTAGAGGGGCGTACAATTCTTACGCTACCTCAAGTCAGGAGTGGACGAAGGGATCATAGGGCCTTTGTTAGAATAAAAAATATGTAGAACCGGTAGGAGAGGGAGAGGGGTTACTACAATAGGCGCAACTACCTCCGAAACAGGATTCTAGATAACCTATCTTGAAACTCACCGTGACACTGCGAGCAATCTCTAGCTGAATTATAATAAAGTATTCTCAAATTGTTCTATAGACATTGAAATGGAACCTAGTCCCTCCACTCATCACCAGAGGGCAGAGGGCACTCAGGTCTCGAAGTGTCTATTTTAGTGTTTATATCGTCCATAGGTAAAAGCAAAGAAGGCGAATCAAACCCTTACGGAAATGCATGGGCCATAAGTGAATTCCTATTTAGCGACAGCAGATTGAAGAAGCAAGCAATCAAGTTTGTATACCAAACGCTCCTACAGGCAGCCTATGACAGGAAATAGACAGTTTGTTTCTGTTCCCCATCGATCATAAATAATTAAGTATATTCCTTCCGCTTTCCAAGTATGCGCAACAAAATTTAAAAAATAACTTTAGTACTATATTTCAAAGCTAATTAGGCACGACTAAAATCGCTTATCTATCCCAGAAAAAATAAGAACCCAAATGATATATTATTATTTAATTGATCGTATTAAAATTTAACACACCAAGGGATTTTTTAATAATTTTTTTTAAACTAAATTCAATTAGTCGTTGCAATAGAGCTATCTACACTGATTTTAAATTAATACCAGGAAGAAAACTAAATAAAATATATGAATTGTTACGCAATCTATTAGAAGGGCTCTCTCTCTCCAAAAGAAGGAAAAGAGAAAAACGTAATGCAAAACCCGCTTAGGGAATTTTATACCTCCAGCAAATGTTATAGTATATTTTATTAAATTCTGAACGTTCAAATCACGTTAATAAACAAAGCAAATACCGACAAAACCACTGTATTAGAGAAAATAACACAAGAAGCATTAAATACACGACAAATCCCTTTGCCCGCCAATCCCTCGGGGCGGCAATTCGAAAAAAACGACGGAAGAAAAAAAGGTTTTCCGTCGCCTGCAAAGGAAAATATTTCGCAAGTCCTTTCCTAAACGTTTCGGCGTATAAAAAGCTTACGATAAAAGAAGAAAGCATGAGATAGACTTTGTATATCGGTACGAACATTAATACTTCCTATCAATGCAGCTTTTACAGACTTAAAAATAGCTAATACAAACGAAAAATTAATTAAGAAAGGTCAATGCTTTCAAAATGAACGACTCTGTAAGGAAAATTTGATCAAACAAAACAAAATTTAGTTAATGTGTTACGGGCACGTAATAATTTTTCTTTTACTTCCAAAAAATAATGTGCGAAACAAATTTTTGGACAAAAAATTAACGAAAAAAAATATCTGAAATAAAATACTAAATAGAAAGAATTTACACTATAAATGGAAGAGAACGTAAGACAAATTGAATAAGCAATGAATTGTAGATGAATGCTTAGCATCGAAACGTCATCTAAAGATAACTAAAAAAGGGTATGTCTCTTTATCGAGATGAAGACACTAACTCGCTGCAAGACTCAACCGAAAAGAAAATTAATGAAAACGGAAAAAGAAAGAGTAGAGACAAGAAAGTTTCATTAAAAAAACAGATAGTAGAAAGGAAGAGAGCCAAAAGAAGAACAAAGTTTGGTTAAGGGAATCGAGAGCTACGGTAAGGCCGAAAAGGCAAAGCACTCGTACACTCAAATAAGGGTGGACGTGAAGTGTGTATGTAGGAAAAGTAACCCACGTAAGGACAGCAACAACCTGAACATTCTGACTGCAGCAGGTATACGCAAAAATGAAAAAAATAAACATCTATGTCTCGAGCAAACAAAACTACTGTTAATGAGTAACAAAACTTCCGAGGCTCAATCAGGCCAAGCCAGAGGCAAGCTCAATAAAGAAGCGGGAACATAATAATTAATGATCTCTTATTGAAATGCTCATACAGCAATCAGCCGTTTTACTATTATTTGGTAAAAACGCAATTATGCTGTAACTCTTGTGTAAAAGTAAGTGGTATTTTTGCAAATACATAACAATAAAACTTTAATCTCTATCTTTTATTCAAAAATGATTATCAATCAACGTAATTAAATTACCAAACATAAAGGATTTTGTCTTCTTAAATTTTCTGTGTATTGAAATGGGTGGGGATATCCATTGTAGGTCTAAGCTATATTTTGACGGGACACTGGAGAAAGGAGTAGACTGGATTTTTCTACTTTATATAGGAATAACTCTTAGTACATTTAAAAATTAACTTGAAATATTTATTTAATAAATTCAATAAGATATCTTCTAATAGTTTTTCTTCATCGATCAATCTCCTAATATTTATTTTATAGAAGACATATCTTGATTTTAATCGTCTCAAACGTACAAAAGCTTGCCTAATAACTCTCGAAAATTTAGTTACAATTTTTCATATATGGTTAAAAAGGAAAATTTTACTTTTTCAAATATAAATCGCAACGATTATTATGGATATTATTACAATTTAATATTTAAATTAAGAAATTAAATGTATTAATGACTATCTATTTTTAAACAACAATTTGTATCTGTGCAATACAGATATTAATTGCATTAAACTAAATTAACTAATTAAGAAAATCAAGTCTATTTTTGCAACTTCGCTATGAAATTATAACAAATTTTCATATGCATATATACCTGGTGAACATATGTATATATCAATCGAATTTAATATCCTTATTCTTGAAATAAAAAGAGCACTTATTTTAAACTACATATTTTTCTTTAAGTATTCTTAAAGAACGTAAATGCAACTTTATAACGAAACACAATTAAATAAATACCAAAATTAACATTCTGAAAAAACTAATTAATATCATGAAACTAGGTAATTTTGATGGAGCCTGTGGTTGATTAACTTGATCACTATATTTGTTGATATATAACACCTTGCCACATTAATTTTTGTATTCTGTACACGTATTTTGACAACTAAGTAGTCATTATCAGTAGATAATTAAACCGTGTCGTACGGAAACAAATTCCGCACGCGATCCGTACCGCTGAAAGCGAGAACGTACACTGTATATTCGTTTCACATGATTTTTAAAAATTGCTTTACTTAAACTAAGGCGAATGACATTAAAAAAGGGGACTGTGACAGAAGAGATAAATACCTACATGTGATTTATTGCACTGTCTCTATTCTATCATTTAGCAGACCGAAGAGAGACGCGTTATTACGTCCCGAGTCAATGTTTAACACATGGCTTTTATTCTTCAAAATGTACATACTTTCATACGTATCTAATGCGCGATAATTAAACAAAAGCGAGTAACAAGCAAAAAGTAATGGAAAGCAGACAACAAAATTAAGGAAATATTAAAAAAAATAATAATATAATTTGACGTTTAATTACACGCTGTCATCTTACTTCTTATTACAAGCATAGCTACTACTTTCTTCAAATATTTAGGTGAACTTCTTAGAGTTAATAACTTGTTAAATATATTAGAATTTTACCATAAACTGCCGATAAAATAACTTAGTAAATATATTTTTTATATGAGATTTGGTGACTTTACTTTGTTTAATAAATTATATATTATAACTCAAAAGTATTAATTTTGGACATAGGAAAGTCATACTCGATTGAAAGAAAACTTAAAACTATATTTATCACATGGCATAAAAATATACTAGTTTGATTTGAAAGAAATACGTATTTAACTCTAAAGGCCTCTGTATAATAACGGGTCTTCCAATAGGGACTTCCGAAACTTGACAGTTGATAGCGGCTATATTGTTGAAGCTACATCTGCCGAATTGACTATCATTTATTCAGTCTGCTTTGCCAAATCTCCATGGACGTACATGGCGTTCAACAACACGTGCAAACGATAATTTTTTTTATCAAAATGGGTGCTCAGTTTGGACAACGTTCCGTCCGCTTCGCCCATTTTACGGTCACCATAGTTGTCCTACTGAGAGGACTATTCGCAGTGTGGTGGATAAACTTGAGTCCACTGGTTCAGTAAACAATGAACCAACACCAGCATTACGACGAAACGCAAGATATACCGAAAATATTACCGCTGTCCGTGAGAATGTGTAGGAGAATCCGAGGCAGTCGATTCCGCGTCACTTATAAGAACTCGGTCTTTCTCTTGGCCTGAATTTGATGATATGGACACCAACGATATGTGGTTTCAACAGGCCGGCGCTACGTGCCATACAGCTCATGACACATTGGACATTCTGTACGAGCGATTTGAGGGCATGGTCACGTGACGTGAACCGTCCACCCAGATTGTGCGATTTGATCCCGTTAGACTTTTTCTTGTGGGGTTTTCTTAAGTCTCAGGTCTATGTGAATAAGCCACAAACCACAGCTTCCCTTAAAGCCAACAGAACCCGTGCCATCGGCCAAATTCTGCCTGATTTATGCGCCAGAGTCCTGGAAAAATGGACATTTCGGATGCGCGCCACCCAGCGAACCTGCAGCGGACATTTGCATGATGTTATATTCCATACATAATGGCACCGACAGGCCTTTCAGACGAATAAAGAATTTCGATTATATCTCACACACACTTTGTTTTATTTGAATTTAAAGATAAGAAGCACTTATTGGAGGACCCGTTATAACGAAGTTATTTCGCATAGGTTGTTCAACGTAAAGCAATGTCACAGTTATATAGAGCAATTGTTTCAAAATTATAATTAATTTTTTTCATTAGAGTGAAATAATTCGTTTAATTTAATTATGGAATTTATGATATAACTTTATTATGTATTACGAAATCGAAAAATGAAGTAATGTACAGGATGTTCCATTTACTATCAACCGTAAGAACTCGCACGATTAGTAACGTAATTTGTGGTATGCCGGTTTGTGGTAAGCACTTGAAATTTGGATATTATAATTACAACAAATTCTATACCAACATAGTGTAATTCATTCCGTTTTATATAAGAGTTATCTATAATAAATCGGACTAACAAGATCTTGGATGACTTTACACAAAAGCGATAAAGAACCAAAAATCAAGATATGAGCTTGCTTTTCAAGCAAATAAACGGTGCCACAAAACTAATGTCATAATTTGCCATTTCTGCAGATGACGCCAAATGTCACTGTGTTTTGACATTTATGATGTATGTAGATATATAGAGAATTAGTTGTCAAGAAACCATAAAGAGACACACCTCAAGAACGTGGAATTATTGTTACCGCTTATTGCACAAATTTTCAGTCTGTTGTCTTAGCGCAGTGTGCATTTCATCGTCGTTTTCCTCGTCGTCGTGTCATGTGCTCAAACAATTAATCGTTTGGCTGAGCGCCTCGTGCAAACTGGGCCTACTGTCGCAAGAAGTGGTCGGCCTCGTATTGCTCATTCGACAGAGAACATCGCTGTTGTTGCCGAAGACGTCAGAGAGAATCCACAAATATTAACAAGACGACGATGAACATAATTAGGCATCAGCAGACGTTCGTTGCAACGAATTTTAGTGAAAGATTTGAAAATGTTCCCCTACAAAGTGCAACTGTTCACGAATTGTTGCGCGCTGACCGTCGGTCAAGGTTAACTCACTGCCATACTCTGTGAAACTTAGTGCAAGAGGAGGATGATTTCGTATCAAAAATTATAATGAGCTACTTTCCACTTAAGTGATTATGTTAACAAACAAAATTTGCGTTTCTTGGGCACGGAGACTTCACAGAAAATGCACAAAGAGCTATTGCATTCCCTCAAAGTGACTGGTGCGGCATTTACCGTGAAATAGTGATTGGCTCTTACTTTCTTGAAGACGCTGATGGCACCAACGTAACCATAAATGGTATGTGTTACAGGCAGATGCTAAACGAGTTTTTTGCGGCAAGTTGTTGCATTGGGTCTCGATCATTGTTGGTTTCAACAGTTCACAGAGCTCCGGCAATGATGGAGATTTTGAGACACTAATTTCCAGGTCGGGTGATCTCCCGTTTTGGACATTTGAACTGACCGTACAGATCGCCAGATCTAACAGCACCAGATTTCTTTCCTTCGGGCTTTTTAAAATCTCGTGTTTACTACAACAATCCACGAACATTGCAAGTCTTGAAAGCTAACATTGAACAAGAAATCGCCAATTCGGAGCCAGATGTTTTGCGAGCAACAATTCGAAATGCCGTAAAACGAGCGCAATTATGCATCAACGCGGGGCCATTCGAGCGATATAATTTTTTCCAATTAATGTCATCAATTTTACACTTTCAAATAAACTTTTTATGAAAATAGAGCTCTTCTTTTTCATTTATAACAAAATGGCAGCCAGTTCAAATTACGACATTACTTTTGCGTCACCCGTTAAACAACAAGCATATACCATATTATAACCATGTTAAAGTAATAAGAAAAGTAAAAAACCGAAAATGTATAAAAATTTTTAAATGGTAGAAATTGGTCGACATGACAATCTTAAGAAGTTTAGGTCTCACTTAGACGGCGGGAAAGAAAAACAAGGAAAAATGACAGCCTTTAACAATGAGTTCCTTTTAAACTTTATAATATTTTAGATCATTTTAAATGGGTGTATTAGAAATTTATAATCTAAAAGTTATTAATTATGTGTTTTGTAAATAATTATATGAAAACGGAAAGGCAGTTTTTAATGTAACACATAAGAAAGATCCTTCAAAATGCACAAAACCTTAACTTGTAATGTGAAGTATTTAATAAGTAGGACAATATTGCTTTCTGTGCATTATCCGAATCATAACATATTATGAGTATCCAGAATGTACAAAATCTGTGAAAAGTTACTTTGAAGTAGACAAAAAAATTAATGGAAGAAATATCGGCAAAAAAATAAAGAACTTAATTTAACTATAAATCATTTTATTTGTAGAATTCCCCAATATAATTGTAGTATATATATATAGATATGAGAGTAGTCGTTTATATTTCGGGAACTGGCAACACTGTTAGTGTTGCCTCCGATCTGTTGATTGCATCGTGAAATCTGTCATTTTGAGAATATATTTACCTTGAAAGTTTTATTATCCGTTCGCTATTTCTATTGTTGACAGTAACTTGAAAACTTTATGTCAACGAAAAAATGGAATTAACTCCTGAATAATTTCGTGCAATTATTTTTTAAGGTTCAGCGTGGATTATCTCAACAAGAATGCATCGGCGAGCTGAATTCTTTATATGGCGATGAAGCACCATCGACAACTATAGTATGTCGTTGGTATAGTGAACTCAAACTTGGACGGCGTTCTTTGGACGATAAATTTCGTGAAGGTCGTCCCACAAATGTTGTTGTGTCGGAAAACATTAGTGCAGTGTCTTAATTGATAATGCAAGACAGTCATGTGACATATCATGAGATTGAGGTATCTGTAGGTATTAGTAACACCAGCGTGTATAAGATCGTGCATGAACATTTAACCGTTAAGAAGCTATGTTCACTTTGGTTACCACATAATTTGACAACCGCTCGAAAAAGGACTCGCGTCGATTGTTGGCAAGAAATTCACAAAAAATACAATGGCGGTGCTTCAAAGAACATTTATGAAGTCATTACTGATGACGAATCTTGAATCTACATGTATGAGCCCGATAGTAAACAGCAGTCGACTGTGTGCGTATTCCAAGATGAGCCAAAATCATTAAAACTTGTTCGCCCTCGAAGTACATCGAAACAAATGGTCACCTGTTTTTTCTGAAAACCGGTCACATTGCAACCCTGCCTTTAGAGAGTTGTAGAACGGTCAATTTAGAATATTACACAACTATGTGTTTGCCAAAAATTTTAGAAAAATAAGGAAAACACACCGAAAACGACAAATCATTCTCCACCATGACAATGTGAGCTCTCACAGGTCAGTTCAAACAATTGAATATTTAACCGGGTAAAACATTGATTTGATGAGCCATCCCCCGTACAGTCCTGACCTAGTACCTTGTGATTTCTTTTTGTTCCCACACGTGAAGAATAAACTTCGTGGTCAGCGGTTTTCTACGGGGCAGTTGAGGCATTCAAAACTCAAATTTTGGAGATACCGCCTTTACAGTGGCACCAATGCTTTCGGATTGGTTTAAACGAATGCAAAAGTGCTTTGATTTTCAAAGAGAATACTTCGTAAAGCAATAAAACTATTTTCGATAATAAAAAATTTTTCTTGTTTGCTATTCCCAAAATATAAACGGCTATCCTCGTTTATATACATGTATGTATGCGTGCGGCCGTACCTGCATGCGTGAGTGCTTGCGCGTGTGTGTGTGTATGTGTGCGAGGAGAAATTTAATTTTCATACTGTGTTACACAAAAACATATCTAGAATAGAACAATCTTCTTGGCTATTATCCATCTACTTCGGTTTAATATTCTAATTCCTGTATTTCCAGTTATATAATTAATTTACATGAAACAAATTCAAGCAAGAAATCGATTAATTTGAAAATTAAAATTTAACAGCAAAACCAAAGCTTTCAGTTAATATTAATATCATTACTACATCACCGAGCTCTTGACAATTGAACACTACAAAATTGAGTTTTTATGAAGTTCAATATTTCTGCTATCCTTAAGAGATGTTACTATTTCGAAATGAGAGGTCTTCCTTGGATCATCCGTAGCCTCGCCTTTATGTAAATCACGTCATCTTCCGAGCAAGTCTAGACGAAAGACGTTTAAAAAAGCAGGTGTTATACTGTTACAGCGTGAGTGATAGCTCTGCATTCTGACGTCATTTAAATTTGCGTTACTGTCTTATGTAGACTGCTCATTGTCATATTTAGAATAATCACAATTATTACATTAATATTTTATTGAAAATTCACGTCAATATGTTATATCATAACAATTAGTATTTAGATAACTTACCAACAGCCTCTTCACGTGAGAAATCACTTGTCCCAAAGGAAAGGAAGCTACCTGAAAATATATATTTAAATTATGTTAACGTAACTGCTTTAATTTAGTGCAACTTTTTAGTAAATCAAAAAATAATAAAGTTATGAAAATATATATACCAATATGTTTAAAATTAAAATTTCTGTTTGGAAGAAATATGAAAATTGAAATTCTGCAACTATTAGCAAATTTTACTTTAAACAAAGGAAAAACAAATATCAATATGTTGGCGCGAATCAAGTAATATAACATACAGCAGTAATTTTATTGATGCAATTAATAATAATAAAAAAAATAATAGAAATAATGTCAGGCACAATATGGTTGTATTTGAGATGCGCTGAGATTCCATAAATTCTAAATACTCATGCCGCAAAATAACAAATAAATAACAGTGACCGTTCAAGAATTTGAAAGATTAACCAGCACAATAAAATGAGACACTTATGCTTGCCAACTAAACTCCTCAAAGTGATTAAAACGCGTATCTTTGATTCACTGGCCAATTTAATAAAGAGTTGCCTGATGAATGGAGTTCTTTGCAAGCAGCATAAACTAGCGAAAATAATACATATTCATAATGGAGGCAATGTAGACAGTCATGGAAATTACATTTTTAAAATACACGAGTGACAATTTTCAAATAGATTGGCTTCAAATTGGCTTCTTTGGGTAAGCACAAATTAATTACTAATGCTCAATACCGATTTCGCTGGGCCAAGACAATAACCCTGGGCATCAGTGATATGACAAATATTATATTTGGTGCACTAAATGTACAAATGGCTTGTTCTGATTCGAGTAAGATCTTTGATGCTGTGGACTAAAAGTTTTTGAAAAAGCTGTACTAGTAACGAATACGTAGAACAGCACGTGGCATAACAGTTTCTTATTCAGTAGACAGACAATAATATATTAAAATAAAAGCTAAAAGTTCGATCAGATGGCTGCTAAACGAGGAGTAGTCCGAGGATCATGTTGGACCATCTACGCTTTGTTATTTATGTATATGAAGAAGGTAATATATCAGCTCATAAGCTATGCCCGTATACCTATTTTATATCGCTGATCATAAGAAAAGTAAAAAAAGTGGAACAAGTAATGAAAGAGGCAGACAAATGGTTTTCGACAGATAAACCTAAATTTAATGCAAACAAGATAAAAACTTAGACTTTGGTGTGAATATAAAAGAAAGCAACAGTGGCATTAAAATCTTGGGCTTACATGTCGACAGAAAGTTAAGCTAGACCACGCAATTGTATGAAATAGAAGAAAGATTGTCCGCAGAAATGCTTAGAATTGTAAGAACTGAAAACATATCCACCCACAGCGCATTGCAAATGACATATTTAGAAAATTTTCATAGCATCACTGTTTATGGATTGTAATTCTGAGGAGTGATATCAGAAGCTAAACGCATTTTCTTATTACAAAGGTGGGTAGTAAGAGCATTGAGTAGCCTAAAAAGAGACTAATCACTTCAGCCAGTCAGACAGAAAATACTAGCCTTACATGCACTGAAAAGTTATAACTTTGAGGGCTTGTTTCATTCTACATAAGAAATTCTTGAAAAAAAATCCTCCTTTCTGTTGAGATTCAAGCTCATGATCTCAAGGTAAGCATGATATAAATTTAAATATCACCAGGAAGAAGGGAATTTTTTCAAAAATTACTGTAATGTATATATTACCATGTGCGGAGCGGTCAAAATTAGAATTTTTCAATACTCAACTGGTGAATATATGTACATATATCCATAGTTGCCAAAGCCGTTCATAAAAATCAATATCGATGAAGGAAATATGGGGATACTTAGCTATAATACAAAATTACAAAAAAAAACCTAGTGACGCTGTATCATAGACTTCAGTTACTCGAAACCATGTTGACTTTTAGCGAGTCAAAATATAGATTAAGTTACCTTATCCCGTATGCAAAACAAATAGAATTCAATTTATATTAATTTACATTAGAAACTTAAACTAAGTACAACTATTGGCTTGGCAACTAAGTACTTTTGGTTTTCACTGATAGAGAGCGTTGCTTTATTTTTTTTATTAACGTATGTTAGAGCTGTACTTTACCGTTTATCGCGTGATACTAGTCACATTGATGTAACTTCAAAAGTAAGTAGTGCGTGATTTTTATTAAAGCTATTAGTTGTGGGTTAATTTATATGGAGTGCAGAAACGAACATTTTCGACATATTTTACTATTTTATTTTCGTAACGGAAAGAAAGCTGCTGCGGCTCATAGAAAGATATGTGAAGTTTATGGTGCTAATTGCTTAACAGAGTGCACGTGTCAGAATTAGTATGAAAAATTCCGTTCTGGAGATTCTTCCCTCAAAGATGAGCAACGTTCTGGTCGGCCTACTGAAGTTGATGATGACCAAATCAAAGTCATAATTGAAGAGGATCGTCATATAACTGTTCGAGAGATTGCGGAGAGGCTACGTGTATCGCACACAACAATTGAAAAACATTTAAAATGTCTTGGGCTAGTTAAGAAGCTTGATATTTGGGTACCTCACGAATTGAAAGAAATTCATTTAACACAAAGAATCAACTTTCGCGATATGCGCCTTAGACGAAATGAAACCGACCGTTTCTTAAAACTATCAACAATAATAACACTGGATGAAGCAATCAAAGAAAAACGGCCAGAATTGTCAAATCGGAAAGGTGTAGCTTTCCAGCAAGATAATGCAAGGCCTCACACATCTTTGGCAACTCGTGGGAAACTATTGGAGCTTGGCTGGGAAGTGATGCCGCATCAGCCATACAGCCCTGATCTAGCACCATCTGATTACCATTTATTTCGAAGTTTGCAGAATTCTTTGAATGGTAAAACTTTCACAAATGACGATGACCTTCACTCGCACCTGGTTCAGATTTTTGCTGATAAGGACCAGAAATTTTATGAGCGCGGAATCATGCAGCAGAAAGAAAGATGGCAAAAGGTCATTGAGCAAAATATATAATTGATTAAAAACTATTCTTTGTATAAAAAAAAGTGTTTTATTTTATACTACAAAACCGAAAGTACTTAGTTGCCAACCCAATATTTTTACAACATTTCTATAAAACATTACTAAATAAGTAATTATCTAAGTATACATTTATTTCATTTATTACTGTTTTGTTTACTTATTCTGCTATTTCTACTCCGAGCTATATTATTTATATGCATCTTTGTGTACCACCTTTGTACCCCTCGCGCGCCTCGTATTGCCAACTGAGCAGGAGTAATTAATTTCTTTTTTCTATTACTAGTTATTATTGTAATGTTTTTGAATTTACTTAATTTAATTATTCACGTTAATTAATTTGCTTGTACCATATTTGTCGTATCACCTCGCTTTATCTTACTTTATTTTATTTATTTTTGTCTCCTGTCCTGAATTTATTGTTTTTTATCGTTATTTAATTTAGTTAATATATTATTGAAGTTTGAGTTACTTTCCTTTTCTTGATTAATATCATCACAAAATTATAACCCAGTTATAAGAATCTCTACTTAAAAGGGAACAAATAGTTTGTCCCTTGTTCTGCAAACTATCAGCAATATAATAATGGCCACTATAAAGTGGCGTGCTGATTAACGCCCCGAGAACGTAAAAATTAAATCAGCATTGTCGTACAGACTGAATCTACTATTCTAGTCATTATACAAAATTTAAACGATTTACTGTCAATATAATTTTTTAATTTCTGTAAAATTTTTTTTGTAAACTCTCAAACAACCCATCTACTTCTGTTTGAACTCGTCTCAAAATACCCTATCCAAAAATAATTGACAAAAAATGGCGGTTGTAAGTACTCTAAATTAATTGTTTTTGAAAACAATTTTTATTAACGTTATTTATACATTTTATTGGAAAACTCAATGATAATTTATTTAATTAATATATTTTTTAGAAAAATATTACTTACAGAGTAACAAAATAACAACACACATTATGGATTGCAAAGTAATCCGATATCGTCACCACCCGAATTACACAACTATTCGTTTCTTATCTTTATACGCATGTATATATACCTTCAAAAAACTTATTCATGCATATTTTCAGAATTGTAAAAATTTCCTACACTGGTTTACCTTAAAGTTAAACTTATTATAAAAATGATTAGGCTTAACGCATTAAGCGTATTTCCCTCACCTTTTTTTAAATTTTTTATGAATGTTTGATGAATATTCGAAATTACGAAAACGTGTAGACGTCGATCAAGGTAAAAAAAGCGAATACCATAAGCAAGCGGTAAATGCATATATACGTAAATACACCAAAATCAGTTTCGCTTTTGATGTTTATGTCCAATTGAAGCAAAATATAGAATTAGTTCTATGTGTAAATTATAAATTAGATAATCCAAATTGTACAGAGCTCGGCAAAACTAACTCCCTAATAGCAAGCATAAACAGCATAGTAGCTCAAGAAGCCATTCAAAAATTTATATTTTGAAGGAGGAATGTTTTAAATTACTTTACAACATTTATTTTAAATTTATTCTATACTTAAAAGGAAGAATGAATAAACACACCAGATTGATTAGTTCTTGCACTTTGAACTTATAGTACTTAATTTAAATACTGTCTTCGAATACGTCATAAATTCTCAATCATTTACATAAGTTACCATAAAATTCCGAATTAAAAAAGGTTAATATTTTTATGAGAATTTTTAAATCATTTTAATTTCTTATTCGAAGACACTCTGATGAAAACGAAAACTTGCTTTTTAGGATAGTATTCCGATGACGTTACATTTATATATAATTAATACTTTATTTGAAAAATTGTTCAGCACATTGAATGCCAAAATTGTTATGATTTCACTTCTTTAATTATTAATATGCAAGAATTTTCTCATGTTTCGATAAAAAGCAATTTGACTGAAGATAATTAAAAATAAATGAATCAATAAGCTTCGTTTTTAATAGAAACTTATGAAAAAAATTAGAAAAATTCCATTCAATTACAAATTCAAAAACGAAACGATATTATTGGAAATTGTTAAAAAGTTCTATTAACAAATAAAATGGAACGAAGGAATAACAATTAGCAACGAATAGTAGCGCACTAGCTCTGATAGCTGCTTAAATTTGTCGTGATAAGCTCATTGTCGAATTTTGGATCACTCCTTGGGGAATATTATTTCTCTTGAGAAGAACGGCTTGGAGCTGGCAAATGTCAACTTACTGGAATTCTTAGAGTATCCCAAACGTGCTCAATTGCATTTAAGTCTGAGCTTCGTGGTGGCTAGTCCATGACTTGTCTATTGACCACCTGTAAGGAGTCCAAAATTTGTCTAGCGATATGAGGCCTCGTATTATACCACCTGAATATGAAATTGCTCAATCAAAATGTTGCATGGACCTGAATAATGTTCTCTGGGTAGTATTCAAAGCAAACACCTCCCCAGAGGATTCTTCATCCACCATTAAAGGGCTCCCTTAGAGCGATTGTGAAGTCATGATATCCTTCTCCGGTTTGTCGCTTGACTCTTTCGCAACCATCTGCAAATTTCAAAATATACTCCAGTCTCGTCCCAAAACAAAATTCACTTCCAATCTTTCACTGTCCATTTAACATGATTTCTAACAAATCTCAAACATTATACTCTGCGTATTGCGGTAAGCAAGGATCCAACTACAGGTCTTCTGCCACACAATCTTTCTTCCTTCAATTATCTCCTCGGCGTTAGAGTAGAAACTCTGGCCTTACTGACTTCTTCGAGCTGTTTACTAAGTTCTGTGCTTTTCGCTCGAATTTTTGTGGAAACTTGCAGTTGCAAAGAACAATCGTCTCTAGCACTTGTGAGTCGTTTCCTACCTTAACCATATTTTCTCGAGTGCTTAACTATCGCGTGCTTAACGTGCAGTAAATTAGCTACATTACACATTGTACGTCCTTGTTCTAGCAAAATTGTAGATATTACACATTCATCATTGGTTAACTGATGTGGTTCATTTATGATTTTGAATTTAAATTTTATTAGCTTACATTCTTTACACGTGAAACATTAACAAACTACTAAATAAAACTTAAACGTTGCTTGAACTGTAACTTAAACAACCTAAGAAAAACTATGTAGTAAAATTTGGAGTTAACTTGCGGCTGTTTTCACCGAAAATGTCAAAATTACTTTGTAGTGTGACGAAGCTACTTGATTGTGATCAGAAAAAATCAAAAAATTTTAGAAAATATAAAAATTATAGCAAATATATAGGAAATATTGATTGGTTCGTTAATTTTGAAGATGACTTTGTGTTTATATATTATTAAGCACAAATTTGTATAGTTGCGTCCCTCGCTTATGAATTTCAAATACGTAAATGTTTTCGGATTTGAATTTTTGCCCCCCATTCCTATCAGCTGATTCTTTTCTAATCCTGTTCTTTGAATTGTATGATTGGTAATTTGTTTGTATAACATTAAATGTAATTGAAGACGTCGGCTTCATTATTAAATTTTATCACGGATTTTTCAGCAATTAATTATTAATTGTATGGAAATTTCTATTTATTATTTATACTGTTATAGCTTTACTGATACATACTAATTTTACTAATTTTGTATTTAAAATATAATTTTTTATATCAAACGAATTGCATGATCATCTTAACCAAAGACTAACAAACGCAATTGTTTCTTTTCCCATTTATTTATATCTTTATAAATATACGAAGAATTTTTGCCAATACCAAATTATGCTAATTTTCATTCTAAATCTATTTTGAAATGAACTTCTAATATCATCATTAATATCATTGTAATTCTTGCATTCTAACGATATTGTTTCTTAACATTAACAATTTTGTCTCTAATTCTGTGTTGACTATTATCTTTCCAATTTTATTAATTTACTTAATTATTTATTTTATCATTATTTCATTTTTTTCCAGTTAATTACTTTTATATTCTGCATGGACTGTTGTTATATAAGTAGATATATATTAGTTGCGCAACTAAGTCCTCGCTGTTTTTTTGATGAAAATGCAACTTTATTGTCAAAAATTGTTTACAAATAAATCATTCAAAATATTGTCCATCACTAACGGCAACATTTTCCCATCTTTCTGGTAGAGCTCGAATACCGTCAAGGTAGAAGTGTTCGTCTTTTGAGGCTATCCACGAATCAAGCCATTTTGAGATGTTTTCATATGAGCGGAACTGCTGATTAACCAGACCATGTGTCATCGAACGGAACAAGTAATAATAGGACGGCTCAATATCTGGGGAATATGGCATGTGGAGTAGGACCTCCCATTTGAGCGTTTCTAAGTAGGTTTTAAAGGGGTTTGGTCACGTGAGGCCGAGCGTAGTCATGCTGTAGAATCACTTTTTCGTGCCTCCGCTTGTATGTGGCCGCTTTTTGCGCAGTACTCGACTCAATCACATCAATTGAGTTCGATACCGCTCCCCAGTGATGGCTTCGTTCGGTTTCAACAGCTCATAATAAATAACACCGCCCTGGTCCCACCAAATACACAGCAAAACCTTCGCAGCGTGAATATTCGGGCGAACCGACGATGTAGAAGCATGATCCGGCAGTCCTCATGATTTCGTTCTCTTTGGGTTGCTGTAATGAATCCATTTTTCATCACCCGTAACGATGCGATAAAGAAAACCCTTCCTTTTTTGCCGCTGGAGCAATTGTTTACAGGCGAAAAAACGACGCTCAACGTCTCTTGGCTTCAAATCATAAGGAACCCAAGTTCCTTGTTTTTGAAGCACTCCCAACGCATGGAATCGCTGGAAAATAGCTTGGCGGGTAACTCCTAATGCTGAAGCAAGTTCTTTTTGCGTTTGGCACGGATCCTCATTGAGGAATGCCTTCAATTCAGCGTCTTCGATGGTTTTTGCTCTTCCTTCACGCGAACGGTCGTCAACATCGAAATCACCGTCTTTGAAGCGACGGAACCAATCACGGCACGTTGTTTCAATTAGAGCAGCATCTCCGTAAACTTTTTGGAGTTCTCGATACGCTTCAGCCGCCGTTTTCTTCGAATGAAAGAAGAAAAGCAACACTTCCCGCAAATGACTATTATTTGGAACAAAATCAGACATTTTCACACAACCAAAAGTATATGACGCAAAAACAAAATCACTAATGTGTCAAAGCGGTTTGTTTACCATATGTCAAAGCTTGGTTCATGACGTTTTGGTTATGTCACAATCGACCAGCACTTACTACTGGAGTTGCGCACCTAATACATAAACAGAACTTAATTATATTTGCCAATAGAAACACTGTGTGTGCCAAATATATTCTAAATCTTTCCTTATATAACATAATTGGGAAAAACAGAAAAAATAACTCATACAGTACATTAAAATATTAGCCATTAAATTGAGCCAGAACTACGGAATAAATACATTTATTAAGAGGTAAAATTTCTAAATTATTTAGTAGTATTTTGAGAATATTTTCGGTTCTTATGTGTAACAAGTTCAGAATATTAATTCCTTCCAAGGACGGTGTTCTTTTAGTTAAATTAAACTTGTTACACAGCATGATGAAATCCTTTATGCCTCTAGTATGACCATATATTCATGAATACCAGTAAAGTACTCATTTCTATTAAAAAAAATACATACTCTATCCAAAATGTAGAAGCTAGGAACTGGTAATATTAACAAAAAACATGTCCTTCGCAGCCACCGAGTGAGTGATCCAGGAGCTTACTGCATTATAATAAAATGAAATTAGAAAATTCGTTTTTAAAATTGTCTTTAAGTTTTTAACCAAAAAACTCATTCCGGTCAAGAGACCCTCTCAAGAATTTATTGGTTCGCTGTTCAAAATAAAATTATTTAAAACATCTGTGTGTTTTATTTCAATTGCATAGGGCTTTCAAAACATTTATAATTTTTCATCAATTACTATGTCAAAATTCTTAAATTTGAATATTCCTGCGATGCACAATATTAATTCTCCCAAATAAGCTGTAGGTCTCTGGGTCAATATTCCACTAATTAAGATAGCTGCCATTGTTATCGTTTGTTTTATATATATATATATATATATAGGATTTTAAATTAACTCCCGTATATTTACTTATTTAGTGATTTCTCTCGCTTAACTTCCAGGATGCTTACTATCTGAAAATAAATGCGGAGAGTGGAAAGGTTTCCCTGTTAATACGATGTAACAGACCGCCAAAATATTGTAACTCTGAAAACTTCTGTCAAAACTGAAACAATTGATCCAAAGACATTGTTATGTTAACTAAAACGCTTTTGAAGAAAAGGAACAAAAAGAAAGGAAAAGTTCGGCTCAATACAAGTTTATTGTATGTTCGAATCCTTTGATCTACAAAGTATAAAGCTAGATGCTTCATTACGAATAAGTATTAAAAGAACATAAAAGGAAATGCTTAGGCTATTGTTATTAACACTAAATAAAATATGAGAAACTATTTCCCCTCTATACGTAGTTTTGGTTCACCTAAAATTATACAATACAATATGTGCCCCTAATTGGACACTTCCTAATTATAACAACAAAGCTCATCAACCAAATAATTGCAATGAAAAATTATTATATAGATTAATAAAGTTCAGCTTTCCACGGAATTAATAGTTACTTAAATATTGAAAGCAAAAGCTAAAGTAAAATTTGACTGTGGTTTTCAGTAGCAGTCGTTTAAGTAAATTAAGAGAAGAACTATAATACGTGGCTGATAGTAAACTATTTGCTTGGCAATGAGCGAAGAAAATGAACAATTAAATGCTAGCCATACCATTTCAGTAAAATACTAATAGTGTACTCAAAAAGGCCCTGAATTGACAAAGTCGAACTAATATGGATACATCATTCTTCCATTATAGGAAAGTTGATTTGCAATTTGATACAATCAGACGGTGTGCGGATTATATTGTAGATTTTAAGATCATCAGTGTGCTCTAGAAATTCACAGTTTAATTTATCCAATAGATTATTGATAAAGATGTTAAAAAGAAGGGGCCCGAGATTTGAACCCTGAGGAACACCAGAAGTCATGGAAAATAGTTAGCGGAAAATCCTTGTAAAACACAGGCCAGGTCGATTAACGAGGTATGATGTTAACCGAATCAGTGCAGCACAAAAGTTAAAGTAATCCAGCTTTGCAAGGAGAATGTTGTAGTCTATGGATTCAACGGCTTTAGAAAAGTCTGTATATATAACGTCAACCTGTTGTCGATTCTCGATTGTCAATTGCCGAAGAAAGAATAATGCGCGCTAAATTTGTGGTTGTTGATTGGCCATGTTGGTGATAAAATAAGATTGATTTGTTATCTATCTGTAAATCTAGTGAAATAAAGTTTCCTTTAAAGGACCTTCAAAAAGTTTGGTGATATACTTATAGGTCTCTAATTACTAATGTTAAATCTGCCTCCCTTCTTTAACACGGGTATAACTTTAGTCGTTTTCCAGATGCTTGGAAATACATATGTGTTTAAAATTAAATTTTAAAGATTGATAAAAAAGATTCGCTAATCTGCTGCACAGTCACGTACTAGAAAACTAGGCTACCACCAGTAGTTTCGTCAGATTTAAGTTTAGCTGCTCTAAAAATTATATTGTCTACCATAATATGTCCAGCATCAAAGGAGCGATAATTACCGAACGTCACTGCCCACGCTGTATCACTTCTCTTTAATATTCCGTACACCAAAATGACATTACGAGAAACTTCATCAACGCCTACCTCGATCGAATCACAAGGTGACTATCCTTTGTTATCACGTTAAGTAAAATCGCAATATGTTTGTTTCCATCGAGAGCTGTTTTTGAACATCATGTATAAAGTTGGTTATTCAAAGATTTACATGCAAAACGTAAGATGGTTTATTATGAAATATCCCCATCCATGCATCAAAACATTCTTGTAAACTCACTCTCCTCCTGATATTTTAAAAAATTACCCCTTGAAGATCCACAATACATTTAAAAAATTTACAAGTAAAACGAAAATGAAATAATGAGATTTGTATCATGTTAGGCTCAATATTGAGAGAACTTTAGTCAAAAAAGCCGATTATATCAACAAATTTCTATTTAAAATGTCGATTTATAACTGTGTTTGTTGGTATTAATTTTCCTTTGTAAACTTATTTTCCTTGGTAAACAGAAAATAAATATGTATAGCCTTTCTGACCGCACATTTTAAAATATTTAATCATGACGTTTGTGACGCTTTTCTACCAAGTACTGACGAAATCGTAATTGACAAACAAAGGATGTACTTAACTTTAACCGTCTGTATAGCAACTTTTAATCTTAAATTGAAGCATATTAAGGAAGGGTATTAATGGAGCAAATTTATGTAGTTTTCATTATCGGAAAAGGCCAGAATCTCACAAGAAATTGAAACTTGCTCTTTGACATTACTGCTGGCAAAACATTATTTTCATATGTAGGACCTGTATTACAATAACCTTCAACCTTCAGATAACGCTCAAATCTCAAATATAACAAGTCCCAAAAATTTTCTCATTTTTTCGGTCTATTTTTTGATGCCTCCAACGTCTGGCCTGCAATACAGTTTGCCTCTGTGGCCACTAATCCTAACAGATCTAGCGTTACAAAAAGGTAGACAATTCCGCAATATTTTATACATCTACATTTGGATCGACAATCCCATCAAATTAAAATTTTTTTAGATTTTCATCAATAACGTCCTTTCGTGAAGAAGTTGTTAGAATATTGTTACTATTATTTAATACACTATCAGCAAGTCATCAATCACAGCTTCATGTTCCTTTTCTAAATTAGATTCTTCAATGGAAATAGAGGAAATGTCTTCAAAATCTAGGTCGTTAATACGATCAAGAATATATACGCCATCTTCTTCAATATACGCATTTCGGCTACCATTGCTCCCTCATCGTTGTCTAACAGTCGTTTCTTTCCAGAATTTGCGAATTTTTAAAAATACTAAATACATTTTAAAAGTAAGAAACTAAATATTTTGCATATCAAAATTAATAGAATTACGTACTCAACATAAGTAAAACTTAAATATTTGCATAACGACAACACGAAATAACATACAAGAGTAATATACTAAACAGTATTACTGATTTTATTTTAGAGAAATGCAGTCGGTTAATGGCAGCTGGCTGTACATGTCGTGGCTAGCGTTTTAGAGCTCTTTTGACTGCTCACGCAATTTACAAACTCGAAAGTGCATCCATAGCCTGGTATCTCTTTTATGGTGTTTAGACTAACCCTTTAGGGAGAGTCCTGCATAAATTCTTGACTTATCTTTCATTTAAATCGGATGGACGATGTACGGGTGGGACGAATTATAGCGAACTGCTTAAATGATATGAAATCATCTCACTTTCTGAAAGGAGAAAAACCATTAGCGCTCTATTACTATTTTCATTTTGTTAAATGCGCCCATAGTTCATTCAGCACAAAATTTCAATATTCTTAGGTTGGATTGGCCTATATAAATATACTTCTGATGGTAATTTAATATATTGTACAGATTTCTACCATGTACTATCTAATCGTATTGTAATTTAATCGTTTCTTGTCCGCTACTGGATTTTATGTGTTGGGCGTTTAATAAATTATTATTATTATTATTATTATTATGCCCTTCTTGATAGCTGCAACATGCGACAATTTTTTTTCTACTTCTAAGGACATAGAATGCTTCGATTATTAATTAGTCAAACTGATAACAAATAATTATTAATTAATCGAATTAAACATAGTTATTTGTTATTTAGTATATTCTCCATTAGTAATGAAAGAACCTGAAACAAAGGAATTTATTTTATCACCCTAAGAAGCATATTTGTAATGTATATTACTTACATCATTAATAAATCTAAATGATATACCAGCTGCTAAGCTATTATTTACAAACACATAAACTTAATTAGAAAAGGCAAACCGATACAATAATGTTATACCGAAAGCCGCGCTAAAATTGATTCAAAATGTATATACTTTATCAACATTTATATCCCACCTGATGTAACGAACGAGATGTATGATTTGTTTTTTGACATGTTTACTCTGGACCTGCTTGATGAACAACTTGTAATAGTCGGAGATTTCAACTGCCTTAATTTTAATTCTAATTGTAGTAGTGACCAGAAAACGATCGCCTTACTTAACTTTATGTCTACGCTTAATTTAACATAACACAGTATTGGATTTAATTTTTTCCAATATCGATTGCTCTCTTGTTGTGTCCCGCGATTTGGTACCGTTAGTCCCTAAGGATCCTTGCCATCCAGCATTAACTATAGCTATGGATTTTTCAAATGTCATGTTTACATGTAACTTTCCATCTAATAATAACCAGCGTTACGATTTCCGCAGGGTTAACATGGCCTCTCTCAACACTACCATGGCTGCTCTTGACTGGTCCTTTCTAGCTGACTTTACTAATCCTAATGATGCTCTCACAGCTTCTTACGATAAACTTTATGAAATTATTCAACATACAGTCCCCTTAAAAAAATGCCCTCGCCACTATCCTCCCTGGTTTAATAATGATGTCAAAAAGCTCCTTAGCTTAACTTGGAGTCTTGTTCGACTCGCATCTTAGCTTTTCTAAGCATGGAAGTAGCAAAACTACATCATCTTTCAGTGGTCTTGGGTTCCTTATTCGTTCTTGCAGGGGTTTTAGTAGCTTGCACCCTTTAAAGGTGCTTTACGGTTCTCTTGTCCCGTCCAGATTGGAATATGCTTCAGTTGTGTGGTACCCTCTTTACCATTACCAGCAGTTACTCCGGGAGCGTGTTCAAAAGAGGTTCCTGAAATATTTATTCTACAGGATTGATGGTCATTATGCTGCCTTTGGTTAGATGTATGAAGGTCTGCTTGCTAGGCACAATTTTGATTCTCGTGCTATACGCAGGGAGAAAGCTAGTGGCGGTTTTCTTTATAAATTAATAATTCAATAATTTTATTGAGTCTTCTGTGCTGTTGTCCCAGGTTGATTTTCTTGTGCCTAGTTTTGACACTAGATCATCGCCAGCCTTCCCAATAGCTAGGGCAAGAACCAATGTTCTCTACAAGGCTGTATTGGTACATATGTCCAGAAATGCCAATACATTATACGAGGATCACTTTCGGTAATTTGAATCTATTATTGTTAGTTCATTTTAAGTTTAACAGGTATCCAGTCTGTATATGCTAAAAGTGAAAATACTATAAAATATCCATTAAACCATTTATTACATTCAATATACTTTAAATTTAAACAATTAAATTGGAATAAATTTGGTCGAAAAGATCAATAGTTATCTACACGTAAAAAAAAATTAACACTCATAGTCAACAATTATTAAAACATTTTTATTTATTACACATTAGCATAATAATATTCTCAATTTATTCAATATATTCAAATTATTTGCAATAGCTCACACATGAGTAAAATAAATTTTTAATAGGCGCTATACATTTTGTGATGAAAATATCATCACTGTAAACGTATAAGAAGCAACTCCTTTGCTTAGCTTTACTTATATTGTCTCTCAAAATGCAGGCGTATTCGCCGAGAGATGTATTAAAGAAAGAACAAGATATCTAAACATTTCTAAATAAGCATGAATAAGATATCACGGTAAATCGCTTCGAGAGACAGTTAAAAAGATATTTCCAAGTATGAAATAATATAAAAAATAAATTAGAAAGCAGATCCTTTTTTGCTTCTATTTTTTATTTTATGTATTTAGTAATTTACTTTATCTACTGGAATTGTAAAACAATAGAGAATTCAAATTAAAAATTTATAAAGATGAAGCTTCTTATTATGTATATGAAAACCAGTTAACCTTAATCGTACTTTCCGCATGAATATTGACTTGTGATGTAATCAAAGGCAAGTTTTTATATATATATATATATATATATATATATATATACAACCATGCTCAAATGTTTTAGACACCTTACGAATTTATGTACATACATACATATATAGTTTATATAGTTTAGTCAAAAGAGAGGTGAGGAAAATAAAACTGTTGTGAAAATTATGTACAAAGTGTTATTTAATAATATAGTACAATTTATCAATATTTTGTCGCTCCGCCCTTGGCCTTAATGACAGCTCGCACTCGTCGAGGCATACTTGCTACTAAATTGTAACACTCTGCCGGTGGTATTGCAGCCCATATTTCGAATTTTTGTTGATAATTCTGCTTTTGACAGGCATTTATGTTCCGTGATCTTAGTTTTTAAGATTTGCCACAAATTTTCAATGGGCGACAATGGACTTTGTGGCGGCCAAGCCAATACCTCCACTGTGTTTTCCTCGAACCAACGCAATACAGCTCCCGATTTGTGGCAGGGCGCATTATCTTGCTGAAAAATGTATTGTGGAATATCCTGGTCGAATAGTTTTAGCGCAGACGGTTCTAATACTTCCTCCAACATGGCTAAATAGCGTTGGCTATTCATCCGTCCATCGCACAGGTACACTTCTCCAACACCGTATGCAGACATACACCAAACCATGATACTACCACCTCCAAATTTTACTGTGGGAATGATGCATTGTGGTTCATAAGCTTCCCCTTGCCTACGCCGAACGTATAGCGTCCCAGGTAGTCCCCAAAGCTGCCAGGCAAAAGAAGAAAGTTAGCACTTAGACAGGAATTATTTTGTTTAATGTTACATGTAGACTGAATTGCATACAACGATAAGAATATTAGTCATGAAGATGTACTTACATACGTCGATATTCGATTCATCAGACCAAAGAATTTTCGACCACTTCTCGATTGTCCAATTTTAATGTTGTTTGGCCCATAAACACCGCTTCTTTTTATGAGCGTCAGTTAAAAACGGTTTACGTCGCGCTTTACACCCTCGTAAACCAGCACGCTGGAGACGCCTTCTCACTGTTTGCGCAGAAACTGTTACGCGATAACGCTGTTTCAGCTCACTGGCGAGCTGTTTCGACGATTTTTTCCTATAACTGAGAGCCAGTCTTTGTAAAATTCTGTCTTCTCTAATCGAGGTACAGGGTTTTCTGCCACTTTTTGGTCTGTTAACAAACGACCCACTCTCCTGATAGCGACTAATGGTTGTACGGACTGCACACCGCGAACATTTTTTTTTGCAATTGCAGCTATTGATAACTTCTGGGAATGCAGTAGCAGTATTTGGGCGCGTTCCCCTACCGACAACTCGTGTGTTTTAGGTATTTTTCTTCAACAAATAACTGACACAACGTGAAAAAATAGGATAATCTAATTGATCTCTACCACAAACTCACAAACGCACGTTGCTCATACACTGCTAGAATGACACTAAATTTCTAAAATCCACAATTTCCCCTTTCCACCTATTCTTTTCAATAGGGGATTAACTAGGGTATTCAAAAACGCATTTCTGTAAATACCTTTAACTATTTTTACGGTTGATTTCTGTCAGACTTGGATAAAACCGAGAATAAGGGTTTTTACCTCGGGTGTCTAATACATCTGAGCATGGTTGTATTATGAAATAACATAATTGAATAAATACAAAACCAAAGCAACAAGAAATAGTGGTATATTTATTTAATTATTTAATAAGGTCCTATATTAAAGTATATTAGAACAAAAGGATATTCTAATTAACATTTGTAATATAGGTTTTGATAGAGCCTGTGGTTGATTCGCTTAATCACTGAAGCTTGATATATAACCCCTTGCTACATTAACTTTAGAGTTTTGTATACATATTTCGACAACTAAGTTGTCGTCATCAGCAGATAATTAAAAAGTGTCGCACCTGGTAAACTACGGCGAAAAAACACCCGTACGAAAACAAACTCCGATGCGATCCGTACCGTTGTAACGAGTGTACATTTTGGTTCTCAACGGTACGGATCGCGTACGGAATTTGTTTTCGTACGGGTGCTTTTCGCCGTAGTTTACCAGGTGCGACACTTTTTAATTATCTGCTGATGATGACAACTTAGTTGTCGAAATACGTATACAGAATTCGAAAATTAACGAGGCAAGGGGTTATATAGCAACCTTCAGTGACTTTGTAATGTAGATTAAGAAAAATTTATTTCCAGAAATTTCTATAAGAATAAGACTATATTTGTATATATTAAGTTGATATTAAACAAAACTAAACATATACTGGGTGTACCATTACATGCTTACCGCAGCTTAGAGATATGTTGCTCAAGCAATTTAATGATTAAAATATCTAATGAACATGAACTCTCTCGTAACTGAACTACAAGTATTCGTAGTTTTACATAATCCTACTAACACAGTTATTATAAATCGCCGCCAAAAAAATCATTTAAAAAGAAGTCGCTTTATTGAACTAGTTGTTTCCAATGTCCACCCAGTTGCTCTGTAGACAGGGAAACTTTTCTAAGAAGTGAAGAAGTAGCACTGCTAACAGTCTCACGATCAGCACGATTAGTTACTGCGACACCATTATTTTAGCGACAAGTTCTGCTTTAACCAATTTTTCAACTTCCCCCATAAAAGACAATCACAGGATTTAAATCTAGTGACTTTGGCGCCAGAAGGCTGTTAAACCTCTTCCAATTTACCAGTTTTTATAGCTTTGGTTAAAAAATCTATTATATAATCGACTTATCTAATAAAATGCGTCATCGTGCTGTATCCCCATTCATCTTACATTAAGGGGCGCATCATCCAGCAATGTGTAGGATTATTTTCTAGGAAACGTAAATAATGAACCGGGATGAGATATTCTTCGATTACAAATGGACCAATAAGGCGATAGTTAATAATACCACATCCAACGTTCACCGAAAATCTCTCTTGAAAATGGAATTTCCTAGTTTATTTCAAGCGCTTGTAGCTCAGTTACAACAGAATTTAGGACATACATTCATTATAGATTTTTAACTTGAAATAACTTCATTAATACATCGACATACTTCAAAAATATTTAGAGAAATATGTACTTACAGTATTTTGGTGAAGATCGCAATATATTTCAATTCACATGTAATACTGTTTTCTAGGTAAGTTCTTTTTGCGTATAAAGCGTGTTTCAAATTGGCGGTTTTTTAAGAATAAATAAAATATAGATGGCGCACTAAATTTGTCTGGGTATGTGGGCATTTAGAAAATGTGATGTATGACATTTATAAAAATGGCTTCCTACACGGTACACGTTCAAGTTGTTGAATTATTTTATGAAAATCAGCGTTCTGTGAAAAGAGTTTTTAGGAAATTATGTGAATTTTATGGTATATATAATCGTCCATCTGAAAGCACTATTGGTCGAATTATTAAAAAATTTCATTAAACCGGTTCCCTGGAAGACCAAAAATACAGTCGTTCTTGTCGTTCCCAACAAAATATTGGTTTGGTTCGTGAAAGTGTTGCTGAAGATCCTGAAATGTCCATTAGACGATGTTCACAACTTGGACTAAGTGGATCAACAACATGGCGTATTTTGCACAAGGATTTAGCTCTGAAGGCATATAGGGTTCAAATAACACAAGAACTGATGCCAATAGATCATTCAACACGTCGTTCATTTGTCAATTTCATCAATGAACAACCAGCTGACTTTTCTCAAAAAATAATGTTTTTCGATGAGGCACATTTTGAACTTGGTGACTATGTTAATAAACAAAATTGCCGTATCTGGGGGGGAGGAAAATCCACAAATTATTCATGAGAAACCTGCGCATCTTAATCGGGTTACTGTTTGGTGTGCAATATGGTCAGGTGGTGTAATTGGACCTTACTTTGAAAATGCTGCTTATGAAGCTGTAACTGTCAATGGTGATCTATATCGTCGGACGATAACCGAATTATGGTGGCCTGAATTAATGAATATTTATCTACAGGATATATGCTTTGAAAAGGATGGCGCTACACCTCAATTTGAACACGAATCAATTGATCTATTGAGAGAGAAATTTCTTGGACGTGTAATCTCAAGAAACGGTGATTTTAACTGGCCACCAAGATCATGTGATTTGACACCGTTAGACTATTTTCTTTGAGATTACGTGAAAAGTCGCGTTTATGAAAACAATCCGCAATCGGTTCCTGGTTTGAAAGATGAAATTATTCGTGTCATTGGTGAGATAGAACCTCAACTATGTCAAAATGTTATTGAAAATTTTAGCAAAATAGTGGACGTCTGCGGAGCTGCAAGAGAAGGCCATTTGGCAGATATTACTTTTCGCATATAAATGTCATAACTGATACTTCAATTAACAATAAAATGTTTTTGAAAGTGATTGCAAATTATGTGTTTCATTTATTCTCTAAAAAAAAACGCGAAATTTGAAACAGCCTTCATATAAAATTTATGAGGAAAGTGACTTTTTATTTTATTTTCGGTTCTGTAATATTTAGTTTGAACATAGTGAATAATTGTGTATATATAATACCTTCGCCAATTTTAAAATTTCAACCGTGCTGGTGTTTGTTTAACATAATTCTAGAAATACTACGGATTAATCCAATTAAAAGCTGGCGTGTTTCTGGAATGATACACTTAAGCAGGACACAATTTCTAATAGTCTAAAAAAAATTATTTTAATATATATTATCAAACCAACCCATGAACGAAAATTGAAATTTTCTGTTCTGATAAAGTGAATGAATCGGCAACCATCTAAAGAAACCGAGCTTGTTCAAAAAAAATTAATAGTCAGGCTATCTACAATTGGAGAGAGGTAGATTAAACAAATCCAAACGGTGAATGGCCACTACTCCACACAATGCAGTGTAGAGCGAAAAACCGCCATTAGAATTATTTCAAATGTTTTTGACTATAATATTGTAGAATACATAATCGAATATACAAATAGATATGCTGTACAACGCAACAGAATTGGAGGTATTAATGATGGTCAAATGAAGTGTTTCGTAGCAGTTTTGCTTTTTAGTGGCTAGTTTGATTTACAACGAAGATATATGTATTGATAAACGTCTTCGGATTGCCATAGTTTTATGGATTCAGAAGCTATTTCTTGAGAGAGATTCTAGTTTTCGTTACGAGTTTTCATGTTTTTGATAATGATAAATTAAACAAAAATGACTAGTTCTTAAACGTACGAGAACTTAACCAGCAAATAAATCAAAGATATCCAGATCATATTCTTAATACGGACACATATTATGTTGACGAAAGCATAATGCCTTACTTCGGGAAACATAACGCTTAACAATTTATCAAACGTAAGTCTACATGTCTTAGTTTGGTGATGCTAGCTCTGATTTTTTATCATTCTTGGAACTATATGAAAAAGTTGAAGTAGTACTAGATACATACGTTAAAGGGGCCTTGGATATGGAGTTGCGATGACGTATGTAAACCTATCACCAAATATCATACCATATCTTTCTTAATAACTTCTTTGCATCTGTACAGTTATTAAGCCATTTACTTTAATAAAATATAAATGCTACCAGCAATATTAACAAGCTAATAGGATTATGAAAATTGGCATTGTAAAAAACGACTGCATGAAAAGAAACCAAGAGATGAGTTTGACTTTCGAACAGATTCTTCAGAAAATATACCTATCAGCACAGGGAATGATAACAGTGTAATAACCGTTGGTAGTACTTTTGATAATAACTTTCAGTTGAAGTATCGCGTAATTCCCAAAGCAAAAAAAGTACAGATTCCGTAAAAGCGACATATTCAAGTTAAGAGAGAAATGGTATTTTTCAATTTTCGTTCATATGATCAACGTGGCTGAACACAATGCTTAGTAATTATATCGCCTAGTCGGTGGAACACTTGACCATCTCGCTTTTAAAAAGTGAATTGCAACAAGTGTTTTGGAATCAAATTGGAGAATCAGATCTGCTAAAGCTAGATCTTCTAATCATTAAAAGCTGATGTACGAAATAAGATAAAATAGAGCGTACGTATACGATCTGTCACTCGATAATACAGTTGGCAAAAAGAAGCAACTACGTTGTTGTCTGCGTCACGAAAAAATTAAAACTTGTGTGAAGTGTAACGTCCCACTGCACGCTTCTTGTTTTATAGACTATCACATCAAATAAATGATGTAAACATATATAGTACATAAATAAAAACTGATTACCTGCCGGTAGTAAATTTAGTAACCAGTATACTAGCTCTTGTATTTCTATGTGGGAAGTAAGACTTAGAACGTTTGGTTTCTTTCCATAGTATTTAGTTACACTAGGTATACATAAATATTATTGAAGAAAATTTGACTGGTCTTCTATTTTGAACTGCTTCAAACATGGAACAAAAGTATAAAATTCTATATTTCATGTATTTTTATTGCATATGTGGCTGACCATCTTCTGGAAGGAAGGAAGGGCTGTTTAAAACTAACTGCGAATACTTGGTACATTAATTCATCAAGAATTCATTTTAAACTATTGCGGCAATTGCAATTACGTAAATAACAAAAAGCTTATCAAAAATTATCAAAAATAAATTATGTTTTATCGCGGCTAATATCATTTTAATTTTATTTATTTTATTAATACCAAATTATCTGTAAACCGTTTGCGCAGTTCATGAAAGCAAATAATGAAAGTTGACTTTATGAAAGGCAAATGCGTGTGTGTTGTCACTATAATCATCCTATAATTCACTTTTATGTTGTGAATCGAGTTTTTCTAGTATACTCGAATTACTCTTTTTTATTCTGCTTGTGAGATAGAATATAACTGACTATTTTACCTTTTTCGTCGTCGCGATGCATATTTATTAACAGACAAATAACATGTACACAAATTCATCAAATAAGTATCAGGTTAACTCGTCTAAATTTATTATACCTAGTCCTGCCATAAGTATTGATAGAAGTGTAAACGCACCTTTTTGCAGATGATAACTTGAAAGCACAAAAATTTTATGTTGGCAGTTCTGACATCTGATATATGCTTTACAAAAGTGCCAAACAATTTCACTATAGCGTGAGTCGTCATTATGGAATGGTCGGATAAAGAGAGCCGTATTGCGGTTATTGCACTTCATAAGTGTGGAATAGAAAGAGCCCGTGTTTTTGATTTATTGAAACCGTTAAATATTACTCGTGTGTTTGTGTATCGTACTGTTAAGTTATTCATTGATACTGGAAATGTAATCGACCGTAAAAGATCTGGCAGGCCTCGCATAGTTCGTACACCACAGGCCATCAACGCTGTCAGGTCCTGCATCAATCGACATCCTGTCCGCAAACAGAAAATCATGGCTCGTGAAATGGGTATTGCTCCGAGAACCATGAGCCGTATCATTAAACAAGACCTAGGACTTAGAACTTTCAAACGACAAACAGGACAGGGCCTTAACATTGAATTAAAAAAGAATAGGAAGAAAAAATTTAGACACCTGATATCGTTGTACGGCAAAGAGCGTTACAAAAAAATTCTGTTTTCTGATGAAAAAATTTTTACCGTGGAAGAAACTTTTAACAAGCAGAATGATAGGGTGTATGCACGGTCCTCCAAGGAAGCCAGTGAAGTGGTGCCAAGGATTCAGCGAGGTCATTTTCCTGCTTCAGTGATGGTTTGGTGGGAAGTATCCTTTGACGGTGTCACTTCCTTGCATTTTTGTGAAGAAGATGTTAAAACAACGGCCAAAAACTATCAACGAGACATTTTAAGCAATGTAGTGGAGCCCCTGAACTACACCATGTTCCAAAACCAATAATGGATATTCCAACAAGACTCTGCGCCCGCTCACAAGGCCAAAACAACTCAGCAATGGCTTGAAAATCTTGTACCTGAGTTTATTAGTACTGATTATTGACCGTCAGCAAGCCCAGACCTAAATCCGCTCGACTACAAACTGTGGTCAATATTAGAGGGCATGGTCTGTAGAAGACCCCATCGCAACCTGCAATCATTGAAGCAAGCGTTAACAGAAGCAGTCGACAATTTTCCCATGGATATCGTCCGTACAGCGATTGATGAGTGGCCCTGCAGACTTCGGCGTTTTATTAAGGCAAATGGCAGCCATTTCGAGTAGTTTGCATTGTATTTTGTAGCTTACTATTTCCAAAATAAACTATCAAAAAATAATTTAAATCCAACTTGCAGTTTCCTTTTTGTACTTAAAAACCTTTATATCAGTATTTATGGTAGGACTAGGTATTTACCGGTGTCGAAATATAGTATAATATTTATTGATTAAGACTTCGAATACTATAAAAAATTCATTAAATCCAGGAATAATTTTATAATTCATATTTTTTCAATAAAATAAGGAAATATATTTTGTGTTATGCGAAGAGAAATAAATTTTGTACGAAGAGTTTATAATTATAGTAAAAATGTAAATTAAAAACTACGATTTCTGAATATTACTCTAATATCAGCTTGCATTAATATTAAAATCTATTTGATGCCACATTAGTATGCTAATGTTTTGTATTCAGTATTTATGACGTAAAATGTCAATATGTCAAGGTAGATTATTTGTGTCTTATGTAATAGTAATTTCGTAAAACTCTTTTTATACCACTGTGATCGGTTTTTCCTCTCTTCTAATTATACAAACGCGAATGTTGCTTTGAGCCACTTTTATTATGCATTTCTTCTTCTAAATCAAATTCCAATTCGACATTTCCTTTTTGGTTTGCCTGTGAAATCTAATAAACAAGGATTACTTTCGAAAGGAGTGAGCTCTAACCAACAAGCCCATAATGAATTTAGACGCCCTAGGAAGTTCTAAAAATTTCAGAATGCGATCACTTACAATAATTATCCCATTACGGTTGAGAGTAATATTATAAATTGCCCTGCTAATTAAATATGATTAACATATGTATTTGTTTCATATCACCTTAGTAGATAGGTTCCCAAACTTTTTAAAGCCATGGCCCCCTTAACGTCCAGATTATTTCCGGCGGCGCCCTTCATATGAAGCAAAGCTGGAGACCTGATATTTTAAGTCTAAAATCTTAAAGTTAAATAAATTCTATGCTATGATCTATCAATTTAACTTTCAGATTTTTATAAGGTTTTAATTTTGTTTAAATACTTTGTGAACAGTTGTTGGCAAATTTGTTTCTTTTAGTAATTGTAATAAGGAGGGGAAGGAAAACGTAAATAAATCGAAAAATAAAGAAAATCACATTTATTTTGAGAACAGAAGTAGTAACTAATTGATATAAAACAGAGAATCATTTAAATGACTGAGCATTCATTTTTATAAAATTATATTTTTCAATTTGTTTTCGTTATGATGAGGTTGTCGCGGCGCCCCTGGAGACTCTTTGCGCGCATACTTTGGGAACCTCTGTCCTTATATATACATGATATAAACTTATTTCTTATGCGCACTTATAAAAATTGATTCTTATTAATCTACATGATAAATGTTAATTACAATGTCCTTTTATTCTGATATACATTACTATAAGACCTTGCTAAATAATTAAATAAATATGCTTTTGTGTTTATGTAATATAGGGCAACCGATTATTGCACCTTCTAACTTGGCAATATGGTAATTTGAACTACTTTCCAGTGAAACGGATGTTACTAAGTCTGAGTATAGCATCCTATATTTATTATAATGCTTTTATTTCTTTTTTTTATCAAACCTCTCTAGTTACTAAACTGTAGACTAGAGCTTTATCCGTGTTTCTATTCTCTTTACTTCCTTTATTTCTCTATAAGAGAAACATTTATTGAATAGATCTATTCGGTTATAAGCTTCTAGACGATTTTTTTTTCTGTTTCTATATATATATATATATATATATATATATATATATATATATATATATGCAGAGAGAGAGGTAAAGGGAGAGAAAATACATGATATAAATATATACATATATACATACGACGGAACTTTTCAGATTCTAGGCCGCTGTGTTCTAAGAAGGACCGCTTTTTCGACGCTTCAACGAGATCGCACTCGTCATCTTCTGGAGCTGATCTGCTGTTTTGTGAAGCTAGGGAAAGTTAGATAATCTTCAGTCTCTTGTCTATATAAATCCTAAAATCTATGATAGATATTCTAAATAAAATCATTTATATATAATTTAAAAATAACTACATACATTTTTATACTTATGTTACTACGAATTATGATCAAAACAGCTCTCATATCTCAATACAATGAGATCGAGCTCCATTACAGGTACGATGTCACATTTAATGCAGTGTGAAAAGCATTATAATCTAGTATTTAAGCCTTTATAAAAACTAAAGCCCAAAGATTTTTTAAAACTGTGATTAGTCTTTAAAAACTTATTCACTGTAACTCGCTGACCCTTTTGTAATTCGTAAATAGTTTAAGATAACAAAATTTAGCTAACTCGAATGTAATTAATTTATAGCATTAAAAAAGTAAATTATACTTTAATTTCTGTTTAATACTTGTTATTCAACACAGTGGTCTTATATATACAACCGAATAAATACTTTTTCGAATTATTACACGATTTAACCCATACCTGCTCAGAGACAACATCAATGTCGAAATAATCACACTCTATCTCGTTTCGCATATAACGGGTGAGGCAGAATAACGAGCGATTTTAAAAAGGCTGTAAAAAACAAGAAAAATAATATTTAGGAATAAATTCATTATTTTCTCAAAGAACATAAAAAAGCATTAATTATTTTATTTTTTAAAAATAACTCCGGAAAGATGACATCCGTTCAGGCGTACACGTTCTTCCAATCGTGTTTTGAAATTATTCATTACATTTTGCAGCATTGCTAGGGGAATATTTTCCACATCCTGTCGGATCCGTTCTTTCAGGGCTTGAATTGTTTGTGGTGGGTTATCTTGAAACACTTTACTTTTTAAGTACCCCCACAAGAAAAAGTCGCACGGTGTGAGGTCCGGTGAACAGGAAGGCCAGGTGATGTCCCCATTTCGAGAAATCACATGATTTGGAAATAATCTGTTAACAATATTCATGCATACTCTGGCTGTATGGGAGGTTGCTCCGTCTTGTTGAAAAAATGTTTCCTCGTTAACTTCATAGCGTGCAAGCTGTGGTTCAAACAAGTTTTCCAACATGTCGGCGTATCTTTGTGAGGCTATTGTCACAGCATTGACACGAGCATTTTCAAAAAAGGAAGGCCCTATGATCCCCGATGAAGACATAGCGCACCACACAGTAACTTTTGTGGAGTGAAGGGGTTCTTGATGTATTTGTCTAGGATTTACGTCACTCCAGTATCTAAAGTTCTGCTTATTGACGTAACCGGACAAATGGAAATGGGCTTCGTCACTCATCCATAAGTTGTTTACAATATCCTCATGTTGGTTAATTATATCTGAAAACTCTTCACAGATTCGTTGTCGACTTACATAATCCGTGCCTTTAAGAGCCTGTACGATTTTGATTTTGTATGGATGAAGGTGGAGATCCTTTTGTGATATTCGTCTGACAGTTCGGTTTGAAATCCCAAGTGTAGTGCTATGCCGGCGAGCTGAACGACGCGGGCTTCGCTCAATAGCAGTTCTTACACGGTCGATATTCTCGGGCGTACGCACCGATTTTGGCCGACCAGGTTTCTTTTTCGTCGTTGACGAAGTTTCCTCAAAGTTCTTAACCCATATTTTAATGGCACAGCCAGACGACACTGGTTGATTGCGATTAATGTTAAAATGATTTCGAAAGGCACGACGGGCGCGTATGTAAGAATTATCATTTTCATAAAACGCCTTAACAGCGTATGCACGCTGTTGAGGGGTCCAACGCTCCATAGTTACTAAATGCTAATATCAAGGAAACATGGCCGATAGCGTCCCTACCACCTCCGAATGACACGGCGCGAATCGCGGGCTTTTTAAAATCGCTCGTAATTCTGCCCCACCCTGTATATACCTACACCGCCACCACGACCAACCCTGTCATTACAAAAAAAAATTGTAACCGTGTATCTGTAATAACAGAATCTCAATCTCCGATAAAAGCCAGGTCTCGGATAAGCAAAGCACATCCAAGTCGTATTCATTCAATAAATGAGTTACATAAGATAACTTAGGTAAAAGGGAACGTATATTCAAGTGTGCTACTGCAATCTGTCTCTTCATTCTTACAATTTGGAAGATATAGGTATTTTGACCAAACTAACAATGCTCGTATAAATAAAAGTAATAAAAATAATGACAAAAAAGATTGTAAATAAAGTTGTGTGAAAACAGTTCGAGTTACAGATGTTTAGTCTTTCAGTTGACCGGAACCTCATCTCTCCTCTCCAACGCAAGAATATCTTCGGATGATTGTATTTTAAAATTTTGTAGCCGCTTTTTGTGTGACCGAATCCGTTGTTAGTCCTTACCGCTCTCAACCCGAGTTCATTAGTCGCCAGTTTTACTAAGGATAATTGCCTGGCCGTTAGATCATCTCTTATAATGATTTTAGATCCCTTTAACTTTCTTTTATTAGCAAACACATTTTGCTTAGTATTGCCATTTGTAAATTGTACAATAATCGGACGAACACCATTTTTTTTTCGCCTTGAGGCGGTAAGATACACTAATGTCACTCGGTAACACCTCTACTTTAAGTTTTTCTCGACAGATTCTAATCACTTCCTCATCCGTGTTTTGGGTACGACTTTCGATTAAACCATATATTCTTAATTTGTCTTTTCTAGAATACTGTTCAAGTAATTCAATTCTATGGTTAGCGTCCTCTAATTGTTTCCTTATAACAGATATTTCAGCTCTAGCAGAATTTAAATCTTCGCGGAGTTTCAAGGCTACCTTTTCACTGATTTTTTCACAAAGTTTGTTGATGAATTCAACAGATGTATATACGATCGAGTGCTTTTTGTAAGGCATCTTCTTCATCTGGTACAGATGGAACATTTTTGTGTCTTAGTTTATAATCGCTCATCTCGAAAACAAAGAAGAAACTAAATAAGTAATGAAATATCGGTGACGATGAACACACGTGTATACGCGATCGACACACATCGCAAGGTGGGGGAATTTCGCTTGTGGAAGTCATTCGAAGCAAGAAAAGGCATAGTGCCGCAGTTGAGCCTTCAGGATTCATCATAAACAGTTGATTATTGAGACAGGTACCTTGTGAAATTTCATTTTATTAAAGAATAAATAAAACACTTTGTCTAAATTTCACATTACATTATTGTGTAAATTAACTGCGACTAGTTTCATCTATTAGGACATTATCAAGCAAGTACAATGTAGGTTACAATCACTTTTATACAGAAAAATAAGAAGCAATAATTAAATCCGCTTACAAAAAAGGGCAGAGGTACAAGGTTATTTGTCGGTAAAGGATAATTCTTACAAATATCTGTAAATATAAATAACAGGAAAATATTAATAACTAATGAATTTATTCGAGGAAGAGACTAAAAAGTGAGTAGTAAGAATTAAAATAAATTTAGAAGAGGTGAATTATTTAAATATAATTTATCATTAAGAAGAGTAACAGACTTGAGTCATTAACGCCTATTAATCTCCACGCATTTCAAAAAATTTATTAAGTGCACAACTAAGTTCTCGCTGTTTTTAAAGAGATGGCTCCAGTAGTAAGTGCTGGTCGATTGTGACATAATAAAAACATCATGAACCAAGCTTAGACATATGGTAAACAAACCGCTTTGACATATGAGTGAATTTGTTTTTGCGTCATATACTTTTGGTTGTGTGAAAATGTCTGATTTTGTGCCAAATAATGGTCATTTGAGGGAAGTGTTGCCTTTCTTCTTTCATTCGACGAAAACGGCGGCTGAAGCGCATCGAGAACTCCAAAAGGTTTACGGAGATGCTGCTCTAAGTGAAACAACGTGCCGTGATTGGTTCCATCGCTTCAAAGACGGTGATTTCGATGTTGACGACCGTTCGCGTTAAGGAAGACCAAAAGCCTTCGAAGACGCTGAATTGGAGGAAAACGCAAAAAGAGCTTGCTTCAACATTAGAAGTTACCCGTCAAGCCATTTTCCAGCGATCGCATGTGTTGGAAATGATTCAAAAACAAGGAACTTGGGTTCCTTATGATTTGAAGCCAAGAGACGTTGACCTTCTTTTTTTCGCCTGTGAACAACTGCTCGAGTGGCAAAAAAGGAAGTGTTTTCTTCAGCGCATCGTCACAGGTGATGAAAAATGGATTCATTACAGCAACCCGAAGAGAACAAAATCATGGGGACTGCCCGGTCATGCTTCTACGTCGTCGGTTCGGCCGAATATTCACGCTGCGAAGGTTTTGCTGTGTATTTGGTGGGACCAGGGCGGTGTTATTTATTACGAGCTGTAGAAACCGAACGAAACCATTATTGGGGAACGGTACCGAACTCAATTGATGCGATTCAGCCGAGCACTGCGCGAAAAGCGGCCACAATACGAGCAGAGGCACAAAAAGTGATTTTACAGCATGACAACGCTCGGCCTTACGTTGCCAAACCCGTTAAAACCTACTTAGAAACGCTCAAATGGGATGTCCTACCCCAGCCGCCATATTCCCCAGATATTGCGCCGTCCGATTATTATTTGCTCCGTTCGATGGCACATGGTCTGGCTAATCAGCAGTTCCGCTCATATGAAGACATCGCAAAATGGCCTTGTTCGAGGTTAGGCTCAAAAGACGAACACTTCTACCGTGACGGTATTCGAGCCCTGCCAGAATGATGGGAAAAAGTTGTCGCTAGCCATGAACAATATTTTGAATGATTCATTTGTAAACATTTTTTCACAATAAAGTTGCATTTTCATTAAAAAAAACAGCGAGAACTTAATTGCGCACCTAATACTTTCGTACTTTTGTTTGTTGTTAGATTTATTTGATTGGTATTTTGTGCTTCGTAGATTTTCTCCTGTTCTAATTTTGAATGTTCTCCCTGATTGGCCAGTATACATATTATTACATTCTGAGCATTGAAGATTATTTATACCGCATTTTACTATACATTAATCTCTGAGTACAATATTACTAAAGGTCTATCTACTAATATCGCTCAATTTTACGTCAGCGACTACTTGCTTGTAATTAGAGTAATATCATGCCAACAATTTGATCTAAATTACTAAGAATCTTTATGATAGTAATTACATTAATAATTCTGAGATTTTACATACCAAGATAGTCCATTCAGCCGTTAATTATACGCTATCAATTACATTAATAATTTTGAAAGAGTAATACTAGGATTGTCCAATTAGTCATTAATTATATACTGGTAATTACAATAGTAATTTTAAAATCTTATATACCAAAACTGTCCATTTAGACATCGAGTATGTGGGTAATTATAATAATATTTCTGGTATCTTATTTATACCACGATTGCTTAATCATTGAATTCATGTTAATAAATAAGCCGATTGTTTAAAAACAAACTTTAAGTTTTCCTCCAATATCGCCTTTAGTGTTTTATTTTGTATTGCTCAAATTTTTGCCTTCAGCAAGACCACTTTTGTCAATTAATGCTGTGGCGCTCCTTAATAACCCCCCCCCCCTACTCTTTGACTTCACTGGCCAGTCCTTTTCCTAGGAGTAACGAAGAATTGCTATTCTGTTTAAAGTAAGAAATACGGGCTTTTGTAGTACTATTTACACTAGAATACAGTGTAGAGAGGGCCATAACAATTTCTTGCATATCATAAAAGAAAAACATATATACGAGGGTAGTTTGACAAGTAGTGAGAATGGAAAAGAAAAACGAATTGTTTAAATACAAAATAATTTTTATTTTTCAATATATTCTCCTAAAAGAGCAATATATTTATTCCAACGTTGCTCCAATGCCCTTATGCCATCTCCAAAATGCGATTCCGGAAGGCTTGCAAATTACTCATTTACGAAGATGATAAGCTCGTCGTTAGACGAAAATTTCTTTCCAAATGGTGCCATTTTCAATTTTGGAAAAAGGTGGAAGTCGAAAGGGGCTAGATCCGGCGAATAAGTCGCATGCGGTACTAATCGGAAATGCAACTCGTGGATTTTGGACGTCGCGACTGTGCTGGTATGGGAGGGGGAGCGTTGTTTTGGTGAAACAGAATCTTTTTCTTTGCCATTCCTAGCCGTTTAGCACGAATCTCAACATTTAATTTTTGTAGAAGTTCTGCATAATATTGTACGTTTATTGTGGCACCTTTCTGAAGGTAGTCGATGAGAAAAATGCCCTTTGAATCCCAAAAAATTGAAGCCATCAACTTGTTTACCGATAAAGTGGTTTTCGCTTTCTTTGGAGGTGCAGAACCACGTTCTAACCATTGTAGTTGAATTTGGTTGTCGAAATGCGTATACAGAATTTACAAATAGTTAATTGTGGAAAGGGGTTATATATCAACCTTATTGATCAAGTTCTAACCATTGTTTCGACTGTTGTTTAGTGTCGGGTGTACTGTAGTGTATCCAAGTTTCATCGCAACTAACAAATCGCCTACAAAAATCAACCGGATTCCGCTTATAAATATATATAATATTCAATTAATTTTGAGTAATTTTATTGATTTTGCTCATTTTGAAAAAATTGTGACATTGCA
Source organism: Dermolepida albohirtum (assembly GCA_031893035.1). Classification (NCBI taxonomy): domain Eukaryota; kingdom Metazoa; phylum Arthropoda; class Insecta; order Coleoptera; family Scarabaeidae; genus Dermolepida; species Dermolepida albohirtum. Next base: position 345,096 of record JAVIWB010002755.1, read on the forward strand.
GCGTTTCGTTTCAATTCGATATTTATTGAAGTGCTGTGGGATACACAATATCTCTTGTTTTTCCATCTGGTGTGTAAACGAATAAATCAGAAGGTTTTCCGACGCGTAAACAGGCCACAAAGAGCTGCCCATGTGAGAAGCATGGATTCTCCAATTATAATCCCCACACACTTGCAACGATTCTGCTGGTGCTTTGTTTATAGTCATTGCGAAAGTGAGTCGTACCGGGAACTGCAAACGTTTGAATTCGAATGGCATATCTGTCGGGATCATTGGGATACGTGGCAATAGTACGTCTTCACCTTTGAATTTTCCAGTCAAAATTGTTGCCTCGATAACATTGTTAATCATTTTCTTGACTGAGAGTCTGGTTCCGTTGCAAAGTCGTGGTGGATTTATATTTCGAATAAGAATGATGGGTACACCAATTTCCAATGTAAGAACGTGCGGCGGCATGCCTGGCAAATCAAGCGAATTCAAGAATTCAGTTGGATAGTTAACAACTTCGTCTTGATTCACCACAGTATCGATGGACTTATATGTTGTCGTTTCGCCGGGTATTCCATTCTGAATAGTGAAGTTGATACTACTGACATCGATGTTTTTGGCCACTAATAGTACGCGACTGAGCCACTGATGATTTTTGTAGTTCTGTGCAATGTTTGGGAAAACTTTTTGCACTAATTCGTGTCTATGTTTTCTGTGATCTTACAGAAGTGTGTTGGCAAGGTGATACATTGCATTCGTCCATTTCCAATATCCATTAATTGTTTTGCAAAATTTCCAGCCGATGCGTCCCGTTGTAGTTGCACATACATGTTGGTTTTCAAAGTCGTTTTCTGTAAATGACGCCATAAAACTGATGATTTGAGACATGCATTAAATTCACCAGCGGGTGTTGAAAGTGGTATAACCGGCGGTGTTTATCGAAAATCATTAGACAATAAAATGGGTGCGTCACCGAAGGTCCGTGCGTGTACGATCAAGCGCTTCCAATGCTTTCTTGTGAGACATTGTACATTCGTCCCATATGATAATTTGACACATTTGGAGTACTTTGCCCATTCCAGAGTTTTTGCTGATGTTGCATGCCGATGCCTCAGTGTTTTGCAAATTCAACGGCAGTTTCAATGCTGAATGCGCTGTTCGGCCACCATCCAATTGGAATGGTAGTGGCGCCATCTGTCGAAAATTGGTCGTACCAACTTAGAAACCTTCGTGGGCTCATGCAAAATAACTTTGCTAAAGATCATCACATCATCAAATGCATAGTTTACGATTCTATAAAGGACATACAGACAAACATTTATTTTTATGTATGTATATTTAGATTTATTTTTCTGTGTAACTTTTTTTAACAATCTGAGCAATACTTTTCTTATTTTAAAATATATTTTTCGGCATTGTTAATATTTGTTGCAAATAATCGCAATGGAACTTGTAAATAAAAATGTATGAATTATTAAGTATTGGTTTCTCGAATAGTGTTTAGACTTTTACCAATATCTTCCAGTAAAAGCCTCTGAGGCTTTAATTTACCAATTAAAAGGTTATTTTGTGGTTGCTATTGGATACTGATTATGCGAAGCACTTTGGTTTACAGAATATATTAAACTATGAGTTTAAAGCGGTTCCTTACAATTGTGCTTCGTAATTTGAAGTAAGTTTCAGGGTTACTACTTTCTACACCAAGACTTTATTCTGCACTGATAGCTGCTATAATTATTGCAGTGTAACTTTTACTTGCTTCCTTTTTGTGAGCACATGCTTTTTATAATTACAAAAAGTGTAGACTGATGATGGTATCCAGACTTCTCGAAATGTTACTATAAATAGAACTATAGAATGTCAGAATTTAATTGCCATCCGTTACTTTTAAAGTCGTAAATTTGTTTCACCAAAAGCATAGTACACGAAGTCTTCATTTGACAGTTTGTGTGCCGATTTAACATGTTTTACTTTAATATTACTTGGCAGTACTGGGGAGCAATTACCCTTCTGATTGATAGCAATTATATGAATGGATTTTACTTCGCTTACTTTGAAACGTTTTTTAGCCAGGTTTGGCCGTCTAAATTGAATTACTACTAAACTAATAAGTCGCTCATGGATAAGCAACAGATTGTCTTTTAATAGGAATCGCTTAAATTCTTACTATGGGCGTGTATAATCTTTGTTTCAATAATTAAATAAACACTAGAAATTCGATTTTTTATTGTGTTTAATATAAAAAAATTGTACTATGACCTGTCTTTAACAAACATTTTAATCCAAGATAAGTACTTCGATACTTTAGTGAATATCGAAATTTTGCCTGTCAAACAACCCTTTTCTGGCACGCTGTTGATTAGACTTACTATCCCTCTCAGGAAATAGCGCGAGCCATCGGATTTGAAGAAGAGACCCCCGCCACTGTCTCCGCTACATACTGTTGCATCTGCAGGAAAAAAATTGTAGTATATTGAAAATAGTAAAGGTTGTTTCAAATTTCGCGGTTTTTTTTAAAGAATAAATAAAACACATAATTTGCATTCACTTTCAAAAACTTTTTATTGGTAATTGAAATCTCAGTTATGACATTTATATGCGAAAAATAATATCTGCCAAATGGCCCCCTCTTGCAGCTCCACACATTCCATTCTTTCGCTAAAATTTTCAATGACATTTTGACATAATTGAGGCTCTATCTCACCAATGATACGAATAATTTCATCCTTCAAAGCAGGAATTGATTGTGGATTGTTTTTATAAACCTAACTTTTCACATTTTCACCGTTTCCTGAGATTATACGTCCAGGAAATTTTCCCTCAATAAATCAATTAATTCGTGTGTATACTGAAGTGCAACGCCATCCTGTAGAAATCACATATTCTCTAGATCACATTGTCGTATTATTTCATATCTGATATCTATCGCTAAAAATTATACACTATATTACACACTACTTTAAAATGCACTACTTTTAAACGCGGCCCGCGAACGTATTTGCACATTAAAGATAGGCCCACAACATGTCAAAGGTTGCCCATACCTGCTCTAGATCAATATTCATTAATTCAAGCTACCAAAAATGCGGTTATCATCAGACGATATCGATCTCCATTGAAAGTTACAGCTTCACCAGTAGCATTTTCAAAGAAGTAAGGTCCAATTACACCACCTGACCATAATGCACACCAAACAGTAACTCGTTTAGGATGCATAGGTTTCTCGTGAATAATTCGTGGATTTTCCTCACCCCCAGATACGACAATTTTGTTTATTAACATAGCCACCGAGTTCAAAATGTGCCTCTTCGGAAAATATTTTGAGAATAATATTTTTTGAGAAAAATCAGCTGGTTGTTCATTGACGAAATTGACAAACGAACGACGGTTTAAATGATCTAATGGCTCCAGGTCCTGTGTTATTTGAACCTTATATGCCTTCAGAGCTAAATCCTTATGTAAAATACGCCCAAGTCCAAGTTGTTGTGAACATCGTCTAATGGACATTTCAGGATCTTCAGCAACACTTTCGCGATTTAAACTAGTATTTTCTTGTGAACGACCACTACGACTGTATTTTTCACTTTTTTGATTTTACGCGGAACTGGGCACTTGAGATTTTTTAATAATTCATATTACATATTTCTTAATTGATACTATTTTTTTTTATTTCAAACTCTACATATCCTTAACAAAATTATGTGTAATTTTATTTTGTTTCATTTCTTTACACAAAATATCAGTGATTTGGTTATCTAATGCATAGAAATGTGCAAAATTACAATCAGTTTTTGATTCTGAAAAACAACGTATAGTGTAACATGCTAATTTCACTTCTTGATATGATGGCGTGGTTGATGGAGTATCCTTGGAATACGTATTTTTAATTTTTTTGAAAGAAATTTGGGAACAACTTTTCCATAAATCAATGATTTAAAGCATTTTCTACGTCAGCATTCTTCCCGTTGCGTCTTCGTTTATTGAGTAGATTTAAAATTATCACGCCAATCACTTAAAATACTGTCTTTTCTTTTTAACAATTTACTCACTTGTGCTTGAGACGCACCAAATTTTTTGGCAACATCCGACTGACTGCAAATTGTTTCTTCTAAAAACTCAAGCAATTTTACTTTTTCCTTCAGAGCAAGGTCTTTTCTTTTCAAGTTTGTCGAAGAAGCCATTTTTCACTCACTTTCACTCACTTTCGATTGCAATGTCAAATAAAAAACTAACCAGAAATACAGAAATTTCTTGCTTTTCAAACCTCCGAAAATTTTTTTATTGTATGTATGTAATACGCACAGAATTAACCATTATCTAAATACAGTTTAAAATTACTTAGGTACAAGATTTCATTGCAATACGTAATTATCCGCAGATTATCTGTAATTATGTACATAATAGCTTTCTAAAAGTAAAGTAAACATTCATAGTAACTTTTGGTTTACAGCCACCTTTAGTTAAGCAGGTAGAGAAATTTATTCTTTTATGAGGACAAAATCGCATTAATGTTCTTAGAAAAGCCATTCCTTTACTCAATATATTCTATTAAAAGATATTCTTATAACCGAATAATTTTGTTAATACTTAAAGGAAAATGGTTTTGTTCTTGAGATTTTAATTCCTTTAACTGATATATTCTATTAAGAGGGTTTCCAATAAACGGGTTTCACTGTATATACACCGTGTTTAAACTTAATTCTTCACTATTGTTAAATTTCTGACCTGTCTTGCAGAGCCAAATTTTCCGAAAGAAGCTTTAATATTTGAAATAGATATTCTGACTTCTTTTTCAACATTTAGCTGAGACTATATTTTGTCTTAAAAGTAGTCATCCTAGAGAATCCCGTTTCGCAAAGGTCGTATGTCGAAAATGATTATAGTGCACGAAATATTTTTGTTTTCAGAGGAGAAAATTCATCTTTCACTCCTACCTAAAATTTAAACAGTGATTTATTTCTAGATTGATTTCGTCACATGCTGCCTATGAGGATTTCTTTTTCGGTAGCTGTGGCAGGAGTATTTTGAATGATCTACTCATGACTTGCTGTGAGGTTGGCGTAAGCAAAATGAAAACTATTTAAGATTTCTTGTCAGCATGGCCAACTGATGTTCAATGGTAATAAAACCAACTTTAATACTCTGCTCTTTGCCTTGTAAGTTTTAACAAATTTGCACACTTTGCAAATGTGTCTGTGTTCTTGCTTTATATTTTTATTACACAATTTTCTACAGAAAGCATTAACTTTATAACTCGTATGCAAATGTGTGCGTCTAGTCCTCCGAATTGAAGATCCAAGATATTTATTGGGTTGGCAACTAAGTATTTTCGGTTTTTACTGATAGAGAGTGTTGCTTTAGTTTTTGTATAACGTATGTTAGTGCTGTACTTTACGGTTTGTCGCGTGATACTAGTCACATTGACGTAATTTCAGAAGCAAGTAGTGCGTGATTTTTATTAAAGCTATTAGTTGTGGGTTAATTTTAAATGGAGTGCAGAAACGAACATTTTCGACATATTTTATTTTATTTCCGTAAAGGAAAGAAAACTGCTGCGGTTCACAAAAAGATATGTGAAGTTTATGGTGATAATTGCTTAAGAGAGCGCACGTGTCAGAATGGGTATAAAAAATTCCGTTCTGGAGATTTTTCCCTCAAAGATGAGCAACGTTCTGGTCGGCCTACTGAAGTTGATGATGCCCAAATCAAAGCCATAATTGAAGAGGATCGTCATATAACTGTTCGTGAGGTTGCGGAGAAGCTACATGTATCGCACACAACAATTGAAAAACATTTAAAATGTCTTGGGCTAGTTAAGAAGCTTGATATTTGGGTACTTCACGAATTGAAAGAAATTCATTTAACACAAAGAATCAACTTTTGCGATATGCACCTTAGACGAAACGAAACCGACCCTTTCTTAAAAAGAATCATCACTGGTGATGAAAAATGGGTCCTGTACAATAACACAGTTCGGAAACGATCATGGAGCAAACACGATAAACCAGCTCAAACCACATCGAAAGCTGAATTGCATCCAAAAAATATCATGCTGTCAGTTTGGTGGGATTACAAAGGTGTTGTGTTTTTTGAGCTGCTTCCAAGGAACCAAACGATCAAATCTGATGTTTACTGTCAACAATTAATAAAACTGGATGAAGCAATCAAAGAAACACGGCCAGAATTGTCAAATCGGAAAGGTGTAGTTTTCCACCAAGATAATGCAAGGCCTCACACATCTTTGGCAACTCGTGGGAAACTAGTGAAGCTTGGCTGGGAACTGATGCCATATCCCTAATATAGCCCTGATCTAGCACCATCTGATTACCATTTATTTCAAAGTTTGCAGAATTCTTTGAATGGTAAAACTTTCACAAATGACGATGACCTTCACTCGCACCTGGTTCAGTTTTTTGCTGATAAGGACCAGAAGTTTTATGAGCGCGGAATCATGCAGCTGAAAGAAAGATGGCAAAAGGTCATTGAGTAAAATGGAAAATATATAATTGATTAAAAACTATTCTTTGTTAAAAAAAAATATTTTATTTTATACTACAAAACCGAAAGTACTTAGTTGCCAACCCAATAATTCCTCGAATATATCGACCGTGTAGTTCAATTTCATCACACATAACTTTTCTCGAAATCTTTCAGCTTTCGGTGTGTCTCCTTCTAGAAAAATGCCGAACCCCCCCTTAATTCATAGACAAGTTGCAAGGTTTAATAAATATTATCATTACTATAACATGTTATGAAGACTTTCACATGCTATAATAATTTTGCCACTTTATAAACTTGAAACGCTGCATGTAACGGGTGGGCCATCTATCGGTTTAAATTTGAACCAGCGGTTATTTCGAATCTGGCAATACTTATGTCATTCTATTCTATCACAAAATTCAGTATATTATCTCCACTGAACGAAATGAATCGATTTACGCTTGAGCAACGTTGGGATTTATTGGAAATTTATTTCCAAAACAAAGAAAATTGGTCGGAAATTGCACGAAAATGTCGTACAAAATTTGGTCGCAGAGAAGGACCAATAGTGCCTGGTATACTCAAGTTTATTGCTAAAGTTCGTGAAGCTGGTTTCATTGTTGGTGCGCCAAGACGTGAGCGTGCCCGTACAGTACGTACACCCGAAAATATCGAAGCTGAGGCTGAGAGTGTGCGTGAGAATCCATCAACATCAACTCGTCATCGTTTTCAAGAATTGGATATTTCACGCACCAGTTTACGTCGAATTTTGCGAAAAAATCTCCGTATGACGCCTTACAAAGTTCAATTGGTTCAAGAGTTGAAGCCGCGTGACCATCCGCTTCGTTTACGCTTCGCTGGATGGGCCAACGAAAAACTGCACGATGATGTCGATTTTGCCAAAAAAAATCATCTTTTCGAATGAAACTCATTTTCATCTTGGTGGGTACGTTAACAAGCAAAATTTCCGTATTTGGTGCTCAGAAAACCCACACGTGGTCTTACAGAAGCCAATGCACCCATTACAATTGACTGTTTGGTGCGGCTTGTGGAGCGGAGGCATCATTGGCCCATATTTCATTGAAAATGAGGACGGCGCAGCCATTACGATCAATGGAGACACCTATCGCACCATGATAACCGATTTTTTGTGCCCGGTCTTCATGGTATTGATGTGAACGATGTTTGATTTCAACAGGATGGTGCAACTTGCCACACATATCATGCCACAATCTATTTATTGCGTCAAACGTTCGATGGCCGTTTTATTAGCCGAAATGGTGATGTCGATTGGCCTCCAAGAAGCTGCGATTTGACACAGTTGGACTATATTCAGTGAGGCGCCGTTAAAGACAAGTGTTATGCCAACAAACCAGAGCAACTGGGCATTCGAAGACCAACATCCGTGATACCATTGTCGAGATACGACCCCATACACTCGAAAAAGTACTCGAAAATTGGTCCGATCGAATGGGGTACTGTGAGGCCAGCCGCGGCAGCCATATGAATGAAATAATATTCCATCTCTAACCGGAACAATTGTACTTCACAACAAAAAAATTAATTTGGCAAAACTTCAAATCATTTTTGTTCTATTGCATTTTTAAATTTAAACTTAAATGGCCCGCCCGTTACTACAACCACCAGTGCAGCAAAGATTCTTGATTTAACTGATCTCATTTTGATATGATTTACTACGACTATAAACGTTGTAAGCACAATATTTAAACCAAGACTCATTTTCTTTCAAATCAGAGCTTATCTGTGAGTCATACAATGTGTCTGGATACATATAAAGAGAATTTGGTAATGAAAAACACAAAATAAACAAGTGATGGTTACTACCCCTCCTGAGTATACCTGTTGCCGCGCAAGAATTTGAAATTATATAAATATAAATCGTAAATATATAAACTAACTTACCAGGGTTAGTATATCCACCGCAAAACTTGTCGTCGCCGATATATTGTTGACTAAAATCCTTATAAAAATGATTTATGCATACAGCTCTGTCTTGAAATGTGACGTTGAGTTTTTTTAAAACGACACTCCGCGATTCTGTTGGTTTGGTGTATCCCCAACCTGTAACCTTTATATATATTTAGAATTTAAGAAAGTATAAATAACTTTAAATACATTAAAATGTTTATATAATAGTATATTAAAGTGTGGATTGCATTTTACGGAAAAGTCTACATTTATCTCCTGAACTCTAATACTTCCGTTATGTGAGCAATCATATACTTACAACTCCTGTGTTGTTTTGTACAAAGTCAATATCTTCATAAAGATTGTTCCAATCCATACATATAGGTTGCACAACCAAAGATATAATCACTTTTTCATTAAATTCAATTAAAGCAATATCGTCACGATAGAATTTAGTTTCTCCTTCGTAATTGGGGGGAATGTGCAAGTTATTTATCTAAAACAAATGAACATTAAGAACTTTTTCATTTTAAACTACTGCTTTACCTTTCTTTCCTGAGAATGTGGATCTTTCACACTAATGTTGCCGAAATATTTACCTGCTACAACAGTAAATTCTTCTATTTTCTCTTTTGCTCCTGTTTTGTTCGTAAAACAATGGGCAGCTACGAAATAGATTTAAGATAGTAATTTCATTATTTAAAACGTTGGGATGTGTAGTTTGTAGAAGAGGAAAAATGGATTATGGTTGTGTAAGTGTTCAAAGTGAGTCGTATTATAATTGCGCATGCGCTACGTCTATGTTATAAGTAATAATAATAAAAAAATAATAATAGTAAACCCACCCAAAGATCAAAACATTTAATACAACGTAAACTATTTATAAAACAAAAAATCAAGAAGAATCCAGCAAACTGCAGACCGATCACATACTTACCCACACTATACAAAATACAAATTGCAATTATAATACAAAAGATAGATAAGCAACTAACACTAAACGCATTATTAGCAGAGGACCAAAAAGGATGCAGAAGGCACTATCAAGGCTGTAAAGAACAAATTATAATCGACAGTGTAATCATGAGGCAAACTGAGAAACATGTTACATATTATATTGATTATAAGAAAGTATTGGATTCCATACCGTATAGCTGTCTATTGAAAATTGTAGATATATAAAATAGATACACATCTAAAGTATTTTATATACAGTTTTGCAATTCTGGAGAACCTTAATTTATCTAAGAACGAAACAAAAAACAAAAAAAATCTACTGTCAAATAAATAACACAATACAAAGGGTACTAGGAAAGTTTTGCAATATGACGCAACTATGAATCGTAGGAAGCTGCTTGTTGCTGCATGTTAAGATAAGTTCATACGTGCATAGTAGCCGCCGCGCCATGTCGACAAGCTCAGTTATTCATTAGCAGTGAAAGTATAAAGTGCTTGCGATGGCATCGTGGTCACGAAATGAGATAAGGGCAGTTTTGCGTTATAATTTCGTGCGTGGTTTAAACATAGACCAGTGCTTCGAAGAAATGACTCTTGCACTAGGTGATATTTGTTCACATCGCACAACGATATTCAGGTGGTATAGGGAATTCCAAAGGGCAAATTTAACTGAGGAAGATGCTGAGAGTCCCGGAAGGCCACGAACGTTAGTTACGGAGGAAAACGCTACTACTGTGAGGTAAATGCTTAACGAGGACAGGCGAGTGACCTACCAGCAGATAGAGGGTACTTTAGGTCTAAATGCACCAGCAATTCGTTCGATTCTGCAAGACCATTTGCACGTGAAGAAAGTTTGTTGTCTCTGGGTGCCGCGTCGACTAACTGAAGAGCAGATAACACGTGTGACTTGGTGCCGGGAGATACTAAGTAAATTTAATAAGGGAAAATCTCGGTATGTGAACAACATTGTGACAGGTGACGAGACTTGGCTATACTATTACGTTGTGTCTACCAAAGCTCAAAACAATGTTTGGGTTTGGGTCAGAAAATCGCGATCTGTAAATAAGAAAATGATTTTTCAAATCGCGTGGAATTGTGGAACGCCTTGTTTTCGACACAGAGAAGATTGTCACAGCTAAGTAGTATACTAAACAGTGCAACTCTAAAGTCATTGCATCTATGAAGACCCTGCGGCAAAGTCTAGAATGGACACCTGATTCCTCCATCACTATAATGCTCCAGCTCACCGCGCCAAAGCCTAGACCGAATATATGACCACGACAGGATTAAAGCTTCTCGAGCACATTCCCTACTGTCCAGCTCTTGCTCCCTGCGACTTTGCACTGTTCCCGCATATTAAAATGAAGCTAAAAGGGAGGCGGTTTCCCAGTGATGAGGACCTTCTGCTAGCTTGGGACAACGGGTGTGCTCTACTCCCTAGTGAAACTTCGCAGAACTGGTGTAAAGATTGGTTTCGGAGGATGGGAAGGTGTATTGAGTGTAGAAGAAATTACTTTGAAAAAATTAAATAAACAAAGCTGTATTGCAAAACTTTCTATGTATCCTTTGTATTAGTTTGTTGATTCCTGATTTTCTGTTATTGTAGAATTTGTCCTTTTCATTATTAATGTATATTGACGGAGTAGTATTAGAAATTTGCAAATTTCATGCTCGAAAAACTAATTGTATAATTTCTAAAATGAGGAGCATGTTTGGCGCACTGCACACGAGCGTTTGATAATAGGTACATAAAATAAAATATAAATGATAAAACGCGGAATACCTCTTTAAGCAACGTTTTTAGTGTAATTACAAATAGGATAAGACTGGTTAAACATGTGATACATATATCAGATATGTCCTCACATTTGTTTTAGCGAATCTCGCCATGAAGAAAAAATTTTCTTTTATGACTACCGTTCTACATCTAGTGAAGTTATATTTACCTAATTAAAGTAATGTTTGTTAATACTTAACGGATCTGTGCACCTATCACCACAAAATTGTTTTAATAAGGTAAAATCTGCATCTTTCTTTAACAGTATTTGCATCGAATCCACTAATGGCAACGAAGGATTTTGTTATTTACCAGTTTCATCTACTCCTTTTGCAATTATTATAAATTATTACTAAGTCTGCTTTAATTTCTACATATTGGAATTTCTGTCGACTTTCCTGGATGATAATTGCTTCAATTAGAATTAAATTGTAAAAATTCCGACTTTTCGAAATATGGAAAATAATAAAATACTTCTTTAATCATGTGGAGATTCGGGAATGTCGGGTCATTGCCTGTGAAATTTTTAAACGCGTTTAGGGGATTTAAAAACATTGCTTTTGTGTGCGCTATCGGTCCATTTACTTCCGAATAATAGCGTAAAATCATTTCTGTCACAAGATGTCGCGACATAATACTATACAACGTACGAAGCTCTGTACTGCAAGTGAACCTTCGAACGAAGATTCACATCGCATATCAGCTACTAAACCCTTTCTGCGTTTTTCACGCACGCCTAATGAAGCCATGACCGAATTTCCGCAATTACTTTTTATTTATTGGTATTTTTTTGTTCTTCTTTAAACATTTAAAATGGCTTTATATAGTTCTTTATTTAAAATGTTATTCGCCATTTGGGGTTTGTAACCATTATTATTGCAATATATTTTGTAATATTTAATTGTTTTGATAGATCTACTGTTCAACTGATTCCTTCTGTTACGGTTCTTTCTTATGTGTCTTTGATGATCATCGTGTTCTGAGTGTTGCTGAGTTTATAATCATCTATCTCGATGGCCTATCTGATTATTTCTCGAAAGTAGTTCTTCATAGTAGCAAATACTTTCCTTTCTTCATAGTTCAGTCTCTCGTAGCTCTTCCCACACTCGCTTATTAAATTGCAGATTCCTCACTTTGCTCGTGGTAATGTATTCTTGCCTCCAAAAAGGTTATGTCGAACGGCGGTTGCATAATTTCACATTCTTGGTTGTCAATTTTACGTACATTTGTGATAATTAACTATGTTTTAAATTCATTTGATCACTCAGTAAAGCTTAACTATTGGGTTGGCAACTAAGTACTTTCGGTTTTGTATAAAATAAAACATTTTTTTTTTAAACAATGAATAGTTTTTAATCAATTATATATTTTACATTTTGCTCAATAACCTTTAGCCATCTTTCTTTCAGCTGCATGATTCCGCGCTCATAAAATTTCTGATCCGTATCTGCAAAAAACTGAATCAGGTGCGAGTGAAGGTCATTGTTATTTGTGAAAGTTTTACCATTCAAAGAATTCTGCAAACTTCGAAATAAATGGCAATCAGATGGTGCTAGATTAGGGCTGTATGGGGGATGTGGCATCACTTCCCAGCCAAGCTCCAATAGTTTCCCACGAGTTGCCAAAATGTGCGAGGCCTTGCATTATCTTGGTGGAAAACTACACCTTCCCGATTTGACAATTCTGGCCGTTTTTCTTTGATTGCTTCATACAGTTTTATTAATTGTTGACAGTAAACATAAAAATTGATCGTTTGGTTCCTTGGAAGCAGCTCAAAAAATACAACACCTTTGTAATCCCACCGAACGGACAGCATGATCTTTTTTGGATGCAATTCAGCTTTCGATGTGGTTTGAGCTGGTTTATCGTGTTTGCTCCATGATCTTTTCGAACTATGTTACTGTACAGGGCCCATTTTTCATCACCAGTGATGATTCTTTTTAAGAAAGGGTCGGTTTCATTTCGTCTAAGGTGCATATCGCAAAAGCTGATTCTTTTTGTTAAATGAATTTCTTTCAATTCGTGAGGTACCCAAATATCAAGCTTCTTTACTAGCCCAAGACATTTTAAATGTTTTTCAATTGTTGTGTGCGATACATGTAGCCTCTCCGCAACCTCTCGAACAGTTATATGACGATCGTCATCAATTATGACTTTGATTTGGTCATCATCAACTTCAGTAGGCCGACCAGAACGTTGCTCATCTTTGAGGGAAAAATCTCCAGAACGGAATTTTTTATACCAATTCTGACACGTGCGCTCTGTTAAGCAATTAGCACCATACTCTTCACATATCTTTTTGTGAGTCGCAGCAGCTTTTTTTCCTTTACGGAAATGAAATAGTAAAATATGTCGACAATGTTTGTTTCTGCACTCCATTTAAAATTAACCCACAACTAATAGCTTTAATAAAAATCACGCACTACTTGCTTCTGAAGTTACGTCAATGTGACTAGTATCACGCGACAAACGGTAAAGTACAGCACTAACATACGTTATACAAAAAATAAAGCAACGCTCTCTATCAGTAAAAACCGAAAGTACTTAGTTGCCAACCCAATATTTTAACGAAGAATAAAACGTTTTAATTAAAATCATATTGGAATTAATGAGCTTTTTATTTTTGGTGTTTCGTATTGTCCTAGTACATAAGAGTAGTTACTACAATAAAATAAAATCAAATAACTTGTTTTGTTTTGTTTATTTTCTAACTCTACCAAAATTACCCAGAACTTTTAGACGCTCAACTCTTAACTAATCTACATACGTTTACTCAGTTGCAGACGTACCTGATAAGGCATACTGTTTGGAGATGAGCGTTCCTCCGCACGTTTGGATGCCATTTCTATAAATAATAACAACCCATGGGTATTCGTTTCTATGGGTTACCTCAGCGCCTATCGCCAATGCTGTTACAGCTATTCTTTTTGTACCACATTCTGAAATAACAGATAGTTGAGGAATGAAAATTATTCTGTATCTATTTTTTTAATGCGTTTGAATTTGTCTTTCGAATAAAACTTTCTAAAAAATAGAAATTAATGGCTATAAAAAAGAAAATGTACCTATTTTTATGTTATACCGGGCATTAAAAAATTCGTCACGAACTTTGCACGGTGATAGTCTGGCCTAATATATGTATAAAAGCCTTAATGAATATGGATCCTCAAACGAGCGGTTTCGCAGAAACGAAACATTTTGCATTTATGCCATTTTTTATTATGTTCTAACACGCAAACAAACGATGTAATTTATGAATGAACGACAAAAACAAAAAGCAAATATATTCAAAGTGCCCCCTTCCATTTTATAGTAGCCACGATATCTCCGTTGTAAGGAATAAATATACAAACGACAGAACGAATACATCAGACGAAATTCGTACATACTGCGTCCTAAATACGGAACCTGAGGCTTTACACACTACCGGTTCCACCACACAAGCGATATCACGGAGACTCTAGAAAGCAGTACAAATACCACCAACTCAGAGTTCCCTTCATTCTGTACCAAGCTACGAAAAGAACTACTTTCTGATGACGACAGCAATAAAAATGCTGAAAGCTCATTAAGAAACCAGTCCGTCTACGGACACATCAACGTGGATCAGTTCCAGAAGTCAGGACAGCATTACGTCTTTATATGTCGTGTTGTATATATTGATAAGATAGATGATTTCCAACGCTTCATTTATAAAATTATGAACCACCTCTATATCTTATTCACTGTTTTCGTTAACGTTATTTATATATTTTATTGGAAAACTCAATGATAATTTATTTAATTAATATATTTTTTAGAAAAATATTACTTACAGAATACTAAAATATTAAAGCAAAGTAATCCGATATCTTCACCAACCGAATTACAAAACTATCCGATTTTTATCTCGCATGTATATATATCTTACGCATAAAAACTTATGCGTACATATTTTCAGAATTGTAAAACTTTACTAAACTGGTTTATCTTAAAGTTAAACTTGTTATAAAAATGATTAGGTGTAACGCATTAAGCGTATTTCCCTCACTTTTTTTTTTAAATTTTTGTGAATATTTGAAGAACAGTCGAAATTACGAAATCGTGCAGACGTCGATCAAGGTAAAAAAGCGAATACCGTAAGCAAGCGGTAAATTCATATACGAGTGTAGTTTGACAAGTAGTGAGAAAGGAAAAGAAAAACGAATTTTTTAAGTACAAAATAATTTTTATTTTTCAATATATACTCCTAAAAGAGCAATACATTTACGCCAACGGTGCTCCAATGCCGTTATGCCGTCCCTAAAATGCGATTCCGAAAGGCTTGCAAAATAGTCATTTACGAGGATGATAAGCCAAGTCGTTAGACGAAGATTTCTTTCCACCTAGTGCCGTTTTCAATTTTGGAAAAAGGTGGAAGTCGGAAGCGACTAGATCCGGCAAATAAGGCGCATGCGGTACTAGTTGGAAATACAACTCGTGGATTTTGAACATCGCAACTGTGCTGGTATGCGAGGGAGCGTTGTCTTGGCGAAACAGAACCTTTTTCTTTGCCATTCCTGGCCGTCTAGCACGAATCTCAGCATTTAAGGTAATCAATGAGCAAAATGCCCTTTGAATCCCAAAAAAATTGATGCCATCACCTTGTTTGCCAATAAAGTGGTTTTCGCCTTCTTTGGAGGTGCAGAACCACGTTCTAGCCATTGTTTCGACTATTGTTTAGTTTCGGGTGTACTGTAGTGTATCCAAGTTTCATCGCAAGTAACAAATCGCCTACAAAAACCAACCGGATTCCCCTAGTAAAGGTTCAAACACTCATTGGAAATGCGCAAACGAGTGAACTTTTTATTAGTCGTTAGCAATCGCGGCACCCATCTTGCCGAAAGCTTGGAGAGGCCCAATTCTTCCGTGAAAATTTGGTGTACGCGTTCTGTTGAATTGTTTACCATGTCTGCTATCTCTCTCACTTTGAGTCGTCGATCTTGCGCAATAATATTATGGATTTTTATAATCATTTCCTTAGAACTCACGATTTTGGGTGGTTCAGAGCGCGCTTCATCAACGCAGCTCGGTCTACTACGTTTAAATTCATTTACCCATCTACTTATTGTGGAGGATGATAAAGCAGATTCACCTAATGTTTCCCGTAACTCATCTTTTGTTTCAATAGCTTTCATACCCTTAATTACAAAGTATTTAATCACCGGACGATACTCTGCTTTTTCCATTTTAATAAAACGACGCTGTCAAAAATAAACTAATCAACCGATTTATCTATTCTATCAGAATGTAAACATATAAATAGGCAACCTAAATTACAGTGCATTTGTTTTACCGATTAGAGCGCCACCTATGTCATTCTCACTACTTTTCAAACTATCCTCGTATGTTTAATTATCTTCAGTCAAATTGTTGAAAAATTTCTTGCAGATTACTAATTAAAGAACTGAAATCATAATAATTTGGGCATCCAAAGTGCTGAACAATTTTTCAAATAAAATATTAGTTATATATAGAATCAACAGAATACTATCCTAAAAAACAAGTTTTCGTTTTCATCAACGTCTCAGAATGTTATGCTAATTTATGTATTTGAAGATAGTATTTAAATTAAGCACTATAAGTTCAAGGTGCAAGAATTTAATCAATGTCATGTGTTTACTCATTCTTCATTCTAAGTATAGAATATGTTTTTTTTATTAAATTGCGTAGAAACATAAATTTAAATGTGGAAAAGAATATAATTTACATGAATTAAAAAAGTAGCAAAATGAAATGAGATTATACTGCCAAATGTTACCTTACCAATCACAATTTACAAATTAAAAAAATACGATTTTTCTCTTGTAATAACTTTTATTCATTTACGTGTAAACATCAAACAACATAAATTTATGCAGTAAGATGGTTTGTTTTAAAGATACAAGGCGTTAAATATTTGAATATTTCTAAATTTCTAATACTTTCTAACGAAAACCGTAATATACTGCACTGCGTCTACCGAATACAAGAAATGTCCAAAAATTTATTTTTATGTTACTAACAACGCTCCGATTAGAAAAGATAGTTGGATTGATCGAGACTGACCTCACTTACGCTTGTCCAATCCCCAGGATTAAATTTCTTGGAATGCAGATGAGGCTGGCATAAGTTAGTTTGGGTTAGTTTGTGTTGGCTAAGTTGAGTTTTAATTGATTTGGTTGGAGTGAGTTGGATTAGGTTGGATTACGCAGAAATATATATACGGGATGTTTCAAATAGAATCTACGTATTTTGAATGCATATATTTATTAAACTTTAAGACATAGGAATATGAAACTTTACACATATATTTACGAACCTCTCAAGTTCAGAAAACAGATGTTCAATATGTCCTCCATCAGCGACACGAACAATATCGCATCGATATTCAAACTCCTCCCATATTCGGGCAAGTATGTTCTTCGTCGCTGATGTTATGGCAGTGCGGATCCGTTCTTCAACTTTTCCAGGTTCTGTGGTAGTACATAAACGTTGTCTTTAACGAAACCCCCACAGGAAGAAGTCACGCGGCGTCAAATTCGGTGACAGTGGAGCCCAGCTGAGACATGCTCCTTGACGACCAATCGAACGTTTCTGTCAAATTTCATTCAGATATTCACGCACTTGGCGACCCCAGTGAGGGGGTGCCCCGTCTTGTTGAAAAATTCAAGTTGTCTTCGTGCAGTCTCGGAAACAACCACTTTTGTAACATAACGAGATACTGCTGACCGTTAACCGGGTTTCCATCAAAGAACAATTGGCCGTCAACAGATGATCGGGATATCGCACAAAACACATTGATTTTAGGCGAATTTCGTATATGTTCAATGGCTGCATGGGGGTTCTGTAGACCCCAAATTCGAACATTGTATTTGTTTACCAGACTACTAATATGGAAAGTCGCTTCATCACTGAACACGATGCGTTGTGCGTAAGTGTTATCATTGTCAATAGCATCATTAATCTCGTTACAAAATGCCACACGTTTCAGTTTGTCATCAGAACGAAGAGCTTGTAACAACTGTAACTTGTACGGCTTCATAACCAACCGACATCTCAAAGCACGCCAAATTGTTGTTGTAGGCAGTTGTAACTTCCGAGTGGTACGACGAGTTGATTTTGAAGGATTGCGTTTGAAAGCAGTTTGAATAAGTGCAACATTTTCTTCGGAAACACGAGGGCGGCCAGGGCTCTTTCTTTCATATACACATCCTGTATCTACAAATTTTCGATACCTTCTGCGAATGTTCCACCCATTCGGAGGATCAATTTGGTAGCTCAACCTGAAACGTCTTTGCACTGTAATCACGGAATTGTACTTCGCAAACTCGAGAACACAAAATGATTTTCTAATATAATTAACATGAGGACAAAGTAAATGCATAAGTTTCAAGAAAATAGATAAGGGAAGAATTCAAAACGGTTAGTGCCAAATCTAAAAGATGAAATATGTCAGTGCAATATAAATGGTCACTTTTTAGTGTTTGTATCTGAGCCTCGTGCAGAAGTTATGTCGTCGGGTGCTCCTATTTACCAGAAAGAACGATTGAGATATGTGTCTTCTGATTAACTGTTTGGATTTTCTAATTCCTCAATTCGTGTCTATTTCTTAGAATAATCTTCAATATTTTATTTTGTTTAATTTCTATGTGCAATTAGAAATTCAAGTATTAATCGTTTTTCAGACAGAATGCGCATTCGCTTTTCTGCAAAAATATGTACCTAATCTGGTAATTGTATTCAATATATCGCGGCTTTTAATTTTTTTCATATTTTTGACTGTCTTTTCTTGTTTTATCATTGGTTCGATTCAAATATGACTAGTGTACCTACCTACCCTTCATCCTATCGAATCTATTAAAGGCCCAGCTTGTGAGAACTCACCCACGATCGAAGCTTGTACATCCATATTTCAACGGTAAACACGTGCTTGTTCCCTAAGAGTCCAGCGTATTTATTTTACGATCACAAAATGTACAAAGGGTACTAGGAAAGTTTTGCCATACAGCTTTGTCTATTTAATTTTTTCAAAGTCATTTCCTCTACACTCAATACACCCCCACATCCTCCGAAACGAATCTTTGAACCAGTTCTACCAAGTTTCACTAGGGAGTAAAGCACTCATTGCCTCAAGCCCGCAGAAGGTCCTCATCATTGGAAAACCGCCTCCCTTTTAGTTTCATTTTCACATGCGGGAACAGTGCAAAGTCACAGGTAGCAAGATCTGGACTGTAGGGAGGGTGCTTATTGAGACAGAGGGAACAAGTGTCAATTCTTGATTTTGGCCGCAGGTTTTTCATAGATCCAATGACTTTAGACAGGTACTGTTCAGTATATCACTTCGCTGTAACTATCTCCTGTCTGTCCAAAACGACGCGTTTCACAATTCCACTCTATTTGAAAAATACAGCTATGATTCTTTTCTTTACAAATCGGGATTTTCTGACAACTACGGGTGTGTCCTTATCATCAAAAAACAAACTTTGTTTTGAACTTTGGTTGGCACATCGGAATAGTACACCCAAGTCTCGACACCTGTCACGATGTTGTTCACATACCGAAATTATCCTTTATTAAGTCATTTCTTCGAAGCACTGGTCTATGTTTAAACCACGCACGAAATTATAACGCAAAACTGCCCTTACCTCATTTCGTTACCACGATGCCATCGCAAGCACTTTACACTCTCACTGCTAATGAATAACTGAGCCCATCGACATGGCGTGGCGGCTCCTGTGTACGTATGAACATATCTCAACATTCAGCAACGAGCAGCTTCCTACGCTTCATTGTTGCATCATATTGCAAAACTTTTCTAGTACCCTTTGTATGTAATATTCTGGCCAAGGGTATATACATACACGCAAGGACATCACATATCCATAGATACCTGCTTTTATTCTAATCATTGTATATTTTACTCCACAGCTATATTACTCTATTTTATTACAGCATTTAGAATTGCTCACATTTTTTTATCCATTGGTCACATTTATTAATTGTTTTTATTTAGTATAATTAGTTTAGTAATGAAATATTAATGGCAATCCTGTTGATCTATTTTCGCTAATAATATAATAATATTTCGTTCAGCTTGCCGCAGACGTCCTGGACTTCTAATGCATCATCTTAAATTAAACTATTATTAATTATTAACTCTTTCAGGTTCTTTTTTTATTTGTATTTACTGCAGCACTCCATGTAGACAGAAACTGGTTTAATTCGGTAGCTCTCATAATAAATTTACTAGTCACCATATGCAAATATAATTACATGGCTATTATTAAATTTATTGATTCTTGTGCTTTAAGACTAGAACGAAGGAGGTAATACTTTTTAATCTTCATTCATTTGTTTGCTTTTAGTGCTTCCGAATAAGTATTTCTTTCTTCTCTTCTTATGCCTGTCCTTAGAAGGTTTATCTCGGTGACTTTCTATTTACCTGATTTTACCTTCTCTGATTTCATATCTATTTTGTTAACGAAGTTTTGTAGCTCGATATTTCTTTAATTTAAATTTAATGCACAGTCGCCTGATTTATAGATTTCAGTTTTTAATATCTTGTTTTGTTACATAACTTACTTATGATCTTAGTAAATTTGTCTTCATCAGTTTTTGATACAAAGAATTTTTTAATTTTATTTCTATCACTTCTTCAATATTTAAGTAACTTCCCTGCTCAAGATTCCCAATGCCTTATTATTTTAGTATTCCTTTAGTATTCTCTGATGGTCTGTTGACATTATTGCATTTGCAGTTAGCACAGGTTCGGAAATTTTGCAGTCCTAATTCCTCATTTTCTCGAAGGCTTTCAGACCCATGAACGCTTGCTGGCTTAACATGCCAAATAATAAACTTCACCACAAATATTTGGACACAGTCTGATATCATCGTACCGGTAAATTTTCTTAGCGCGCGAACCACACTTCGACATGCTACATACAATATATGGTACGGAAGATGTAACTACCGAATATTAAACATAATTAATAAACCAAGCCTAGAAGCTAATAAAAATTTATTTTAAAGTTTGAAAGGGTAATCTTGGCCATTTACTTCACATACACCATCACTTGGTTTTGAAAATTCAGCTACATTGGTAATATCCAAATCAGTGTCTCTTTGTCGCTCTCTGTTATACACCATATCTGAAATGTCCGTAGCTGCCCGAGAAGTATCGATTTGTTTCGAGCGTTCCGGAGCTTCTGTCTTTCTGTATATAGATACTGCACCTCCTTCAAGTCCAGCTAGTTTCAGGCGAGTTGATGCTCGCTTGTGTATTAGGAAATTCTCGATTGAGGATGTCGTAATTTATGTGTAGACTGCAATTGACCGTTTTTGAGTAGCAGTAGATTTATACAGAATCATGGATAAATTTTTAAATGGATATAAGTAAGGATTAGATGATAGCGACGCATTAATAAATACACCGACAAACCTTGCTCCCAAAATAAAATCAAGAAGATGCTCTCAATAGTATTTGAATTTTAGGTTTACCAGCACTGAAAGGGAGGTTCTTCTCTGTCAGTTGCTCAAAAATTATGTTAGTAGAGAAACTTAATTAACCTAAACGACATTTGGAAACACTTCATAGTGAGTACGCGAACAAACACCGAAAATTCTTCGATTTAAAATTAGAATCATGTGAAAAGCAGAATTAATTTTTAATTTTTCTTTGGCCCTTGTAAAAATTCACATAAAGCAGCCTCCCACAACTTTCTACCAACTAAGAATGAGATTATAGAAACTATATTTAGAGATAATTTTATCAAGCAATTGCAGTCTATAAAACGATTTAGTTGCCCGTTGAATTAGTTGAAGATGTAGAGCATATGTGGGCAACAACCGGCCCGCTGTAAGATTTGATCCGGCGCGCGAGACATTGTATTATTTCATGTCCGATATCTATCGCTAAAAATTATGAACACTACTTTAAAATTCACTACTTTTAAGCGTGGCCCGCGAACGTATTTGCACATTAAAGTTTGGCCCACAACATGTCCAAGGTTTCCCATACCTGATGTAGAGCATCAGCTTTTCGGGAGGTTGCGCGTCAATTTGTATTCAATTCATCAGCAAAAGGCAACAGATAGCGATAAAGATATTTATTTAATTGCCTATCTTCGATTTTGTGATGGTACTCGTATATCAGCAGAAGGAGAACTACTTCTTTGGAATCCAATAGAATTCAGAGTAACATTACTTGCGTAATTTAATATATTAGATGATTTTGTAAACGCAACCAACATAGTGTGGAACACGCACCAATGGCATTCGTACAATTTCTGACAGACTCCAAAGTTTGCAAGCACTTGTGAAACACAAATGTCCACAGTGTATCTGGAAACATTGTATAATTCATAGAGCAGTCCTGGCTTTTAAAGAAATAGAACTTGGTCTGAATATTGTTGTAACCGTAGTAAATTATATAAAGACAGGACTCATTAAATGAAGAACTTTCCCTGCACTTTGTTAAAACATGGGGGCAGTACATTCAGCGTTACTCTTTCATAGCAAGGTAAGATGATCACGTAGAAAAGTTTTGCAACGTCTTCATGACTTAACAGACGAAATCGTCATTTTTCTAGAAGAAAACAGAACGGAAACCGCGATGTTTCGAGATGACTTATTAAAGTTGTTTTCGTATTGGTGGAAAATTATATAGCCTTGCTGGCAAAGAATTTTAAAAGGTACTTTATTTGTCTTCATTTATTTGGTGATGATAACCATAACAAGTTACTAGTGAATTAGTAACCTATTTAAACACACTCCCGCAGGCCTTACAACTGCCGAAATGAAAACTTCATAGACTATCGGCAAGTGGCGAAATACATAGATAATTTAATAATAAATCACTGCTTAAATTTTGGGCAGCGGTGATCGATGGATTTCCTGCACGGAAGACAAGAGCATTTCGTATATTATTACCGTTTCCAGCGTCTAACGTTTGCCAAACCGAATTTCCTACAGTAGTTGCCTTTATGGCAAAATATAGGTTTCATCTAAATATAGGAAAACAAAGTGTTTATTTCAAATATTAAAAGCTGTTCCGCAAGACAGCCCCAAGGGATTCACTGATATTATTTAAATTTAGTTGTAATTTATATCGGAATGTGATTCATTTTCATTTAGTAAATAACATAACTTTCAAAATAATAATAATAATAATAATAACCTTTATTTCCAACAGGCTTGTAGCCCAATAACAGGAAATTACAAATTATCTAACTGAGTTTAAACATATGCGCGGCAGATGTAATAAAAAGTAAAGCTAATTCAAAGTGAAGTTAATGAGAGAAGCGAACTGAAACAAAAATTATTAAAAATGCATATACGAGGGAGCGTTTTTATATTCGCGGAATGAGCGGGTTGTAGAGGGGTGAGTAGGCGCATTGGGGGCGTGGCCTGTGCAGCGACTCATGATTAGTATAAATACGAAGTTTCATTGTTATTAGACAGTTAGTCTTTGAGCTATCGTCAACCAAGTAACATAATCAGGAGTGAAAAGTGAAATATGGAAAAAATCGAATATCGTGCCGGTATAAAGTTCCTTATCAGGCAAGGAAAATCAGTCGCGACCATAATGAATGAGATGTCATTGGTTTACGGCGGCTCTTGTCCAGGAAAAACCATGGTGCACAAGTGGCATAGTTTATTTAAACAAGGAAGGGAATCCCTTGAAGACGACCCGAGGCCGGGCAGGAGCATTGAGGTGACCACGCCAGCACCTATCCAAAAAGTTGAACAAATTGTACTCGAAGATGCTCGACTAAAGAAGAAACAACTCGCAGAAATGGTTGGAGTATCCGATACAACAATTTTTAAAATCCTACACGATCATCTCGGCATGTCTAAGGTCAGCGCAAGATGGGTGCCGAGAATGCTCACGCCGCCGCAAAAACAACAGCGCGTAGAGTGTTCGCGTGCATTTTTGGACCTCTGTAGTGAAGACAAGGATGGTGTATTGAGTGCAATTGTTACTGGAGACGAAACATGGGTTCATCATTATGAACCTGAGTCCAAACAAGACTCCATGCAGTGGCATAAAAAGGGCACAGCACCTCCCAAGAAATTTAAAGTGTCACAATCAGCTGAGAAACTCATGGCAACGGTATTTTGGGACTCGGAAGGAATATTGTTGATTGATTATAAAGGTAAAGGTGTTTCTATAACCGGAGAATATTACGCTTCAATATTAGAGCGACTAAAAGAAGCCATTAAAGAGAAAAGACGGGGAAAATTGACAAAAGTTGTTCTGCTTTTGCACGACAACGCGCCCGCCACAAGAGCCGCGTTGCGTTGGCTGCCCTGCATAAGGTGGGCTTCGAAATTGTGAATCACCCACCCTACAGCCCAGAGCTAGCCCCGAGTGATTATTACCTGTTTCCGGAAATGAAAAAAGAGCTGCGGGGTAAAAAATTTACTGCCGATGATGAAGTCAAGGAGGCAGTTTCGGCGTATTTTGCAAATGAAGAGAAATCATTTTTTTATAAGGGTATAAATAAATTAATTGAAAGATGTGAAAAATGTATGCGTCTTGCAGGTGAATATATTGAAAAAGAAAAATAATTTGGTTTTTTTATTTCCACCCCTTGTCCCCCATTCCGCGAATATAAAAACGCTCCCTCGTATGGTATGAATGCCAAGCAAACAAGTCAGCAAATTCGTTGACACTTTTACTCAAAACGTAGACCGGTGTTCTCCTGAGAGCATTAGCCCGCGCCCTTGGCGTCACGAAGGACAAACGGGGCACTAAAAAATACAAACGATGCAGTAACGAAGGACAGTCAACACTATTACAAGGATGCCATGCAACATCCTATCACAAAGATCAGTCCTCCTGTCATGCAAAGAGGACATATTATGCTCAAGAAGCAACTCCCCCTGCGACACACCTCTTTGTGGGTAAACACCACTAATCTTGAAGGTAAGGAATTTTATAAACCTTAAGGAACCTTAAGAAAATAATACTCTTTCTTATTTTATCACTCGCGCCCCTCATTTAGTGATAACGCACCTTTTTCCGGGGGCGCGTATCACTGATTGAAAATCAATGTTGTAAAGTAATTTAAAACGTTCCCCCTTCAAACTATAGACTTTTGAATGGCTTCTAGAGCTACTGTGTTATTTATGTTTGCTATTAGGGAGTTAGTTTTGCCGAATGTGGATTATCTAATTTATAATTTACACATAGAACTAATTCTATTTTTATTTCAATTGGACATTTCCATCAAAAGTCGAACTGTTTTTTGTGTATATACATATACTATACATGTATTTACCGCTTACCTTATGGTATTCGCTTTTTTTTACCTTGATCGGCATCTACACGTTTTAATAATTTCGAATATTCTTCAAACGTTCATAAAAGTTTAAAAAAGAGTGAGGAGGATACGCTTAATGTGCTACGCCTAGTCACTTTTATAACAAGTTTAAGTTTAAGGTAAACTAGTGTAGGAAATTTTACAATTCTGAAAATATGTACGCATAAATTTTTTGAAGCTATATATATTGTACATGCGAATAGAGATAAAAATCGAATAGTTTTGTAATGCTAGTGACGATATCGGATTACATTGCAATCCATAATGTGTGTTATTATTTTATTACTCTGTAAGTAATATTTTTCTAAAAAATATATTAATTAAATAAATTATCATTGAGTTTTCCAATTAAATATATAAATAACGTTAATAAAAATTGTTTTCATAAACAATTAATTTAGAGTACGTACAATCGCCATTTTTTGTCAATTATTTTTGGATAGGGTATTTTGAGACTATCTCAAACAAAAGTAGATGTTACCGGCTTGTTTGATAGTTTACAAAAAAAAAAATTTAAAGAAATTAAAAAATTATAATGACAGTAACTCGTTTAAATTTTGTATAATGACTAAAATAGTCGATTCAGTCTGTACAACAATGCCGATTTGATTTTTACGTACCCGGGACGTTAATCAGTACGCCACTTTATGGTGGCCATTATTATATTGCTGATAGTTTGCTGAACAAGGTACCAACCGTTTGTTCTCTTTTGACTAGAGATTCTTATAACTGGGTTATAATTTTGTGATGATATTAATTAAGAAAAAGGAAGTAACTCAAACTTCAATAATATATTAAGTAAATTAAATAATGATGAAAAACAATAAATTCAGAACTGGAGAAAAAATTAAATAAAATAAAGTAAGATAAAGCAGGGACACGACAAATATGGTACAAGCAAATTAATTAACGTGAATAATTAAATTAAATAAATTCAAAAGCATTACAAGAACAACTAGTAATAGAAAAAAAAGAAATTAATTACTTGTGGTCAGCTGACAATACGAGGCGCATGAGGGGTGCAAAGGTCGTACACAAAGAGGCATGCAAATAATTTAGCTCGGGGAATTATATTACTCTTATTATTTGCTTACCCTATACAGTGTGTATCAGCCAAATGGAATAAATTCGATAATAATTAAATGGAAGGGTGTTCGAAAAAACGCTCGGACACGTCGATTGGGATTTTTAGTTGCGTATTTTTTTAAATAAAAAGTTTATATACAGGATGTGTCATGTAAAAGTGGTCAATACCAACTTTCTTATTTTAAATGCAACACCCTATCAAGTATTAAAATTTTGGATTCTTTAGAAAATTCCAGACATATTTCATGTACAATGTCCTATACCTATCTTCGACTGTTTCGGATATATTAAATATTTTCAGATTAATAATTTTGTTTACAATTAAAATAATATTTTCTCATAATAGTTAGTTTACCGAACTATTAAGTGAAAATCTTTAATTGTACTTGTACTTCGTTTTAAAATATCTTGCCTTAGCAAAGTGTTGTCAGTGTTATAGTGTTGTC